>CM034706.1:9915841-9942296 GCA_020142125.1 Phrynosoma platyrhinos
CCCCTGGACAACCAGCCAAGATGGACAAGGATTGAGGGGGCAAGTCGTTTTCCTCATCCTTCCAAGTAGCTTGTCCACGTCATCGGTACTCACAGGTTGAAAATGATCCAGTAAAATGCCATCAATGGAGTTCCTGGATACTTCATTTTGGATTCTGCCAAAACAATGGCGTCCAAGTCGGCTCTTATCTGAGAGATTTTATCTGCAAAGAAGATATTAAATGCCTCACAGCAGGCTGTTGTTGGGTTAAGTAGGGGGCTTGGTGCAGGGGGAACCTTCGTCAATTCCCCCACCACCCTAAACAGCTCTGCTGGGCGGGACTCTGCAGACGCAATGTGTGCAGAACAGAAAGATTTCTGCACTGCACGTAAAGCCTCCCTATAGGAATCAAACCCACAAAAGCAGGTAGATTTTCACACACATCAGTGTTAAAGTGTGCTTAACCCGAGTGGAAAGTAGCCAAAAGCCACTTCTTTTTACTTTTGGGATTTTCCAAAAGTAAAAAGAAGTGGCTTTTGACTACTTTCCATTTGGGTTAATTACACTTTAACATCAATGTAATGTGAAAATCTACCCACTTTTGTGTTTCCCCCCCCCCCCCTATTTAAAACCCCATTTCTGCACAGGATTTCCCCTGTGTGATAAAGTCCATACTCAGTTCACAGCTGCATAAATGTAGCTCCACAAGCATAACAATTCCTCACAGTCTACATCTTATGGTTTAGTCCCAACTGGAGCAAAAGGATATAATCAACTGGAATAGCCTAGATATTGAGTTAAACCATTCCATCATTTAAGCGCTCTACTCTAGATGGGTGTAACCAATAATATTCCAGCCATGCAACTTTATACACTTCAATGGTACATAACTATTCATTAGTGCCTTCAATGTACTATTTTCATTACTGGGATTGCAGAAACAACCACTAAGCATTTCCCATTGCACAGGGGAACAACAAGTAGGCACATTGATAGATACAGTTGGCTGCACAGTGTTGGTATTCAGAATGGTAGGTGGCATAGCATAAGCCACACTGGGTCAAGGGGAGGGGAGTGGGAGAAGGTAGGATAAAACTAGAGCTAGCAGCAACGACAGTGGCAGCAACAACAATGACAACAAGAAGAATGTGTGGCTGTGCATTTAGGCTATGCAAGCATAGTGTAGGATCTCAGCCTGATATACAGATGTGCATCATATTTCTAGTATAAAATAGAATGACCATATTAGTGAAATTTACCTACATGTTAGATCACCATTCAACAATTGATTCAATAGGTCCCCTCTAGCTGGGACTAATTTATAGATTCAGGCCAATAAAGATAAAAGCTTACATGAAGGCCTAGACATGTAACATGACCTTGTTGAATGAGAAGTTCATGCAGTCTCCTGGAGCTACTGTCTACCCCCAAGAGCAAATCACTGATCTGACAATATGCAAAGGAATCTTGTAGCACCTCAAAGGTGCTACGACTGCTTTCCTTCCTAATTCCAGACTAATACAGCTCTGTCTCTGATCTGACACTGTTCACCAGACATCTTGAAATAGAGGCATTCACAGATTATATTTCTCCCTGCAAAACATGAAAAGTAAAAGGTTTACAAATGAGTAAAGGCTTTTCTTCTTTATTCCAGTAAGAAAACTATCATTATTACTGTACCAATGAAATGAAGGCAGCAAGGGCTTCCTCCAGTTAAATGAAGGCAGCTGAAGGACAACAGCAAGTGCTTCCTATTATTATTATTATTATTATTATTATTATTATTATTATTATTATTATTATTATTATTATTCAAACAAATAAATGCAGCACTATTCAGGATACTTCCAGAACTCCTATTTATTCTCCTGCTCTTTGACCTCAATTCTCATCTGCAGGATCATGATTCTCCTGATAGCCACAAACTCCTATCCTTGGTTTCAGAAATGATTTTGAAGATATAAATAAAAGTTGCTGCATAGCCAATCCAGAACAAGAGAAAGTTATAGAGTTCAATTTGTTTCTAAATTTTATAAGGAGTGGGGGAGGATGAGACAGGCATGAACACAAAGTGGAATGATATTAAACCAAAATGGTGGATTCTTTGGGCTCTCCTTCCTTCCACCAAGAAGCAAAGGGCAAGGTTATCTTCTTCTCTTTCATCCCCACTAATTCCTGGGAAGACTGATATGAGAGCCAGGCTGCAATTTGAAAGCTACCATCCATTCAGCTGCTGAAAGAATCATTTTCAAATGAAGGGATACAGCAGGGGTAGGCAACCTTTTTGAGTCGGGGGCCAGGTTGCTGTCCCTCAGACAATCGGGGGGCCGAAGCACCAAAAATAAATAAATAAATAAATAAATAAATAAATGAATGAATAAATAAATATTTTTTAAAAAAAAATAAAAAATAAAAAATATATATACATGCACACTCTCTCGGCCCCAGAAAAGCCATGGCAAAATCTCTGTGGAGATTTTGCCAAGAAAACCCCAAGAACAAGTAATAACAAAAATAGTCAATATTATCATGGCGGACGGTGGCGGCGGTGGCAGGACTGGCCTGGGGCCGGTCCAAAGGCCGCAGGGGAGTGCATCCAGCCCCCGGGCCTTAGGTTGCCTACCCCTGGGATACAGGAAGGAGGAATTGTTCTGTTGGGCTAGTAATGAAAACAAAGCAAATGATCAAGTTTTTGCATCTTCTAATAAATTTGACCAGTGTAGCGGCTTTGTTTTATGTGCCAGTTTTAGGAGTTGATATTACATTTGCCTAACCTTCTTGCATGCTTTACAAGTGCTCTGTACTTGAATATAAGGAATCAATCAGTGGGACATAGAATCCCATTTTGGGAGAAAGGTGGGATATAAATCCCATAAATAAATAAATAAATAAATAAATAAATAAATGTTCATGCCCCAAGTTCATGATTCTCTGACAGCAGACAGCAGATAGGTTGATGACCTATAAGAAGGTATGAAGTTTCCTTGTAGAAAGTTAGACTATTTTTCTGTCTAACTCAAGATTATCTAATATAGGAGCAACTTTCCAAAGTCCCAGGAGAAAGACTTTCAACTAAGATCAGAAAGAGTATTAGAAAGGATTGACATCACTGACCAAAAAAAAAAAAAAAGACATTCACCAATTGGTAGTAAATCCAAACAACTGGGAGTCTGGACAGGATGAGATTTTTGAGATTCTTTTCCATCCACACTTTTATTTTTGGGTTTTATATATATATATATATATATATATATATATATATATATATATAGTAGGATGTGACCTACAAATATTCCAGGAAAGCTGAACAGATGGAAAAGTAATAGAAAGCAGGCAGCAAATAAAACAAAATAAATTGTGAGAGCTGTTCATTCTTCTTGGCAAGGTAGAATAATTGTGAAGATCCCAGAGAGTTGATCCCAGGTCCATCAACTCACTTCTAGATTTTAAAACAGAGGGGATCTCTGAAATGATGCAGCATTCAGTTGTAATAAAGTAAAACTAGCTTGAATTTTCAGAGCAAGGAAGAATGAGAAAGTGATCACCCCATTTCAGCTTCATGTGTGGGTTTCAAAAGGAATAAAACTGTTGTGTGGGGCTGGACTCTCCTGATTTCTGACAATTATACACTTTGTCTTAAATTGAACTTCAAAATCACTTACCGCTATGTGAAGAAATGACACTCCTGTGAGAAATATGAAAAGCCATTCCACAAATCCTGCAATCAAATAAGTGGAGGCCCAGGATAACTGAAGGAACACATCTATTATAAGAATATTGCAATCAGATCTTGATGAACAGAAAAAATTCAAGGAACTGAGTGCATTTTCCCACTGATTCACTTGTAGGCCTGTTTTTTCTTTTCTTTTAAATAAATCTCCTCTTCTTACCATAAAAAACCACTACCAATTGCTATATTTCTCCCTCTTTCAAGACAGAAAAAAGCCCAGCATTTTTCTATTGTTACATTTTTGTTCCTCCTTTGTGTATGAATGCACACATGTATTCAGTGGTCTATTTGATTGAAAATTTGGTGTCTTGCTTCAGTTGCACAATGGTGATATTCAACACAAGGTCTCTGGGACATATTCAGTGCATAACTCTGTGTGAAGGGATTTATGTTATGTAATCCTGATTTAGGATCTCAGCACATTTTTTGTGTAAACTAATATTTTTTTGTTAATTTTTTAACTTACCCCCTTTCCATCCCTCCCCTTATTCATAGTACATAATAAAAATACCACTCTGTCAGACCTCATGCATCTTCAATTTCCATTCTTTTCTTTTACATATATTATTCATCTATTTATCTATTGCAAAACAACATCTATAATAAAAGCAACATATACCCACATATTATTCCCCACATCAACAATATAAACAAAACAATCACATTGACAAATATCTAATACAAAACAAAATCAAACAAAATAACATATTAATAAAAATGTATACCATATCTTGATTTCCTTCCTTACAGTTGAACCATCTTTCTCTTAATCTTTACCTGCAATTCTATCACTGTCTAAATAATCAAGCTATATCTTTAGTCTGATACAATACAATAACCTTAGATATTTGTATTTATCTATTATTTATCGAAATTAACCAACAGAGTTTACCAACATTCCCCTTCTCTATTTAATCATTATTGCTGCTTTTTTTAAAAAAAAAATGTATGAGTTACACCTTGGCAAAATACAGAGAGAGAGGGGGGATGTATAATGAAGTCCTTTGGAACATGGTCACCTTGGGCAGAGGACTGCAGATTCATTTCTGATTAAATCAATGTGTCCCAAAAATAAATTGGAGCTCTGTTAAATGAATCATATAAATATTAAGAGTTCTAGTTAATAACAGCTATGATTCATATTACATTTTCAATCATTTATGTCTTCCACAGTGTCCATTCATTACAATATAGTCCCCCTTATCTTTTATGCAATTAATTTTCTAGTTCCATCACCAGATAAAATTAGATATAAAAACCCCCTCTTTGTACTTTTATATCTTTTGCATGAAAAAAGCAGTGAAAGTATCTGATTATGGATATAGAGTTTATACCTCCAAATCCCTTTTATCAGTTAGTATGAAAGAAGGAAAGATACCAGGAGACTTGTGGTGGAAAGACTTGCGCTGATTAAGAGAAGCAGCAAAATGGAGGATTCAAAAACTCTCCTTGTTCAGCAACTGTGTGTCCTCGGATGCCACCAATATTCCCCAAGTGGATGTAGATGCTCATTTTTCCAAAACTGACACCATGGGCTAAAACCTATTGTTAGTCTCTACAGGAGTAGACCCATTGAATCAATGGGATTTTCTTAATGTTGCCATATTAAGTTTTGATTGATTTGATGAGATCCGTCTAGTTGGAACCAGACAGATTTGGATTGAGATTTATGGGTTATCAGGAAGGACAGTGATGCCACAAAGATTACATGGGGACATAATTGTGACGATGTGGGGGCAACAATCACAATTGGAGGGCACTACCTGTAAGAGAAGGACAAGTAGACAACTTCTGTACAACTCTCCATTACACTGTGAGGCAAGCACAGTTGAAATACATGGCAACAGGTCTCCAGAGTCATACTCAACACTCAAACCACTAAGCCAAGCTGGCTATCTGTCTTCTACTTTACCAATCATTATTGTCTGTTCTAATGAGTCATATTTTCTGATGATATGTCCAAAGTATGTCAGGCTCAGTTTAGTCATCTTGGCTTCTAGGGAGAGTTCAGACTTCATTTGCACTAATACTTAAGATGGACAAGAACCAACTTTCCAACCAGGTGTTCACCCCCTTGGGATTTTACTTGGTGTGGTCTGAACCCTTGCACCCCCTCCCCCAGTGATGCACTTGGCTGAAATCTCAGGTAATGGGAAGTTGTGTGGCAATCTTCTGGTATATGGAGGAAAACAGGAAATGTCCTTACTTCAGATTGCTATCCTGGTCTATTTAGTTCAGGTTTGCCTAAACAGGTAGGTCTTCCACCTTGACCCAGGGAATGCATCCTGTCCCTTTTGTATATGGAACCTTTGTTCTCCCATGGAGCTGGTGCCCACCCACCGCCCAAGCTACAGATAATTTGACCTCAGAGGGAGATACTTACCAAGATAAAGGTCCTTGCACTCTTGAAATATTCCCACTATCACAACAGAAGAACAGATTGATTTTAAAATTATTAAAGTTTTTTCCCCTTCCCTTCCCTTCCCTTCCCTTCCCTTCCCTTCCCTTCCCTTCCCTTCCCTTCCCTTCCCTTCCCTTCCCTTCCCTTCCCTTCCCTTCCTTTCCCTTCCCTTCCTTTTTTTTCCTTTTTTTGGACCACTAAGAAAACTGTATGTGGCTGAGATCTTGTGTCATACTTGTATGGTGTAAATTTATACTCATATAGTTAAGTTCATCCTTCTGCTGAATACTGACATCATACAACCAATGGTGCCTCTGCCAATGTGACAGCTTATTATCCCATTGTACAATGGAAAATGCAAAGTAGCTGTTTTCTATATTCTAGTGGATAATGGGTACATTGAAGATGCTGACAAATACAGATGTAATTCATCTATATTAAATACTTATCTCTTCTGGCAGGCCTGCCTAGTCAATTTTAAACTATGAATTTTAAATTAAGAAATTTTAATTTATGCTGGATAATTTTAATGTGCCCTATATTTATGTATTTTGACAGTCTTTAAATGATTGTATATGTTTTAGTCTATGATGTACTCCACTGCATGTCTTAGGGAATGGTGCATAATTAACAAGAGAAGCAGCAGCAGCAGTAGCAGCTATTTAGCAGACTAGATATGCTCCTGGGAAGGAACAGGGATAGACAGGAACACACCAAAAATAATTCCAACATGTTCCAGAAAATGTTTCATTCAAAAATAACATGACATACTTGTGAAATAATGCCACCTGGTCAGGTAAGCTTTTCTTAACCAAAACATTTTGAACCTTTTGGACACTGCCTGAATGCTTCTTCCAAAATGCATTTCTTTCATTTCTTTCTACTTTTCTCATGATTTCCATTTTGGTGGCCAAACATATAGGGCAGATGCACATGGCCCATAAGGGGCAGCTCTGGGCTGTTCCTGGGAGCAGCAGATCAGGGCCATTGAAACCACACACCGTGGCACTGCTCCTCCTTTTTACTGCCCCCAAAAGAGTGGGCAAATGCCACTCTTTTTGGGGGAGGCAAAAAATCACCCTTTGAGCCACCGCCATGGTTCTTTTGCACCCTTTTGGCACAGCATGTTTGCACACTGTGCCAAGAGGATGCCCTGATGCCGCACACCATGCGGATGGGTGTGCAGTATTGGGGCAGAGTCAGGGTTGAGTCTGGGTGGCCAGCATGCAACTCAACCCCCAGGCTGGCCCTTTAGGCCTGTCTGCTTTGGCCCATAGATCCATATTTTCATAATATGCTGGGGAGAACCTGTGAGGCAGGCTTATCTGTTTACCTATTTTCTCTCTGTCTTGTTGCTCACACATGCTCAGTTAGGGATTTTGGAAGCAGTTGCTGTTCAACTTACCTGTTATAGGCAGTGACAGACAACTACAGTAGGATCTGCGGGAAACAACACCCAGACTTTCCCAGCTCAGGATCCATTGCATTGCTTACTGCAGATATGCTGGTGAAAACTGAGACCAAAACTCCCAGCCCTCCTTTTCTATCCTTCCAATGCTGGTGCAGCTTAAAAAATCCATCTGAACAGATGATGGGGAGGTTGGTTGTCCAACAAAAGCCTTTATAAAAGGGGAACTTCTTTGTCAGGGGCTTTGCTAACTGAAGTATGCCTATAGTTATACACCATACAAGAGTTTAAAGAGATAGCTGTGTTAGTCTGTAGAATTAATATGTATAGAGATTTTGTAGAACCTTTGAGACTAACTAAAAAAAGAGAAAGTTTGTAGTATGAGCTTTCATAGACTTTAGTGTACTTCCTCAGATGCTCTTAGTGGAGTGGAAGTCAGGGATAGACAGGAGGGCAAGAGTTTAACTGAAGAAAATTGAAAAAGAATGTTGGCTATAGTTATCCTGAGGAGAACCTATGAGTTCTGTGTGATATGTAGTCTGCAAAGGGTTCTTCACACTTAGCCCTTTAGGAAGGACATCCTGCCACTTGCATTTGTTGAGAAAGAAGATATCTGTCTGTATCTGGTAAAGTTTCTTGAAGAGATTGATGGATTTCCACTGCATTCAGCTAAATTTGGTGCTTTCCAGTAGTAGAATGGCATATCAACATATAATTGATTCAATGCCTGTATGCTAGTCAGGGCTTTGGTCCATGTGAAATGGTTACAGTAGTAGAATTTCTTTTATGAATTCAATACATCTATCATACAATGCCAAAAAAGTACAACCACATGCATAGGGGAACTAATACAAGTGTATGACACCAACAAGATTCTGGTCCATTTCTCTGTATCAACAAAGTAAATGAAGTTGAAAGATGAAGCTAATAATAATAATAATAATAATAATAATAATAATAATAATAGACAATAATGATAATCTTGCTTCGCTTTTTTTTAAAAAAAAGATTTAATTTCAAAAATAATAAATAAAGCATTACATAAGACACTTCTGGAAATCCTATTTACTTGCTAGGCTCGTGACCTGAATCTTTCTGGCTGTCTGGATTGCCATAATTCTCTTGATATCCACAAAGGTCCTATTCTTGGTTTCAGGGAGGATTTTGAAGATATAAGCAAAGGTAGCTATAGAGACAGGAAAGAACAGCAGGAAGCTGAAGTCACCAAGTTGTTTCTAGGACAGGGAGAGAAAAGGAGAGTCATGAGCACAAAATGGAAGGTTCTTTGGTCCCTTTGCTCTCCATCAAGAAGCAAAAGGTTGGATTATCTTCTTTTCTTTCATCCTACTAATGACCCAGAATGTTGATATGAGGGCTAAACTAAAATTTGCAATATGCAACCCATTCAGCCACTAATGTGGCAGTTTCAGAGGACAGAATACTAGAAGGGCCATTTGGTCCAACCCCTTGCCATGCTGGAACAGATTATCCAGCACTCCCAAAAAATGGCCATCCAACCTCTGTTTTAAAGAGAGCCCACTACCCTCCAAGATGGTATAATCTACTATCAAACTTATAGTAAAAAAATTCTTCCTAGTGGTGTCCATGGCATTGGTGTTTGGAAGGAGATTGTGCAAGGGCAGGTTCTTGCCTGCCCTGCCCTGTCCCCCTCCCCTCATCTCACTTGCCTACTTCTCTTCCCAGCCATCACAAACTCAGATGCTTACCCAGGGCTGCTGGGTGGCAGGTGAGCAGCTAGGGAGGTGAGATAGTGGGAGGGGATGGAAAGGTTGTGTGCTGCACCTCCTTTTCTGGTGACTTGGCTCTCTGATCTGAGAAAGCCACAGCCCCAGAGAAGGCAGGAGTGGTGGGAGAAGGGCCCACCTGCATGGGACTTCTGCTCTGAGGTGTCATCTGGAGCCCCCCCCCCCCAGCCCTCTTAGTGATTATACTGATTCTTCCTAATGTCTAGATGGAGTTTCCTTTTCTATAATTTGAATCCATTGGTTCATAGTCTAGTCTCTAGAGGAGCAGAAAGCTCACCCCATCTTCTACATGAAAGATGTGAGTATTGTTTTGCTGAATTAGGAAACCAATAAAACAAGCGGCCAGGTTCCTCTAATTTCTACTAGTTCCTCTAATCTTCATTATAGCTGCTGGTTTCAGGAGCTTATATTACATCCTCTTAATTCCTCTCCATGCCTTATGAGAGCTTTGTAAGCTGAGAATGTGTCCATGACTCCCTCGATGTATCGTAAAAATAGCTTCCCTTTGGGTTGTTGTTTTTCTTCACTCTTGTGGTTTTTTCTGGGTCTGGCCACTCTTCTGATTTCTGAGCTGGAGTAACCATTAGCCTGTAGAGTCCAGTTTAGGTGCTTCAGTTCATCTTCCAGATAGTAGGGTTCACAGATCCTTTTTGCGCTGTCTACCAGTGTTTTCATTATGCTTCTTTTTTTGTCCTGGGTCATGATTGAAGTTCTTATGTAGGTATCTGTCCATGTGTGTAGGTTTTCTGTATACTGTGTGGCCCAATCATTGGTTTGGTTTGCTGATGACCAGGACATCCAAAATGGCAATGTTCCTTTCTTCCTTAATGGCAATGTCAGACTCAGAAAATGCAAACAAACTTCACCCAGGGTCAGAGGGTTGCCAGCAAACAATGGACCAATGATTAAATAGACACTAATCCTCCTCTTATATCCTCCCACTCTGAGGCCTTGCCTCAACAGAACAATACACAGATTTACATGCTAATTTATATGTTAATTCGGATCAGACAATGGACCATTAATTAAATAGATATTAATCCTCCTTTCATATCTTCCCACCCAGAGGCCTTGCCTCAACAGAATAATACACAAATTTACATGCTAATCATCTGAACCAAGGGTCACACAGTATATATACCCCACACACTTCTATGCCACCATTCTCTGAAGATGCCAGCTACAGATGCAGGTGAAATGTCAGGAATATATATATTTTTAGAAATGGCCTTAGAGGCTGAAAAACTCATTAAAAATAGGTGCACTTTTAATAATTGTATTCTGTTTGGTGTTGTGTGTCTTTGAGTCATTTTTGACTTATGGAAACCCTAAGGTGAATCTAACATGAATTTTCTTGCCAATATGGGATCAAAGTGGGTTGGTTAATGCCTTCTATTGTGAAATTGAACCCTGGTCTCCTGGAGTCCTGGTCCAACACTCAAACTACTACAACTCACTAGCACAGTAGTTCTATAGGAAATGGAATTTTGGCAAGTTGACTGCCATACAAGCAACACTTGCTGAAATAGTCTCTTAATTGCAAATACTGGGCAGGAGACCTGTTCTCCTATCCATTATTTCATCTGCCAAACCTAGCAAAGAATGGTCATTTCATGCTCATAGCTTCATGGATGAATTTCTTGCAGAAGAAAGGTGGTGCATAAGCTTGGGCATTTTCTATATATACAAACAATGCATGCCCCACTAAACTGAGCTTCAGTGTCACTCACCTGTACATGAAGGAATGTCACTCCTGTAATAAAGGTGATAAGCCATTGCACAAATCCTGCAATCATATAGGCAGAGGCTCGTGATGACTGAAGAAACAACTCTGTTACAATTACAGGTGGAACTGGACCTGCACGGAGAGAAAAGATTCAAGGCCCAGGGTGCCATTTATTTATATATCTTATTATCTCACCTATGTCTCTTAGTCATAGCATGTGTTGCACCTAAGAAGCTCAGTACTTCCCAGTACTGAGAACTTACCTGGCCCAAAGGAATGTCCAAGGAGAAATAAGTCAATCAAAATGGCACTGACATATGACATCATTGGGATGGTTTGCTGTTGAAAAACAGTGATCATATTTCAGTTATGTAAAATGAATCTGGCAAGGCTGCTTACTTGCTCCACTTCTTTTTAATCTTTGTTTAAATGATACTGCAGAGTTCTTAAGGTTGATTGTTATTTCCCAGTCAAAGTGGGACAAAATAAACATCTCAGTCCTCATTTATGCCAATGACACTATTCCTACAGTTCATACTCAGCTAGGATTACGTAGGGCTGTGATGGTGGACCTTTTTGAGACTAAGGCCATGATGGTAGACCAATTCAGACTGGCAGTTTAGGCCAGCCTGGGGGTGGAGTTGGAGTGGGGCAACCACTCGCCGGCTGCCCTGACTCCACCCCGACTCCATCCTGATGTCACACACCCATCCACACAGTGTGTGTGTGTCAGGGCACAAAAAAAGCCATGGTGGCAGTTTTAAGTATGGCTCTAAGAGTAGCTTTAAGGAGGATCGGGCTACACTGTGTGGTTGCCATGGCCCCGATCCATCGCTCCTAGGGGCAGCCGAGAATCATCCCAAATGGGCCATCTGCATCAGCCCTAAGTGTCCCAACTGCAACCGCTTATTTATCTCAAAGTGCTGTGTCCCTCTGGCTTTCTAGTAATGAATTCTGGCAAAGTGTGTGCTGGGGCAATGGTGCATGTACCCACAGAGAGGGTTCTGAGCGGCCATTCTGGCACACGTGCCATAGGTTCACCACCACTGACATAGGGCCTTAAGGCAATTTAGTAATTACTGCCAAGGTGAACAACTCTCTGTTTTACAGCAAAATCAAGGTACTGATATTTGGTAAATTTAGGTGTGCTTACAGCTGGATTATGGATGGAAATAATTTGGAACAGATACTTTGCTTTAAGTACTTTGGAGTTATATTCCAATAAATAGGGATTTGGTTTCTCCAAGTGTACAATAATGTTTTCCTCTTTAAGATTCCCAATGGTTTGCAATGTTTCCGTTGTACCAAAAGGGCAAGCATGTGTGATTGTCTTTGCATCATGTTACAATGCTGCAACAATTGTTATTTGGGGCCCCACTCTGGGCTGTGGCCAAATTAGAACAACAGAAAGAACTAAAAATATTTTTTCTTGTGTAGACTTATTTTAATTCCACTTTTCACAAAAATGTCAGCAATTCATGCTGAACTGTAATGAATGTTGGTAAAACTGAAGATTTTAAGCTTTCTCTGTTCTATTGGCTAAAGGTGATATTTAAACAGATATCAAAATGTATATTTTCTGCAGTGGAGAAAATGGGCCCTGGAAACAAAAGATCCTTTTTATCATTGCAAATATGGGGTTTTCACTAAGCTACTGATCAAACAAACTATCCCTTCTTCCTCTTTAATATTTCAAAATATCTGCTTGATCTTGCTGTGAGGTGCCTTCAAATCATTTCCAATGTATGGTAAACCTAAGATGAATCCCTGAGGGATTTTCTTGGTAAGATTTGTTCAGATGGGGTTTTACCCTTGCTTTCCTCTGAGGTTGAGAGAGCGTGACTTGCCCAAGGTCACCCAGTAGGCTTCAGTGGCTGAATGGGGATTGGTACATGATTTCCAGAATCATAGTTCAACAATTAAACCATTACATCATGCTGGTTCTCCTTCCAATAAAATGTGATTAGCTTTTACATGGGCAAGGCTAAATATTCTTCCCCAGGCAGATTTGACAGGACACATTTAAGATCCTTAAGGGAACTAGAGTCTACTTTTATGGTAATTCCTTAATTCTATTTTAAAATGTTCATTTTTTTTATGAATGTTATTGTAATTAATTGTTTTATGTAAATAAAAATTTTGTATAAATAAATATAAAAAATGTTCATTTTATTTTAGAATGCAACAATTCTTCTGATATTAGGATAAGGTATATTTTCATTTTAGTAACTTGGATGATAGAGTGATCACCTTGAGAAAAGTTGCCCTTTTTATTATGTGATAGGTAACTTTTAGAATGCTTGCATGAAAAGACAAAAGTTAATTTTGTAATGTATTTGTATAATGGCTGCTTACTAAATTACAATATTATTTTTACTGATTATAGATAGATCACACATATAGATTTCAGACATATACTAGTGATCTTGCCAGGGAGCTTTGAACAGAAAGGATTTTCTTCTTTGCTATCCCTTATTCCATGACACAGCTGACCCTATGTACCACAGTTCCAGGAAGTGAATCCAAGTGAAATCTTTAGCACTGGGAATCAAAATCAATGTCAGCTGCCCAGAAAAGATCTAAAAATAGGAACCTACATACCCACTTGCATTGGCATACATTCCTTTGCACCAAAGCCTAGGGAGTATCAACTGAGATCTTACATCAAGAAGACAGAGTGTAATTTTCCACACACATACTTATGTGCATGAGTATGTATAATGAACAGTGCACATCAAGAAATTATTTGATATTGGTCCATGTAAATGAACTACCAAGTGCAATGGCACCACATACAACTCCACGTCCACATCTTGAATATGGCTGCTATGCCTTGGACTGAAATGGATATTTCTCAATTACAATGGAGTCTTCAATTACAGACCTGAATTTCGAGGGCCATGGTTATCAGAATTAAGAGGATGGAACAAGCTAAAATACCAATGAGAAACAGTACCCTCCGTCCCAAAGAATCCACAAGGTATATCTAAGGAATGCAAAAGAAAAGAAACAGAACAGAGAGATAGCAGCCATCATAAGAGTTAGTTGACACACAGACCTTTGCTCAGGTCACTGAATCAGGCCATATTTCATTGCTTAGCATTAACATCATTCTCTCTCCGATTAGAATATTATATAGCAGAGGTAATCAAAGTGCATCCCTGGAAGTTATATGCAACCCCAAGGCTGTTTCTGTGAGTGTGCCCTCCCCCAATGCCCCAAGCTGCATTTTTTTGATGGTAAAAAAAGTGAAGTTCCTCTTCTAGAAACCTTCAGAAGTTTTAAATGTTGCACAAAACACCTGCACCATTAAACATTTTTACAAAAACTCATTTTTCAAAAACTGGACTGCTGGTCATGTTCACACTGATTAACTGACTGATGTGACTGATACTTGTATTTTTGGCAGTCATGTGGTTTCCAGGAACAGAAATTTCACTCATGGACCTAACTAAGGGGCCGAGCATTCACTCTGACCCAACTCCACCCCCAGGCTGGCCCTTGTGGCCAATCTGTACAGGCCCTAAATCAAAAGGTTCTTTCTGACAGGTAGAATTCAAAGACATAGCCATGTTAGTCTGAACAAATCAGTCTGCAAAAGGATTTTGTTGCACCTTTGAGACTTCCCATTTCCTTCCCATTTCCTCTCTACAAGAACCATGTTAGATGGGACAGGATCTTGTAGCACCTTTGAGACTAACTGAAAGAAAGAAGCTGGTAGCATGAGCTTTCATAGACTTCAGTCCAAAATGACACTCGGAGTCGTGCGCATGTGCCTGGTGTCACGCGCACATGTGCACGACTCCGGGTGCCATTTTGGAACACAAAATAGTGCCCACATAGTGTGCATGTGTGCGCGATGCACGGCACCATTTTGTGTTCCAAAATGGTGTCCGAGTCGTGCACATGCGCCTGGCATTACACAAAATGGCCCCTTGCATCATGTGCACAAGTGCGGTGGCAGTTTGGAACACAAAATGGCCCCTTGCATCATGTGCACAAGCGCGGTGGCAGCAAAAGCAACAGGACCAGCCATGGGCTGGTTGAAAGGCCTCGACGGGCTGTAGTTTGGGGACCCCTGCTCCTGGGGGTCCATGAAAGGAGGTGGTGAGAGGCAGTAACTTCAGTACTTGGCCTTTATTGAACCATTTACTCTTGGCTTTACTTCCCAATGTAGGGAACTCCTCCTTACTGTGGGGGAAAAAAAGTTAGGTGAGTTTGGCCAGTTGACTGTGTTTCCTTTTCTGGGGAAAAATAGGAATAGCACTTACATTTCTATATTGCTTTATAGTACAGAGCACTTTCTAAGTGGTTTACAATGTGTGATCCAATTGCCCCAACAAGCTGGATAGTCATTTTACTGACCTACAAAAGGATGGAAAGTTGACTCAATCTGGAGCCCTGTAGGAGCGAATTAACAATGTTTTGGCTGCAGTACCAGCATTTAACCACTGCACCACCAGGGCTGAAAGGAGAATGGAGCCAGGTGCCCCCTCCTTTCTTTTTTAATCAATTGTTTGATTTCATAATTATTATTGAAAATAATTTTGTTGTCAATAGGAGGGGGATGTTAACAAATGATATTAATGATGATCACTTTTTTAATGTATTTGTAATTGTGCAGTGGTGTGTCCTCCAGCCACAGAATGGAAGAAATGAAAGACAGATCATGTTTTTTGCAGTTCAGGAAGCATTTCATGTAAAAAAAAAATTAAAAAAATAAAAATTGGCAAGCTAAGAACCAAACAACATATGTACTCAGTGGCAGCCTTCTTGACATGGTTCTCTCCAGATATTGTTGCTGACATCTGCCAGCATGGCCATTGGACAAAGACAACCAGCATTGTAGCTGATCACATCTGGAAGAATTTGGGTTGAGAAGGGTGCTCTCCAAAGAACTGTGATAACCCTGAGGAAAGCTGTGAGAAGTAAATTTTCACAGCATTGCTATAAAAGTAAACTGTTAACATTGGCTGTTCAGGGACTAATGAGTCCTTGGATTAAGAACACAGGTGGATGAAGTGTGGCTTGTAGTTGCATTTGGTCTGTTTTTGGCCCTCAGAGGCCTCCCCACAAGAGCCAAAGAAATGACCCATAAAGGCCTCTTATGGGGCTTGGGGGCATTTTGTTGTTGTGTGCCTTCAAGTCATTTTTCGACTTATGGTGACTCTAAGGCAAAGCTATCATGGGGTTTTCTTGGCAAGTTTCTTCAGAGGGAGTTTGCTATTGCTGTTCTCTGAGACTGAGAGAGTGTGATCTTTGGGTCATCCAATGGGTTTTATGGCCAAGCTGGAAATCAAATCTTGGTCTCCAGAGTCCAACACTCAAACCACACTACACCATGCTGGCTTTCTTGGGGGCAGTAGCACCTTGTTATTTTAGGCACAGGAGATGCCTTTTTTTAAATACAGTTTTTAAAACTTGCAATCATTTCCTGTTTTAAAAAGGGTTATATTGACACTAGATTTGTCAGGGTGGGAGATATGAAATTCTGCCCACACAGCCTTGAGGAATTTGGGGGTATTTTGGAGAAATATAATATTTTCCTGGCTGGTTAAAATCTAGGGGCCTGATGCTGTCCCCTACCCTCCCACAGTTTCTCACCCCTGATTTAAAGCATAAGAGAAGCAAGGTGAGAAAAGCTTACCCCTAACAAAGTTGAACAGCAGAGGCAAGCTGTTGAGGTGATACTAACATAGTGGACATTGCTAATTCCCATGTTTGTACTCTCGTAGGTTCTCTCTGTATAAAAGTATGCCTGAAATTAGACCAAAATAAGTCAAAAATATTTTTCAAAATGGAAAAAGATACTCCTGAGCCAGAGTTTTGAGGGACCAAAGCACCCCACATGGAAGCCTCTGTTTTGATTGTCCTTTATCTAGGGATGGCCCAGCACCATGAAGACAGGTTGCAGAGAATGGCACAAAAAAAAGGCAGCCAAACCCACCAGAGTTCATCAGCTCTCTTCCTCTTCTTCCATTTACTTTAGCCTCTTTCCTCCTAATCATCCCATTCTGGGATTCTTTTGTGAAAGAGGTTCTGAGAGAGATGCCATGGCTCTTTTGTTTCCAGTGACGGTCCCAAAGAAAACTGTACCAGGTCCCCAAAGCTGTTTCAAGTTCCCTTTGGGAGTAAGGTGGAATATAAAGATAAATAAATAAACAAAGGCTGACCTCAGTGTAAGGCCAACATCAGTGTAACTCATTTTCTTTTTGCTATTGCAGGGGTTGCAATTCTGATAGTTCAGTGAACAAAATTGTGCCAGCCCACCTTTTCAGTATTACAAGCCCCTGAAAGCAGCTTTTTCCATGTTCGTGGAAAGCAGGGGAAGTAGCAGAGACATGTTCAGCTATTTTCCTTTTGCTGGACATTCAGCAATAACATCACCTTCAGGGACCTCCAATGGGCCCTTAGGGGGTCCTTGAAGAAGCCTCTCACAGTGCCTGTAGCTGAAGGAAAATAGCATGGCACATCTCTGCTTCTTCTTCTGAGATCTACAGACATGAAAATGGCTGTCTTGGGGGATAGGGCTGCAATACTGAAAAAAACAAGTTTGGAAAGGGGCTACACTGAGTATTGCATCATGTCCATGTTCCTGCATTGTATCTCCTGATGGAGGATTGTTTTTGTTGTTGTTGTTGCATGCTCTAAAGTCCTTTCTGACTTCTAAACCTAAGGCAAACATACCATGGGGCTTTCTTAGCAAGGTTTGTTCAGGGGAGGTTTACTATTGCCTTCTCCTGAGGCTGAGAAAGTGTGGTTTCTCCAAAGTCACCAAGTGGGTTTCATGGCTGAGCAAGGAATCAAACCCTGATGTTCAGGGTCATAGTTAAACACTCAGACAACTATGCCACACTGGCTTAGATCCTAGTCTTTGTTTCCCAACAAAACTGAACAGAATTTGGTCCTGAATTTTGTTTCATTCCTAAATAAAGGAAGCAGATTTTTGGAATATAGGAAATGGCATCATATCAGGGGCATCATTAAGAGGGTGTGCAGGACGTGGACTGCACTAGATGACACTTTGGGAGAGTGAATACCCATCTATCTCAAGACCCTCTCCCCTGGCTGTTACACTCTGCCAGCCAGGGCAACCCTGCCATCCACTGACTGCAACTGCTGGTGGGATTCTGCTCCCACCTGACAACTCCTTTCAGGTCTGGTGAGGCTGCTGGCTAAACAAGACCAAGGGGCAGAAGCATCAGCCCACCTTAGCCAGTAGCCACTAGTAAGAAGGGGCTGCCTTCTGAGTCACCTCCCTTTCCTGCTCACCTAGCAGCTCTGCCAGATCTGGAAAAGGATGCGGATGGCAGAAGCAGCCCACTCCCACTATTTCAGAATTTACCTGGGTGGGGGTGTGCCAGAGGAAGGGAGCTTGGGGGTGTGCCAGGCAGCCTGGGGGTAACAGCATGAGTTATCACACTAGGGTGGTAACAACCCTAGTGCCACAGGATCATATTAAGGTTTCATATAGTTCAAGAGTGCTGATTAGCAGCTAGGGTCTCCAGCAGGGTCTGGAGATGTCACAGACTATACCTAAGTCTTTTCCTTACAAAGGGGGATGCTCTATCATTATCAGTTGGCTAGAAAACTTCAGATAAGATAATGAGTACTGTTTGGAAAGCCAAAGGGTCACAGATAATGTACCCTGAGGCCTGATGCGTCATTCTTGATCAGGGGCAGGCTTGCTCTAATTTTGCCACAGCCCTGATCACCCTCAACAATTGGAACTAGAACACAGCTGAAGGATGAAGGATGAATCAATACTTATATTAATCCAATTGAATCAATGGGCCTAATTAAATTGCTTACTCACTTACCTACTGCATTTATACAGTGGGCCCTTGGTATCTTGCTTACTCACTTAATTACTTATTGCATTTAGACAGTGGGCCCTTGGTATTTGTTGGTGTTTGGTTCCAGGGTCAGCCATAGATACCAAAACCCATGAATGCTCAAGTTCCATTAAATACAATGGCATAGTAAAATGATATCCTTTATATAAAATGGCAAAATCAAGCTTTGCTTCTGGAAATTTATATATTTTTAAATATTTTCAAACTGTGGATGCTTGAATCTGTGGATAAAAAAATCTGTGGGTATGAAGGACTGGCTGTATATTATCTTTCTCCCAAGATGGGAGCTGAAGTGGCTTCCAAAAATAGTAAATTAAAAACCTTAACACTAAAAATTTAAAAAGCAATTTAAAATCCCTGCATTAAACACTCCATAAAATCATTTAAACACCATACAAAAGTTAAAAAAAATGAAACACACAAATTTTAAAAATCTACTTGGTTAACCATTAAATGCTTGCTTAAAAAAAAAGTCTTTGCCTGCTGGTGAAAGGAAAGCAAAGCAAAGCAAAGCAAAGCAGCTTCATTTATATACCACTTCATATCACACTATGGGATGTCTAAGCGGTTTACAACTGTGAGCTGATTGCCCCCCCCCCAACAAGCTGGGTACTCATTTTAGCGACCTCGGAAGGATGCAGGCCTGAGTTGAGCCTCAGCCCTGGCTGGTATTGAACTCGCAACCTTGTGGTCTATGAGTGAGTGGCTGCAGTACAGGCATTTAACCACTGCACCACCAGGGCTGAAAGGAGGGAGTCAGCTTAGCTTCCTG
The DNA here is from genome assembly GCA_020142125.1 of Phrynosoma platyrhinos. Classification (NCBI taxonomy): domain Eukaryota; kingdom Metazoa; phylum Chordata; class Lepidosauria; order Squamata; family Phrynosomatidae; genus Phrynosoma; species Phrynosoma platyrhinos. The sequence continues at coordinate 9,935,480 of CM034706.1, forward strand.
CAGAAGAAAGTTCCACCAAATGAACCTGTGATGGTAGCAGGAAGATCTTAGCATTCTTGTAGCATTACTACAGGAACTACCAGTAGAATTAAGACCAATGGCACTTGTGGACTATAGGATGAGTATCTCTTCAGTCTTTGTGCTTCATCTTCCCATTTCTGATAGTTTTGTCACCCTTACCGCATTGGTCCCAGAAAGCTGCTGACCACACATCAGGACCACTATAGTGAGGACATGCGACCGCAAGCTTGGGGTCCCTAGCAGTTTGATTGCATTCATCTGCTTTTCTGCTCTCTCAGCAATGTCCTCCTGACGAAGCTCCTCAATCTCGTCATTCACATCATCCCTCCCTCTCAACCTCTTCAAGACTGAAAAGGAGAGGATGCAGAAAGGCTTTGAATTAAGACCCAGGTGAGACATCCAAGTACCACCCACCGTAATACCTTCAGGACAAGACTTTGGGGCACAGGTTTAGGCTGTCCCCTCACCAACTCAACAGAAAGAGCCAAAGTACCCCAAATATGATGGAGGCCTCAGGGGAAATAATTTACTCCCGACATGACTCCTCAACAAGTAAACAAAGCACAAGTGGACAACCTGTGGCCTGCCAGTTCCACATGGCTTCCTGATCATTTGTGTGCCTCTCATCCCCAACTAGAATTTAACAAATGGTTTTAAACTGATGATTTGGAGTAACATTTCTCATTTAAAACAAGACAAAATTATCTGAAACCCCTCCCTTCAAAAGAAGTTTAATTAAATAAGAAATGCTCTTTTGATATTTATTTTGAAAAAATAAATTATTATAATTATTATCAATCATCATCACTGTCATCATCAACAACAACCAAAGGGGGGAAAACTGCATATACAGAAAGTTTGAATACATGAAATATATGATATAAACAATAAACATCTGTTCAGTTTCTTATTGTTTTCCTTTCCATGCATTTAATCTCTACTGACTTCTAAACCTTTATAATCCCCCCACCCCCCACCCCCCAAATCTGAGCCACCCTTCGAGTATCCTATCATTTCTGACAGTGTTTCCTATGTTTGTTCCCTTTGGTACCTACATTTTAATAATGGAAAATCCACTTATACTCATAAACATCAGTAAGAATTTTTATTTATTTATTTATTTATTTATTTATTTATTGCATTTTTTTCCTGCCTTCCTCATGGTGTAGAACCCAAGGAAACTTGGGAAGGGTACAACAAAGGCCTTGTGGAAACACTAATCTTTTGTTCCCGAGTGAAGTGGAATGGAGAGGGAATTACCTAACTGCATTTAAAACCCACATACAATCAGTATCCAGGGTTTTTTACACCCTTGGGCATGAAATGGCTTTAAATAAATGTACATTTGGTATGCTTATGTGTAAATTTCCATTGATATTGCATTTGTCTTAATAGCTCTGTAATCAAAACGACATAGGAGACCAAAATTATGTTAATATTGGAATATTAGTTGTCTAGAGTTTTGAGATTTGGTGTCAGCTATATCTTAGCTTTCCATTTGATTCCAAGGAAGCTGTCTCAGTACAAAACCAATGTCTTCTGTCAGTAACAGAGTGAATGAAAGCAAACAAGCTGAAGCTTAATCCAGACAAGATAGAGGTGATCCCGATCAGTTGAAAGGGAGATCAGGGGTCCCCTGTGCTAGATGGGGTGATATTTCCCCTAAAATCTCAGGCTCCCAGCCTGGGTGTTCTCCTAGGAGTTTATCACACAGAGGAAATCCTGTGCGGAAACGGGGCTTTAAATTAAACAAAAACCCGCAAAAGCGGGTGTTTTTTCAGATGACATTGCTGTTAAAAGGAGGTTAATCCAAACAGAAATTAGACAAAAACTGCTTCTTTTTACTTTCAGAATATCCCAAAAGTAAAAAGAAGCAGTGTTTGTCTAATTTCCATTCGGATTAATCTCCTTTTAACAGCACTGGAGTTTATCACACAGAGAAATCCTGTTGATAAATTGCTTCTGCTTTTGCGGGTTTTTTTCTCTTTAAAGTACCATTTCTGCATGGGGCTCCCCGTGTAATAAACTCCCTAGACTCAAACCTGAACCTGGATGCTCAGATTTAAGCAGTCACTAAGAGTGCAATTAAAACTAGTGCTCCAGCTGCACCTGTTTAAAAGTAGTGCTCCAGCTGCACCTGTCCCTTTTAGAATCAGATCCTGTTTGTAGTAACACATGCCTTGAGTAGTCAAAATTGGACTACTGTAACACAGTATACATGGTGCTACCTTTGGAAATAGTTCAGAAGCGTCAATAGTCCAAAATGCTGCAACCAGTAACTGGGCTCAATTATAGGGAGCATGTTATTCCTTTATCCAAACACCTTAACTGATTACCAGTTCATTTCCAGGTACAGTTCAAAATGCTGGTCACAATCTATAAAACCCTATATGACTTTGGCCCTTTGCAGACAGCACTTTGTGCCATCTTGGAGCTAAGGAAGGGAAGGAGCAGCCACACTCCAGGTGCCCCAACCCCTTCCCAAGGACATCTTTGGAGCACCCGCCAGACATGCTGAGCTGGAAGAGACGCCAAAGAGGCACGTGCTACCTCTTGCAGCACCCTTTCCACGCCTTGAGGAAGGAGTGCTCTTTTAGCACTCCTTCCAGAGGTGGAAAAAGAGGGGCTTGGGGCTGAGGCATGGGAGAGGGTGGCCCATGGCTGCCTGTCTGCAATGGCCCTTAGTTTCAGAGTATCTGACAGACTGTATTGACTTATGCAAACCTGACAGAGTCCAGGTGAAGGCTTTCTCTCAGTCCCACCACCATCACAGGTGAGGACATGGAAGAGAGCCTTCCCAGTGGCTGCTCCCACTTGCTGGAATTTTTTTTTTTCCATGGGAAACTAGACTTCTCCCTTCCTGCTTTCCTTTTGATGTAAATCAAAGGGTTTTTTGTTTGTTTGTTTATTTGCTGGCTTTTAAAGTGTAGTTGCTTACAAGAAAGCACTATATGGGGGTGTGCTTTAGTTTTAACCTTTGTACATCTTTTAATGATTTTGTTCTAATATGATGATTTTCAATTGTTTTAATATTTTATTGCTAGGTTTTAGATTACTCTTTTCATGAGCCATCTTCGATCCTACTCTGGGGAAAAAAAAGATGGTATATTCATACATGCATGCATTAATAGTCTCAAAATGGTGAGATCTCAGGAAAATAGCCAACAATGGATGAGATATTTTCATACTTAACAATTATTATCTGAGTGTAGTGTCCACACCTGGAGTTTTCAGTACAGTTCAAAAAAATTTTTACCTTCTTTTGCCTTTTCTTCATTCCTCTTCTGAATCAGTAGGTATCTTGGACTTTCAGGGAAGAAAGGCAACAGCACACTTTGGGACAATGGCATGATTCCAGAAAGGGCCATGAGTATAGGCCATCCTAGGAAACAAAGTGATGATAGAGCAATAATAAAGAACTTGAATGATAACAAACAATTTGCTACAAGCCAACTGAATAGTTTTCTGCATTACCTGTTGGTGTCCCCAGAATTTCACTGAGAGCAAGGGTCTGAGCCAACAGAACCCCGAAGGTTAGAAAGAGGTGGGGCATCATGACAATGCCACCCCTCAGGTTTCTGGGGGAGATCTCACAAAGGTACATTGGAACAGCACTGGAGACTATGCCTGGTTAGAAGATAAATGAACTGAGAGTACATAGTGTGAATTTAACATGCAAAGAAACATGTATTATTATTATTATTATTATTATTATTATTATTATTATTATTATTATTATTTTATTATTATTATTATATCCCACCCTTTTCTAAAACTAGGACTCAGAGTGGCTTACAATATTAAAAACCAGTACAATTAAAAACATACAAAAGAGATAATTAAAATAGAATTAAATTATTACAATTATAAGTATTTCTTGGTGTACAGGAGATTCCAATATCAATTGTTCTTTCTGAAGTGCTGCAAAATTCAATTCTGTCCTTCCCATTATACTGTATGAGAGACTGTTGTCTGAAATTTTGCAGAGACTTCTCCTACATCCCCTTAGTGCCACTGATCTGCTTCCACAATCCCAGATCCTCCTTTCCTTTCCACATCTCCATCAGAAAACAGAGATACAGACACACACACACACACACACAGCCATCACAAGGTCAGCAACAGCCTTCTCACCCCTTTCCCTTTCCCAGTATGCTGGGATTGTGCTTCTCATCAGTTTTTCTGTAATCATTAGGGTGTATTAGTTTGGTCATGTTTATTACTTAGCAAAAACTAATAAAAATCCTGCGCAGCAGCAGCGACAGTAATAAATCTGCTAAGCTACCTTTTACTTGCCTGCTCAGATACTGGTTGATGCAAGGAAAGATTTTTTGGCTCAACATAGAGGACATTTTGGAATTCCTCCTAGACCCTTGGACAAGGGTTCAAATGTAGGAAGTGTCTGGAAAAAGGAAGACCTCTGATAACCCTGTTGCCGGTAGTGAACAGTGTGAGGTGCAAGGGGCAGGAAAGCTCAAGAGATTGAGAGAGTGAGAGAGAAGAAAATGTAAGGTGAAAATGCCTAAAGGGACATAATGAAAATGGAAATGCAATGAATGAACACAGCATTACTGGGGGTGAATGAGTTAAAATGGACAGGAATAGGTCACTTTGAATCAGACAACCACACAGTGTTTTACTCAGGGAATGAAAAGACAAGAAGAAATGGGGTGGCTTTCACACTAAGAAAAGATGTTGAAAAGCAGTCAGAGGATACAATGCAAAATCAAACTGAATCATATCAATAATAAATAAGGATATGCACTAATCACTGAGGCATAATAATAATAATAATAATAATAATAATAATAATAATAATAACAGTTTACCTATTTTCCCACCTTTCCCTATGGATCGAGGCAGAAGTGCAACAGTAAAATGTACAACAATGTACAAGGATACAATATATATAAACAAGGATAAAATCAACAAACCATACTATAAAAACAGTGCAAAATCTAATGCCTTAGATGCCCTAGATCAGGGGTCCCCACACTTTTTTATCCAGGGCCTGGTTCGCTGTCCCTAGATCTTCGTAGGGCTGGCCGGAGGTGGCACGTGCAATGCCGGGTGCCATTTTGTATTTCAAAATGGCACCTGGAGTGATGTGCATGCATGTATGACACCAGTTGCATGCACATGACTCCAGGTGCCATTTTGGAACACAAAATTGTGCTCCGCATAGTGCGTGCATGTGCACTACTCCAGCGCCATTTTGTTTCCCAAAATGGCGCCCCATGTCACGCATGCACGACAGCAACAACAGTGGCAGTAGGACCAGCTGCAGACCAGTTGAAAGGCCTCAACAGGCCAAGTTTGGCCCATGGGCCATAGTTTGGGGACCCCTGCCCTAGACAATCAAACAACTTCCTCAACCAGCAGGATGCATAAGACAGTACTGTTTAGCCTTAAATTCAATTAGGGAGATCAGGTGGATAGGCCCGCCGGAAAAGCTCTGTCTTAAGTGCCTTCTTAAAGGCTTCTAGAGTGGTAATAAGATGGATCTCTTCCGGCAGGCTGTTCCATAACTTGGGGGCCACTGCCTTGAAGGATCTTTGGGAAGTTGATCTTAATCTGGTAGGGTAATGATCTAATAAATTTTTCCCAGATGTTCTGAGAGTGCGGGGTGAATTGTATGGGGAGGGGCATTCCTTCAAGTAACTCAGGCCCAAGCCATGTAGGGCTTTAAAGGTAATGGCCAACACTTTGTATTGCGCCCGCAATATTGTATTGCACTTTGTATTGTATTGTGCTTTGTATTGATAGATTTTACAAAGAAGAACAGGAAGAAACTGACAACACACCAACACAGGATGCCAAGCTGATCATTGGGGATTGGAACAAAAAGGTTGGAAGTAAAGAAGAAAAATGGTAGGCAGATTTGGACTAGGCAAAAGGAATGAAGCAGGTGAGTATCTGATAGATTTTTGTGAAGCCAACAGCCTATTTATTGTAAACACATTTTTAATACAACCAGAGAAAGGTTTATATACATGGACATCACCAGATGGCCAACACAAAGCCAAATAGATTACATAATTGGAAGTAAAAGATGGCAAAGCTCCATACTGGTGGCCAAGAATAGACCAGGTGCTGTTTGTGACACAGATCATGAACAACTCATTTCAAAAATAAAAATAAAACTCAAGAAGAGAACAAAACCAGTCATCATACCAAAACACAATTCAAATGACATTTCCACATAATTTGTTGACAATATAATGAACAGATTTGCAGTACTAAGAATAATAAATCATGAACTGAAAGAGCTTTGGTCTGAATAATAATTTGGTCATAATAAAATAATGATAAAGACACTTCCAACAGACAAAAGGAAACTGAATAAACCATGGATGACAGATAAAATGCTACAATCAATAAAAGAAAGAAGAAAAACAAAACAAAAAGGAGCTAGGAATAAACTAAGAGCCATGAATGCAGCAGTATAACAGCTAGTGTGAAAAGATAAGGAAAATTACTACAATGACAAATGTAGAGAAATAGAAGAGAACAACAATAAGGGAAGAAATAGAGACCTATTCCACAAGATTCAAGAAATCAAGGGAAAGTTCAAACCAAGGACTGGGATGCTCTATGACAATAGAAATAAAATAATTCAAGATCAGGAAGAATAAAATGTCAGAGATAGTCAATGAGATTCAATGGGTTAAACAGCTACTTCAAGATTTGAATCAGGATTGTTCTGGGTCAGTATTGATTTTTGAAGATTCACAATCATGCATTTGCAATGTCAGAGGCAGAGAATTTAAAGTGCAGAACAAAGTACATTGGAGTA
>CM034706.1:9966615-9979016 GCA_020142125.1 Phrynosoma platyrhinos
AGAAGAAGAAGAAGAAGAAGAAGAAGAAGAAGAAGAAATAAATAAATAAATAAATAAATAAATAAATATGGTCAGGAGGTCCCAAGGTCAGGAGGTCCCACTGGACACTTCCAAGGACTTGGGTAACCAGACCTTGGTTCCTGATCCCTCTTATCCACTTTGCAGGTGAAGTATCTTGGGTCATGAGCACTGCCTTGTAAAGTATGTGTTGTGTATGTGTGTGTTTCTGTGTCTGTGGGTTTCTCATTTGTTACATGTTTTATTTGCATGGCATACTCTGTGCAGCTGTGGCTGATGCTCATTTATCGTGCCTAATGGCATGACCAGGGGCTTCCACCTTATGATATCATCAAGCCCTGCTTCCTATGACATCACAAGGGGGTCCTCCTTAATATGCCATGTTTTGGTTTTAAAATTTCAGGCCTTGTAATAGTGCTGGGGTGCATTTGCACTGTAGAAATAATGCATTTTGACAGCACTCTAACTGCCATGACTCCATTCTACAGAATCCTGAGATTTGTAGTTTTGTGTGGTACCAACACTCTTTGGCAGAGAGGTCTAAAGGCCTTGGAAAACTACAAATTCCAGAATTTCATAGGAAGGAGCTACTGCATTTAAATGTGTGTCAAACTGCATTATTCCTTCCTCAACACAAGGAGATGGAATCCTAGGACAAGATTATTGTGTATATTTTTATATATCCCTAATGTATTAGACTTGATTGATTATTATTGTTGTTGTTGTTTCATACCTTGTGCAGCCATCCCTCCTTATCCACAGGGTCTTTATGCATGGATTCCACCATCTACGGCTTGCAAATATTTTAAAAATATATACATTCCAAAAAGTAAATCTTGATTTTGCCATTTTATAGAAGGAACTCCATTTTGCTATGTCATTGTATATAATGGGACTTGAGCATCCATGGATTTTGGTATCCATGAGGGGTCCTGGAACCAAAACCCAGAGAATACCAAGGGCCCATTGCAATAACAACAATAATAACAACAATAATAGTAATACCCCATTATATATGCAATAGTAATACCCCATCGCAGTTGTTGTATATAATGGGACTTGAGCATTCACAGATTTTGGTATCCATGGTGGTGGGGGGGGGGGTCCTGGAATCAAATCCTAGCAGATACTCAGGGCCCACTGTACAACTGTGATTGATACTTAACAGATCTTGCTTAATCATCTTCCTTATTGTCTCTTTAGAGGCATGACCAGGGTCTATAGTTTTGTGTGGGTTTTTCAAGCCATGATGCCATGTTTTTGAAGAGTTTATTCCTGACGTTTCACCAGCAGCTGTGGCTGGCATCTTCTGAGAATGCTGGCATGGAAGAGAGTGAGGTATATATACTACTGGTTGAAATGAAGTGAATTACATTTTAATCTGTGTGTTCTGTTGTTGAATGGCAAGACCTCAGAGTGTCTATTTAATTAATGATCCATTGTCTGCTGGGAAACCCCCTCACCTTGGGTGGTTTTCATTTGCATTTGCTGGGTCTTGATTTTGGGGTTTCTCAGGACTGGTAGCCAAACTTTGGGCCTCTACAGACTTCCAGAAATAATGCTGCTTGAGGCCACTTTAACTGTCCTGGATAGTCTAACCTTTGTTCAGTTGCGTCCAGCTTTCACAGAACTGAGACTTAATATGTTTGATTCAGCTGAAAGAGATGGGAGGATTAAGAAATTCCCAAAAAAAATAAACGAATATGCATAGCTGGTTATCCCCACTCAGAGGATCTGGTACATTACTTATTCTATTGTCCATCACATAAAGAACCTAGGGAGCGTTTTATTTTACCTTTAATTGGAAATAGAGTATTTATTTTTTGAATGAGAGTCATGAATCATTGCATTATACAGGAAGAATGTGCTTTTGAAGGTGCATTGTTATGGGAAACTATCAATTAAAAGTGAGCCATTTGAAATAGAAAAAAGAAGAAGAAGAAGAAAATGGGGATGCACATTGAAATTGCAGTGTTGTGGAATGGATGCAATTACATTCACAGTTATGACACCTGTTTTTAGTGTAAAAACAATCTGTGAAAGTGGGAATTGGAAAACAGTACAAGGAGTGAGAAGTAAGTGGACAAAACATGCAAACAAACCACAAAGGATAGATGTTTTCATAGCAACATTTACTTGTTTGTTTTGTTATTTATCAATTACACATTCCTCCAAAGAACTCAGAGCAATTGACATATGTCTCCTAGTTAATCTCCTATCCACTAAATTTACAAGGCTACAGTTGTACAATTTCAGCAATAGAACTTCAGTATAATCCTTCAGAATATTCCAGTGATTCACAAGAGTTGGCTTCATACTTCCAAACAGACACCATGGCAGGTGTTCATATGGCTCTGACTGATCTGGTGGATTTACAGTTCATGCAAGAATACTTTTTATAGAGGCAAAATGTCTCATCTGAACATTTGGATGCAGTTTGCTTGCTGAAGTTATCCGATGAATGACCTAGGCTTATTGGTAACTACTATCAATTGGAATTTGGGTGGGAACCTGTGCCACCTTTGGCTTCTTGCTTTTTTAAAAAATACACACTCAACATCTTTCCATCTAGAATATGAAGAAATATGAAAATCTGGATAAAGTTTGCAATCATAAATCAAAAGAAAAATTTCCTCTATTTGTACTATTGATACAACTCTTCTTGGAAGAGATAGGACTATCTACCTACACACACATATATATACAGAGAGAGAGAGAGAGAGAGAGAGAGTATGTATGTATGTACATATGTAAGTATAAATGTCATATACACAGAGAAAATACGTGTTTCTGTCTGTATCTTAACATCAACAATATATAGTTGCCCTTGTTCTTATGTGCCTATGGTGACTCTCTACTTGGGTGTTGCTGTTATTGTTGTGATCCTGTTGTTTTTTTTACTAAAGCCAATCCTAAAATGAACCTATCATGAGGTTTTCTTAGCAAGATTTGTTCAGAGGAGGTTTGCTACTGTTTTCTTCTGAGGCTGAGAAAGCATGACATACCCAGGGCATCCACTGGGTTTCCATGGTTGTGTGGGAAATATAACCCAGGTCTCATTGAGTCCAATACAATATGCTGGCTGCCTCAAGATAGATAGATAGATAGATAGATAGATAGATAGATAGATAGATAGATAGATAGATAGATAATGTGGAGCCTCTGGGGGGGATGTGGTAATCCTAATTCACACTAACGTAGTTGAATAGTCAGGGATTCAACCCAGATATTTTAAAGACACTTTTCCAAATCAATCCTGGAGACTCCTGCAATGGATGAAGTAGCATATGGGTAACAAGTTTAATACAATTTTTGAAAGACTCCCCAATAAAAAAACCTAGAAAAAGAAAAAGAAAAGAAACAAGGAAATAAAAGAAATCAGTGTTCTCTAGGAACTGGTGCTAACAGATATTCAGGAATTCTAGCATATTTCCTCCCTCCAGGTGATCTGGGAGGATTATCTGAAATCATGAGCTACTCATTTAATAAAATTATGGATTTAATCACATTTTTAAAAACAAAACAATAAACACAAGCCAGGAGCACTGTTGAACAAGATGTCAAGATGTGTATGTTTCCTGTGGATACCTTCCCTAACTGTTTTTTGTCTCCTGTTCTGACAAGTCACCATATTACTACAGATTTTTTTTTCTTCTGAATCAAACTTCGAAAATCATTTTTGCTTATACTTACTTCAGGGATGTCCCAGGTATTGCAATTACTAGTGTTTCCTTATGAACCTTGAGATGGGATCCAATGTATATAAAGGCTTTGGCAAGCTAGATTTGAATGTATTATAGGCATTTTTGACAGTTGACATCTAGCTGATAACATTGAAACATTTATTCAGGTTAATCGATTTCTTCTTTTCTTTTCATTTTCAAATGAACAGCAACTCTAGAGAGAATAACTACAATGGGAAAATTGGAGAATGTAGGTTGCTGAGCATATGTTATGTAGATACTATTAAACCTTAGGTCAGGGGTCAGCAACCTACGGTCCCGCTGCCGCTGCCGCTGCTGCTGTCGCCACCACTGCTACTGCACTGCGCATGAGCATGGGCACCATTTTGGAAGAGCACAAGGTGGCTGCGCAGCCACTGTTGGGCCTTGTGTAGGCTGCACTGGGCGAATTTCCAAGGCCCAGGGAAGCCCCCCTTCCCTGGCTATGCCTGGCAAATTCGCCCGCCGTGGGCGCAGGGGGGGCTTTCCAAGGCCCAGGGAAGCCCCCCTGCACCTGCGGCAGGCGAATTTCCCTGCTGCGGTGCAGGGGGGGCTTCCAAAATGGCGCATGCATCACACGCGCATGCGCACAATGCCGTCATTGTGCACATGCATGCATGTGGGGGGCAAGTGCTTGCACGTGCGCAAGTGCACGCACACCCACCTGCACACCCTTGCCATTTCCCCCCCCCCATCCTGGCCCCCCCGGCAACAAAGGTTGCCGGTCCCTGCCTTAGGTGCTTAATGCTCCTGGAAACATGTAATAGAGCACTAATCAAGTGCAGGGAGAATTATCACTTTTGCATGAATGTTTTAGAATAATGACAAGGCCATTTAACTGAAACATCAATTATCTTTCGTAAGTGTTGTTTATGAAGTAGACCGTTGCTTATGCTGCATTAGCAGCAAAGCATGAGGCATTATCACTTCTGAAGCCTAGTTTGAAGTGAGTACAGTTGGCCCTCCATTTCCATTGATTTTTTTTACCCACTGTTTCAAGCATCTGTGGCTTGAAAATATTAAAATATTGCTGTTTTCTAGGCAAATAAACCACATGCAAATTTTATGCAGGATAAATCCCCATTTATAGCATTTTCTGCATAGGAATTAATATTTATATATTGCAATATTATTTTCCATGCAGAAAATGCTGTTTTCTGGGCAGAAAATTTTGTTTCCTGTGCAAAATCACCAAATGTGAATTTTGTGCAGAGTAAGTCCAGAACTAGAAAGAGGCTCATTAGTCCAAGATTTTTCACATCAGGTTTTGACAACATTTGGAATACATGTTTTCAAACAATTTTGGATTCTTAAAATTATTTTTCCATCCCTACGATTGGAGCCCAGACAACACGTCACAGGGCAAGGCAGGAATAGCCAAGGGCCACATACTTAGTCATTTTTTGTGACTTATGGAGCACTGAGGAGCCCCATCCACTTTTCCATTGCTTGTAGCACCAGAAGAAAAGTTATCTTGATCATTATTTTTTCATCTTGTCACCCCACTCACCCCCCGCCACTCCCAGAAATTGGCTCATTATTGTTAACTCATAGCAACAGACAAGAGAAATCCAGATCAGAATTATTGGCTGTGGGAAAATATTAACTTTGCTTTTCCACAACCCTGACACAGGGCCAAGGTCACCACAAAAGCCCCATGTAGTACCCTTGGTATAACTAGTATCTCATCATTCTGTGTTGTGATATTATGCATTCTGTCTTTTCAGGGAGTAATACCCCATCCTATCAGTGTGCTGAAAATGCCTGAAAGGGTATTCTATAGAACTGGGAGGGGAATTTATCATTAAGGGTTTATATTCTACTCTTTTCTCCACCAAAAAAAAAAAAAAGGCAACAAAAGGCCCCTAATGCTTCCTAGGGGGATAGGAGCCATTTTATTATATTTTGGGGTCCTCCTGGGTATGTTAGAGAAGGTGTTTTTTCAACAGATGACTGGAAGTTCCATTTCTGAATCACGTCTTGTTGGAAAAATGTTTCAAGAGGGCCAAGAAACATGGTGAAATTGTCTCCATGACTCTGGGAATGTCAGAAGCATTCTAGACATTTTAAAAAAATTGAAGGGCTTTTAGGGTTCCCTGTGGGTACAAATATGGGTTTAGAGGCTGCATACAACCCAAAGGTCACATTTCCTTTTCATTGCTCTAAAGCAGTTTCCCTCAACCCAATGTTGTCCAGATGTATTGCAGTACAAAGCCCATTATATTCAGCCAGCATGTCTGTCTGGTTGGTCATATTGGGGAATATAGTCCTTAGAGATCTGGAGGGTGTTGTTCCATTAAAAGGGCAGCTCAGGTTCTGATGCCAATATTGTGTTTCCAATTGCTAGACTATCTGGAATTCCTAAGACCTGGGTTGTTCCTTTGCCTTGACAACAATGCTTATATGTGATGACTGGATATCACTTTTCTGCAATAATATGTGAAATCTGTTCTGGTGATGTGTATTGAAAGAGCTGTCCTGTTGTGTCATTTCTGCTTGCATTCTCTACACTAGCAGGTATACTGTTCTTAATAAAATGTTTTTCAGTGTTCTTCACCCTTTCTCATTAACAGGCAGGTTGCAAAAAGCACAACAGGAATTTAGTGTGCAAACTTTTTAAGTCTAGAGAACTTTCATGGGCTCTAACAGCCAATGGCTTGGAATACCAGTTCTACATCTGATAACAAAGTGCTTTGAAAAAGTCAGAATCCAGAATTCCTTCTGATTATATAAGACAAGTTATATTTCATTAAACATGTGCAACTTATTTGCCCAAATAATGAATTACAGGGGTCTCACCATTGTCTAACTTTAGATCAGCTATAGCAATTGTTTTGGTCTGGTTAGCTGTAGATATATATAAATATTATGGGCTGCAATCCTGCTAGTGTCTTACATGCATAGAAATGCATGAAATGGTTAGATATTTTTATTCAATGAAGAACATTCACATTCAGATCAAGGTTGCATATGCAGTGTTATGTATATGGTGTCATTGTGCACAGATACACACTGGTGAATTGCACGTTGCTCATAGATTCAAATGTATGCATTAAGTTGCACATTTTGTGTCCTAGCTGAATAGGTTGCTGAATTCAGCCCAAGTCTGACATATTTCAGTTACTGCGAATTCCATATGGAACAGTTTATAGCTACAATGTCCAGTCTTGACTATCATTCTGTTTCTCTTTTATTTTTGTTCTTTAGTCGTTCCTCATAGGGCATAGTTTCCAAACCTTTCACCATTTTAGTCATCCTCTTAACTAATAAAAGGAATGAATTGTCTCTTTTGGAAGTCTCAAAGGGAGCTGTACCTCTTCTAAACATACAAAAATCTATCATTGATACCCTTATTGGCCAACCAAACTGCACAATATACTTGTTGCAAGCTTTTGAAGCTCTATGGGCTTCTACATTAGACAAGATGTTACAAACCAAACAGGAGAAAAATAATTGGAGATGTTAGTCAGACGTCTACATGTTGTTTCAGTCTTTAGTTAGCATAGTATATGGAGGGGAAGATATCTTTTGCTAGCAGGCTCCTCTTCCTTCTGTCCATGTGACTATAGGGAGATTGTCAAAGTCCAGGAAATTTAAAATCCATTTGCATCTCAACAGGGACCCCTCTTTTGCAATCCAATATGTCTCCATTCCAGTGAGGTCACAGGCCTCTGTGGCAGAGACGGGCGGCACAGAGCCGCTCCAGGGAGCGGCGGATTGGGGCCGCGGCTACCCCATGCCCTGCCCCATCTTTGCCTCCAGGCCAGCCCTTTGGGCCAGTCTGTAGAGGCCCTGAGTCTTCATGTTTTTGCATCAGGAATATTTTGATGGATGTAATCTTCTAAACAGAGTCAGGCTAGAATGGAACTAGGGATGCCAGTTCAGAATCATTCCAAGCCCTAAGGTTTCTGGGCCCTGACACCCAGCGATGGCCCTTGGTGATATCATTAAGTGTTATGAAGGAACAAATCAATTAATTCTTACAAAATTCTAGCAAGTTGTTGCTTAACTAGCTGAGCTGGAGATTCCCACAAAACCCTGAGTCCACCAAAACTTGAGAATTTGGACCCTCATCTTCCATCTGGAGATGACTTATGAAAACTGGTGATTCAGGGCTAAGCCTGAAGATCTGGCAACCCTGGCTGTAACCCTGCATGAAAATCTGGACAGCTGCTATCAGTCAATAATATAATTTTGAACTAGATGGACTTATGATTCCAACTCAGTATAAGGCAGCTTGTTATGTTTCTATGTTGATTTGTTGGGTTTGACACAACTTTATACTCTTCTACAATGGAAAACATCACCTTTTCATTCCTCTTCTGTCTTCTGTGGCAGTAAATATTTCCAGCAAATGCAGCTAGTGCCATGTTAAGATTGTAGCAAGAACCCAGATGGATGTTTGGTAAAGTGGCATAGATTGCAAATCAATCAATAAATATTTTTTTCTAAAAAAAATCAAGTCTAATATATTTCATCTTCTTGTTCCTGCTATAAACCCATTCTGAAACCATTGGTGCACAAAATGAAAATCAGAAGTAAAGCAATCAGTTTACTGCTAAGAAATGGCCTTATAATCAAAGGCACACACACACACACACAGAGAGAGAGAGAGAGAGAGAGAGAATTTGGCAACCCTAAAGGAAAGGCCCAGCAAGCCAGCTGCTCCTACAACAGTCCCAAATAAAGGGCTAAGTCATTCACTGCCATCAGCCATTTGTGAAGCTTGCCAACTACATTGCCTCCATAAAGAAAAGACAAATGAGGGTAAGGGGGAGCAGCATTCTGCAGATGCTTCATCTCAATGGTTAAAAGTCCTGGTCTCAGTTACTGTGCATTGTCTTTTGCCAAGGAAAAAGTCTTAATAGCTGAAGGCACCGCTGAGCCTGATGTTCAACAACAGGAAACCAGAGAGGGCATAGGAAACAGCTTAAAGAAAGAAAGACATCCAGTGCACAAGGTAAGGCAGTAGGTCAGAGACTTGCTGACAGGAAGATGGACTTACTGCCTCTTCATGATCAGGAGTCAAACTGATCATGGCTTCTGGCATGGAATGTCATATATGAGATAGAATAATCAGGAATACATGCCTCATTCTATTTTAACATCAGATTCCTAGCTCACATGGGGCACATTCATAGCTGACACCAAGCATGCAGTCTGTTCCCTTTTAAAATAACATTTGGAACATGCTTAATATTCTGTTTGAAACTAGCATTTTTAAAATTATTATCATTGCAGCAATCAATCCAATTTAGACCAGATTATTTCTTTATTGCATCAGCTGTCACAAGTGTTCCAAGATGTAGAAATGGTAACTGCTATCATCCCCCTGTCTCTCTCTCTCTCCAGCAAACTACAGAAAGATGAGAAATCATGCCCATTTCTTGGTTGTCTCCACCATAGTAGCCACTCTCTCCACCATAGTCACAGGTTTGGCATCTGCTTGGAAAAGTGATTTTGCATGGGGTGCAAGAAGCTAGATATCCCATTCATGAAGAAAAGGATACATATGACTACCAAGTATTTAAAATGCCAAACACAGTGTATTTATACTTTATTACTGTACAGTGCTTTCAGAATTGTGGAACTAAGCTTTTCTGTGTGATATTTGTAAATAAATGAATAGAATTTACAAGGGCCAAGAAAATTGGAGCCAAAATGGAAAAGGTTATGAACAGTGGCATCCCCACCTTGGATGTCACCTGCTGCAGGAAGTGGGGCTTCTTGGGGATGGGGCTTCTGGGGGTCAGACCAAAAGGGCAGTCCCCCCACCTCACTGCTGGAGTACTTAGAATATTGCCTTGGCAGTGAGGTGGGGACCATGCTCAATCCTCTCGGCAGCCCCCCCCCCCAGTCTTCTAAGTCCCACATGGCCATGGGAGTACCGGACACAGAAAACAGCTGCCACCACCACGACCCCAGCCTTCTGAGTCACACCCCCCCCCCCCGGGTGCACTATCCCACTGGATGACATCCCCATCTGGGGTGTCACCTAGTGCAGTCCGCACCACTACAGCCCCCTAGTGATGCAAGTACATTTATCAGTACATTTAAAGAAAACAGAAGTACAACAATCTTCTGCTCCAGAGACTAGAGCATAAACCAATGGATTCAAATTAGAAGAACAGAGATTCCATCTAAACATTAGGAAGAACTTGTGATTTTAAGACCTATTTGATAGTGAAATGGATCATCTCAGGGTGTGGTGTACTCTCTTTTGTGGGGGGGGGGATATTTAAAAGAGATTGGATGCACATCTTTCAGAAGTCCTTTAGCTGTGGAGTTTCCTGGGGGTGAGTAAACAGGCTGGATGGCCATCTATCAGGAGTGTTTTGATTTTGTCTACTTGCATAGCAGAATGGGATTGGACTGGATAGCACCTGTGGTTTCTTCCAATTCTAGGATTCTATATTGCAAAAATGACAAATTGTTTTTTCCAGTGAGCAAATGTATTCCATTTGCCCCCATTTAAACTTAAACAACTGATATGTAAATGGTATTGTTTTGGAAACCTTTTTCCCAAATGAACTGGTTTTTTCCTATGTTAAACCAATTTTATAATAGACAATTCATTCATAATTTTAGATATTTCTATGTGGTTATTCATTTTTTAAATAAAAATCCAAAGTAATTGGCTATTTTTTAAAAATATAATAAAATCAATAGATGGAATAGGAAATAAAAATAAAACACTTCAACATTTCATCTGGATCATTAAAATCACTGGAATAACTGAGGCCAGGATCCAAGAATGTGGCCACACTGCAGAAATAAAACAATTGGACACTACTTTATCTCCATGGCTCAATGCTATGGAATCCTGGGATTTGTAATTTGTTGGGGCACCAGAGCTCTCTGACAGGGACAGCTAAATGTCTCACAAAACTACAAAAATTCCAGAATTCCATAGCATTGAGCCATGGCAGTTAAAGTTGTATCAGATGGCTTTATTTCTGCAGGGTGGGTACACTCTAAGGACCTTATCGCATGCTGGCCACGAAGCGAAAAGTAACCAAAATAAGAATAAATTCAGTTCTATACCAAAATGAACTGAATTTCGCCTGCGCGGCCATTGCGCAATGATTCCAAAAGCTCCCTTGTACTTCCCCGAAAAACCGAATGTCAAAAGATCTCAATTCGTTACAGATTAGCTCCGGGTTCTATTGAGTTTCGGTGCAACGTTGTGTGTAAACACGGAGAAACAATACGGATTAGCTCCGGGTTCTGTCGAGTTTCGGTGTAACGTCGTGTGTAAACACGGGGAAATAATATGTATTAGCTACGGATACCCTTTGGATTAGGTCTGCTTTAGACCCCGTGTGATAAGGTTCTAAGAGTGTTCTGCTAGGGCCCAATATTTTTCCCAGAATCTAGTCCCTCCTGCAGCCCTACAACATTAAACATAAAATTTTCCAGACGGCTGGCAAACCACTAGGAAATGCCAATTTCTATGAATATTGGTATAGCTAAGTAAATTATTAGATCTTGACCACAGTCTCCAACCATGATGCCAGCTGCTACTGCCCCTGCTTCTTTCTGTCCTCTTCCTCCTCCTCTTTTTATCTGTCTTTTCTTCTTTTATTTACATAATTTACCTGGAGATTTCAGTATTTGGGTATGTTTTTTGTTGTTTTAAATCTTCTTCACTATAGAGCTTGGAACAGCTATCATGACTTACTCCATCCCTTTTCTCCCATTTCCAACATTCTTATTGCAAAATAAATAAATAAAGTCCATCTGCTCAAACCATATCCTTGCCAGTTATCTGCCCGGAGCAATCTGAAACTGTCAGAGATTCAAGGGGTGTGAGTGAGTGAATGAGTGTGTGTAGGGGGAATTGCTTATGATACAAATGTGAACTGAAATGTCTCAACAGAGTTTTGTGGCATGTCTTAAGCCATTTCATAAGAAGAGTTTGCAGGAAGACAATGTGCTAAGACTCATGCAACACAAGAATGTGTCAGAGCAATGTGCTCTCCACAATTGCACCTTTTCTCATAACTTTTCAAGCATCTTATTTATGCGTCCAAATCTTACAATGAGGGAGAGGGAAGGGTAAAGAAAAACGTTATCCAGCAAACCTGCTAAGGTTCTCATTGGAACTTTTTTCCGAATGCGCTTTTTGTATATGGAAGACTGGATGGATGGAAAAGAATTAAGCAGCTTTTTGTGTGTGTCCCTCCCAGAACGTGTGAGGAGAAATACATCTTGCCACAAAGCACTGCCAACGTTGGAAGATTTGCTGGGGCTGGAATGCTGCTAGTGTAAGGTTCCCCTACAGAAGCAGATATATATATTTGAATGATTGCATATAGTCCATTGTTGTGGAAGCAGAAGTTGAGCATAGAGTGCCATTGCACCTGAAATGCAAGTATGCCTGCATATGCCTGTACATTGTGCATGAATGTACATGCACATTTAGGATGCATCTACATTGTAGAAATAATACAGCTTAACACCACTTTAAGTGCTGCAGCTCCATCTTATGGAATCCTGGGATTTGTAGTTTTTCAAGGTCTTAAGCCTTCTGTGCCAAGAGTTCTGGTGCCTCACAAAACTACAAATCCCAAGATTCTGAGGATGGAACCATAACAGTTAACATGGTGCCATACCACATTATTTCCACAGTATAGATGTGTCCATTGTTATGCATTTGTT
>CM034706.1:10009416-10021178 GCA_020142125.1 Phrynosoma platyrhinos
TGGACTCAATTTGCACTATTTCTGGCAGTCTGCAACCCCCCTTGCTTCCACCACCAGATGATTAATTTGCCACACCTTAGCAATGCATCGGGATGTTGCTGGGGAATTCTACTGATGTTTCACTTGCCAACCTAGGGAAGAACTGGGCCAAGCTAAGGCATGTGAAAAAAGAATGCAAGAGAGGCAGAGTGCCTTAGAGCTTTGCTCTATAGAAAAAGGATATAATTTCTGCACAGCCAGAAGTTGAAGTTAATGAGCCAAGTTAATTCAGCCACACCAGGAAAATAAATCAAAAACCTGATGCCACTGACTGGTACATTTTCATAATCTTACTCATACATCAGATGGGATTTGTAGTTATTGATGTTTCTGGATAGCTGGGAGCCTAGACTCCATTTTCAGATCTACCAACCTCCCAATTCCAGAGCTGTCGGTTAGAAGCCCTTTATGATCTACCAAGCCAGAGACAGAGACAAAGGCAGACAGGCTTAAGCCTAGTTTCTTTTTAAAAAACCTCTCCTCAGAACCATCTCAAAGGTTCTCACTTCTCCCCAATGGCTCCTATCATTGGGCAGTTGCCATCTCACCACCAGTAATGTAAACTCTCATTAAAATGTAACTGTACCTAACTGTACCTCCTCCCACATTTAAGCCTTTGTTATCTTGGGGGAAGGGTCTGGTTAATAGAGGGACTCCCATTTATCACAACATCCCCTGGCACATCTGCTGAGGGTTGTCCTGGACACACAATCATAAATCCATATGGATGCCCAGCCACCTGTCACCTAGGAATGAGGTATATCCAACAGCCCCAAACTGGGCCTAGTCTATGTACCTATGCCCAAGCTTTCTGAAGGTAACTGTCAGTTTCAAAGCAGGCAAGCCCCAAGAATGTACATCTCCAATCCAGTGTGGTTGACTAGGGGAAAGTCAGATCAATTCCAAGGTGATGACACCCACATCTGTAGGAGTAAAAGCATAATCCAAACAGGATGAAGACAAATGAAGGAAACAGTCCTGAGTCATGTCTAAAACTGAGAAGGTGGTTGCCACAGAGATTAGACCAAATGCAATTCAGTAGTTAGATGTACACAAAGCCAATGATAAAAAATCATCAGGGAACACTGGATCTATTGTCTGTTGCAGCAGTACAGCCTTGAGTAAGCTAATATATAGCCAAATGTAAATTGGCCCAGCTAGCCTCATTAACTTGGCATAAGACTGTAGAAAGAATGCAGTTTAACACCATGTAAGGGTTGTAGCTCCTGGAATTTGTAGTTTTAAAAGGTCTTTGGTCTTCTCTGCCAAAGAGTGCTGGTGCTTCATAAAACCACAAATTCCAAGATTCTGCAGGATGGAGCCATGGCAATTAAGGTGGTGTCAAACCACATTATTTCGGAAGTATAGATGCACCCATGGTTTACCTAAAGTGGAGGAGAGTGTTTCTGGTGTTTCTGTCTGTTGTATTTCAGTTGTCCAAGAATAACA
This sequence comes from Phrynosoma platyrhinos, assembly GCA_020142125.1. Classification (NCBI taxonomy): domain Eukaryota; kingdom Metazoa; phylum Chordata; class Lepidosauria; order Squamata; family Phrynosomatidae; genus Phrynosoma; species Phrynosoma platyrhinos. The sequence goes on from CM034706.1 coordinate 10,010,905, forward strand.
TGGTGCATATACTCTCTTTCCTCTTCCAAATCTGCTGATGCTGCCTAGGATGGACTGGGCTCTGCTTCTGTAACAAGAGGGCTGCCAACCTCCTCCAGCTGCAGCTGGGGCTCACTTTCATAATATTATTTGTCTCATTCATCATCTAAGGAGACCTCCTTTGGGTAAGGCATGAGAGAAATCCCCAAAAGAAGAGGACAAAAAGGGCTGCCCTGTACCCCACCCCCCAAAACCTGCATCTTGTTTCATGCCACACTGCCAACGTTAAAATACCAAATCATAATGCAAACAAATGACAATTATTGCAATGAATACAATCACTCAAAATATTTTTAAAAATGGGAGTCAATGGGAGGACAGCCAGACTGCCAGATAAGTGGAAAGGGATTGCTTTATATGCCCCTCAGATGTACCTGAGTGGAACCTATGGTTTTGTTGGATGAATTATGGATCCCCAGAATTCTACCAATTTCCTCTTAAACCTGGTGTTATGTGTGGACTCTGAACCAGCCAAGGAAGGGACTTACATACATACAAATATTGCCATTGATCAAGGGGTGTCCTCCCAAGAGAAGCACAGACATGCCAGAGCTTGCCATTCACAAGAAGGACCACTTTATTGATTACAGAGAAGTTTCCATAATTTCAAGGCAATATGAGCTCCTGGAAATCAGCCACACATAAACAAAAGCAAATTTGATTGACAATTAATGTGGATACAAACAATATACTAGTCAGCAGAAAGGTACAAAGGAACAAGCAAGAAATGTTGCATTTGAAAAACAATGAGGCTTTGTAGAGCTAGACTCTGGGAAAGCAGCCAGATAAGAAGAATTTGCAAGCAACACTGTTGCTTTTTGCTTAATGCACTTCTGTTTTCTAAAGAATTTCTGAGAACAAGGGGAAGAAGGGGCAAGGGAGAGAAGTGTCTCAAAGATGGCAGTGCATTTGCTCATTTGATTCTCTCTGTTTCTAACTATAAACTCTATAAATCAGATTGAAGCAAAACTATCAGAGTTAATTCTGAATTCCATTTCCAGGGTTCTTGTTCAGGGTCCTGATTCTTGGCCATAGTCAGACTGCCAGAAATAATTCAGCTTGAGTCCATTTTAACTGTCCTGGATCAGTGCTAAGGAATCATGGGAACTGTAGTTTATTGTGGCACCAGAGCTCTCTGACAGAGAAGGCTCAATGTCCCAGAAAAAAATACAATTTCCATGATTCCCTAGCCCTGAGCCAGGGCAGTTAAAGTGGACTCAAGCTGCATTGTATCTGGCAGTCTGTAAAGACCCTAACATGGGAACAAGTCAAATTAAATTTGGTTCTTCCCTTCACCCTTTGGCTCCATTCCTGTCTAGAAAAAGTAACCACATACCTGTGTGCTGCCCTGGGTCCAGAACATACTTTGAGACTCCTTTAACTGCCCTGGTTAGTGCTAGGGAATCCTGGAAATGGTAGTTTGCTATGGCACCAGAGCTCTTTAACACAGAAGGCTAAATGTTTCACAAAACTACAATCCCTACCATTGAGTTACGATAGTTAAAGCAGTCTCAAACTGGATTATTTCTGCAGTGGGTTTTGGACCACAATTGGTTTACCAACCCTCCCCCCAAAAAAGCCTTAAAAAGCCTTCTGGGGTCTTGGAAAGGGGCCAGCATGTGGAGAAGCACTAGTTGACAGCTTCCAACCATCTCATGCTCCCCAAAAGCCCTACAAGCCAGCCATTCTGGTAAGTCTAGTCCTGTTTATGTTTATGCAGTGTTTCCATTTTTATTTCTTTTTATTTGTTAATGTTTCAATGTCCTCTTTGTTGTTAAAACACCACTGTGAAGCAATGTCATTATTGAAACAGCATTTTGATAGTACAGTCACATGAAGACTGCTTCTTTGTCAAGATTCACAGATATCCATAGTCACTGGAAAAATATAACACTGCACAAAAGGAACTGTGATACAGTCATGCACATCGCAGTATGCCCTAGTAATAATACATAGGCTCCTCTCAGACAAATTAAGACAAATTAACTCAGAAACCTCAGAGCTGAGAAGAATTTTGGCAATACCCCTGCTTCTTTAGATTGCCCAAGAATAACTATACAGACAGACATCTTTTCAACTCAGCTTGATAACTTTCAGGAAACATGAACAGAAGTTGAACAGCTCACTATCAATCCCATTAACATTGCCTGATTTCTAGAGGCTTTAAGAAAAGCAGATTCTAAGCTCTTGCCTGCAAGTTGCCACTCTGGGGTTTTCTGAGGTTTAATTCCAGTGTCTTTCATTAGTAAATTATTGGGATGAATCTTGCCTGGATTATTTATCCTGTAAAAAGAAAAAAAAACATTGAAAAGGAGGAGAGGAAGGAAGGAATGAATAAAGAAAGAAAGAACCCACTTAATATATTTAGGTATTCTTATAATGCTCACACAATTGAAGATTAGAGCAAGGATTTTGCAAATAATGAAGATGTATGACACAAGTGAGGAAGAAATGACTCAAATTTTCAATGCATTTGGTTATTTCATTGGGTCCAAATCCCTTTTTCTGTCATTGCACATGGCATTCATTATGCTGTAGATGAATTCCAGAGTATGATTGCACTGATTTAGCATTGTGCTTAATTAGCTTTAAAGCTTACATACTGCAATAAGCTTTAAGTGGTAGTTTGCTGAGAAATTTTAAAATAAACACTGTTTTCTCTCTCCTGTCTTCCCTCTCACTCACTCTCTGTTTTTCTTGTCTTATATTTAACTACAGATGGCTCTTCTGAAAACTAGGAGACTTTCATCAATATAGCCCCTCTCCTCAAGAGATGAAAATAAAGGATGATGTAGAGAAGCTGTGGAGTGAAGTTATAGCTAATAGGTGGAAGAGAAATAGCCGACCCTGCATATCCATAGGCTCTGCATCCGTGGATCCAACCATCCTTGGCTTGAAAATATTATTTTAAAAATGCAAAAAGCAAACCTTGATTTTACTATTGAAATAAGAGACAGCAGTTTACTATGTCATTGTATATAAGAGGACTTAACCATCCACAGATTTTGGTATCCCAGATTGGGGGAATCCTAAAATCAAATCACAGTGAAATCACCAAGAGTATCCACTGTACCTATCAAAGGTTGCAGTATCTACAGAATATATATTCATTATGCTATAGATTAATTCCAGAGTATGATTTGATATATATAAATGGTGGTAGCAAAAGGACAACTGGCATATGCACATCTACCATTAAAAGTCACTTTCTCACCAACCAATCAGTTGTCAAATGTTTACCTGAATAAAAAAGTCTGGGCTAGCCCAGGGAAGGAAAACAAGGGGGATCGAAGCATAACCTCTTTGGGAAGAGAGTTCCACAGCTTGGAAACAATCATTGGCAAAGCCCTTGTCCCATCCAGCTCAATCTTGTCTTCTTGGATTGGGGTGGCTTCAGATCAATGCTGTTGAAAATCCTGCAAACCTTTGTCTTATTGGATAGTCTCAACTAGAGTAGATTTATGGAATCATTTGTTGAAGGTGAGTCAACACTTAGATAAATCCCATTGATCTAATGGCTTTTCTCTAGCTGGAATAAGGATTTGGAGAGACAATGACTCTGTGAACCTGGTCATAGAAAAACAACAGTATATGTGTTACTCAATGCCTGTATTATAGATACAGCTGCATTAGCTTCATTTCATCCTTATTGTATAAGTACCCAGGATGTGCAGGACAATTTTCTACTTTCTTGTTGTTTTCAGATGTTAATCCTGATATAACATAGAATGTTGCTAGGTTCTGCTGCTGTCATTGTCGTGCACCTTCAAGTCATTTCCAACTTATGGTGACCCTGAGGTGAACCTATCATGGGATAGGTGAAACTATCATGGGGTTTTCTAGGGCTGAGAGTATGTGACTCACCCAAAGTCACCCAGTGGGTTTCTATGGCTGCCTGGGAATCAAACCTCAATCTCCAGAGTCCACGTCTTGCAATCAGACCACTACACCACACTGGCTCAGCTAAGTTTTGTGCAGCGGTGCTTAAAAATTGCCAAGCAATGACCAGTGTCACAGACCAGACATAATGAATATTGTAAATAGATGGTTAGGATGTTTCATATACAATGTTTAATGTTTTAAATATTTTACTATCTCCATTTTATGTTTTAAACAGATGCATATTTTATTTTTATGTTTTTAATTGTATATACATGACTCCCCTTGTACTGGTCTATGGCCATAATAAAGATTTATTCTATTCTATTCTAGCTGGAACCTTTTCATATTAAACAATTATAGCACTTTGATTACATTTTAATTGCTGAGGCTGCTTCCTATGGAATCCTGGGGTTTGCAGTTTCTCTCTGGCTAAGAATTCAAAACATCCTTCTCTCAATTACAAAGCCTAGGATTCCATGAAGATAAAACTTTGGTGGTTAAAGTGGAATCGGTAATACAATTTAATAATGTGAAAAGGCCCCAAGCTTCAGGCCTCAGTGATATTGCTTAAAATAATTTCACTGGAAATGGTCAGCACTCTTCAGAAGATTGAGATCTCATATGGGATGAAATGGTTGGATAATGGTATCCCCATTCCCAAGGTGCCAATTGCTGCTTTCATCAATATTTGATCACTTTGTGCAGACTGTACTGCTACAGAATGATAACTTTGGGTTTTCTCTGTCAGACATGATGAAAAGCTAAAGTAACTTCTTCATATTGCTCCAAACATACCACCTTCACTATGGCAGTGGTAGACTTTTATAACTTGAAATGTGAGCTTACCTAATATTCTTCTATAGGTTTCTTGATATCTTGTAAACTGTCAGGAAAGTTGACTTGTCAGATCAGATCAAATCAAATCAAACCTTCTGGCAGTCTGAAACATATCCAACTTTATGGCATGAACTTCTTGATGTAATTTCTATTCTCTTTTTTCTTCAGCAAATAAAAATATACCTGGACTATAACAGACATGTGTTAACAATAGGAGTAAGGTGAAAGGGAGTTCATGCAATTTTTTGGAAACACTGAAGGCATTTGCACTGTAGAAATAATGCAGTTTGACATCACCTTAAGTGCTGTATCTCCATCCTGATTACAGGGTCTTTAGACTTCTCTGCCAAAGAGTGCTGGTGCACCACAAAACTACAAATCCCAAGAATCTTTAGGATGGCACCATGGCAGTTACTGTGGTGTCAAACTGCATTAATTCTACATTGTAGATGCACCTCATTTTCATGAAATCACCTTAAGTGCTGTATCTCCATCCTGATTACAGGGTCTTTAGACTTATCTGCCAAAGAGTGCTGGTGCACCACAAAACTACAAATCCCAAGATTCTTTAGGATGGCACCATGGCAGTTACTGTGGTGTCAAACTGCATTAATTCTACAGTGTAGATGCACCTCATTTTCATGAAAGGGGTTACAGAAAAAAAATATCTGTAATTACATCTGAAGAATTAGAAAAGAAAATGAGATTTACACAACAAAAATTCTTTGAATCTGCAAACAAACCAGGAAAAATTTTGGCATATACTTTAAGAAAAGAAAGGGAGAAAAAAATCATCTATCAAGTATGACATGAAAAAGAAATAGTTACAGATCAAAAAATTATAAGGGAAATATTTTTAACTATTTCTCAAGCCATTCAAAATTGGCAAAAAAAATATAAAAAAAGAAACAAAGAAAAAATATTTGTTGGAAATGTGAAAAAGAATTGGGCTCCTTTTATCCTATGCGGTGGAACTGTAAATGGGCAAATATATATTGGGATGAAATTCACAAAGCAATAGAATCAATGATAAAATGTAAACTAAAGAAAAACCTGATGAGATATCTATTAAATATAAATCAAGAAGAAAATATAGAAAGAAACTATGGTATACTTATTTTTTTATTTGACTACTACTGCTAGGTTGACTTTTGCTTTGAAAAGGAGACAAAAAAAGATTCCAGGAATCAAAGAATGGATTATGAAAGTATACGACCTAATGGAATGTGATAAATTAACACAGACACTTAAGAAAAAAAAACCACTTAAAGAGTTTGAGCGAGTGTGGAAACACTTTATTAGATACATAGAACAAAAATGGAGTCAGAAATGGTACATAGATTTGAAATAATAGAATGATACAATGTTAGGAAATCAGTGGTTAAAAAGTAACTCACTAGAAAGTGTCTTGCTTGGCAACCACATAACCATGAGGTATTTGAACTGAATTAATACATCGTAATAATACAAACAAGAAGCTTTTATGTTTTGTATTCAGATCCTGTTATTTTTTTTCTTTTGAATTGTATAGTTATGAGATAGTTAGTATTAATCAACATTTAGGAGTAGAAGATAGATTTCACGTAAATTACAGAATCAGTAGATCGGTTAAGGAAGTCATGTTGTCTAGTTGTTGCAAATGTATGTATATATTGTCTTATGTTTTGTTTTATGTTGTCTCTCTTTATATATGTTGTTTTTAATTAATAAAAAAAAAAGAAAACCTCTCCCCCATGAACAATTTTGGCATGCGCACCATGGCGGTGGTAGGGCGTGGGTGCGCACGCAGACCTCCGTGGCCCGGGGAAGATCGAGGGACGGGGGAATGTTTGGCCTTCCAAAATGGCGTCTGCCGCCGTGTGCATGTGTGTGTGAGCACGGTGTGCCATTTTGGAAAGCCAAATGGCACCGGCGTCATGCGCATGCACATGATGGTGGCGCCGTTTGGCCTTCCAAAATGGCGCCTGCCACCATGCCACCATGCGCATGTGTGCCCCGCACTCACGTACATATGCGCACCACGGGGGGCACCATTTTGGAAGGAAAAACGGCGCCGGTGTCATGAGCACGTGGCGCCGGCACCATTTGGCATTCCAAAATGGCGCCCGCCATAGTGCGCATGCATTTGCAAGAGTGGGTGCCATTTTGGAAGGCAAAATGGCACTCCATGTCGCATGGGTGTAGTGGCTGTGGCAGCAGCAACGGCAGCAGCAGGACCGGCCATGGGCCGGTTCCAAGGCCTTGGCAGTCTGGGTCTGGCCTGCGGGCCGTAGTTTGCTGACCCCTGATATATACACACACAAGATTCACTAAAGAAGAGGGTGGACATTTTTGTCTGAAGTGGATCATCTGCACTCAGTTCAAAGTTGTAGATATGGTTTTGTGAATACAGTGCCATTGCATTAAGTGGCCCATGCATACTGCACATGGATATGCATTGTGCATTATGCATTGATGCACATGCATGTTAGGTTGTGCATTCAATTGCACATTTGATGTTTTAGTTCAGTTGCACATGTCCAGCAGAAGGGTTGCATAACAGAATTCATGCATAACTTTGTATGTGGATCAATGTATCTGTTCTACCTTTTTCTAAGCCACATTGAGTCCTGAACTGGAAGAAATGTGAGTTATGAATGAATGAAATGTTTACATTATGCTCCCTCCATGTAGTATCTCAACTTATGTGAATATCTTTGTGAATCTTAATAAAAAATCATGCCAACTAAAATGGACTTTAAAAAAGAAAAAATTAAGTAAGTGAATGAAAAAGGGCAGTTTTGCCCATTTCCAGCTTTCTTTCTTGGTTATCAAAGCAAACAGATACTACCTTTCCTTTCTTTTCTCACAGTTCACTGTTTCACAGTTCCCCATGCTATTTCTTTCAGAATATTGCTTTAGCTAGATGTCCATTTCCCTCAGCAGCCAGACCACACAGCAGCAGAGATAATCTGTGAGAGATTTAGTGAAATTGTTTACAGAATATTTCCCACAGCTTTTATGCTTAGTTTTATGGAGTCTCAATAATGAAAACAAAACAGAGATTATCATGTTGACAAGAAAGATGCATTTTGATGGATCCTAAAAATAATAATAATATAAGGATACATTATTTTTGGATACCTTCTGCTTTAGAGCCTCACAGACAATGCCTTCTATACTCTGGTTGTGCATTGTCGCTCTGGATCTGGCACAAGTTAAGACTCTAAAGCTATGTGCCTCCCCTTACTCTTATGACTCTTATGGTCCTAAGGGAGGACTTAATTTCATTCCTATGATTCCAAGAGGCCCATCTGGTCAGGACACATAACAGGATATTTTCAGTGGCTGCTGCCAGGATGTCACATTGGGATTGCCCACATGGGCCAAAAGGCCCAGCTTAACCCTAGCCTTGCACTGTCTATTTCAGACAACACAGGCCAAAAGGATTGGGCCCAGTCCTGCTAGATTAGACATAGATCCAGAGGATCTGGCTTGATCTTGGGGCAAACAGCCTTTATCCTAGGTAAAACAGCTGCAAAACCTGACTGTTTATATGCCCTTCTGGTCTTCTTACTTTGCCAGTCATCACTTTTTAACTCAGAAGCCCTCCCACCACCACATATACCATGGTACCCACATGACCAGGTACCCCATTTCCACATCAGATGTGGTGACAGTGGGATTTCTGCATGAAAGTAATGTTGTGGCAAAGTAAGGCATATGCACCCATCACGGATCATGGGTCAGCACAGGGATGCATGTGTGAACACCTGTCTGTCCTTGCACTGATCCAGGAACCGAACTGGGTAAGCACCAGGACCAAGATATCACCATGCTATCCTGGACAGTCTGCTCAACCCCATTCTGCCCTCCACAGAAAACTAGATTGGCCCTTTCTCTGCTCCCTTTTCCTCCAGAATCCCCCCCCCCCCCCCCCCCCCCCCCCCCCCCCCCCCGACCACACCTCCCCGTGCACAGCAAGCCTCAAAATTTCCATTTTGCTCTGAGATCCTTCTCAAAATGGTGACAGGAATGAACATTGTGTCACTTCTTCTTCCCAATTTGAGAAGCACTGAAGAGGAAAATTAAGGCACCAGGGGTAGTACAAATTCTGGGTTGATTTTGGGGATGGGGTAAGAATATTTGTGCATGTTTCCATGATATTGGGGGGCTTTCTTTATGGTTTAGGGGCAAAGGTTGCCAACAATCAAAGAAAAAAAATGGGAATGGGTGGACTTAGGAAGCATAGTGGGCAGATTCACAGTCACAAAAGTGTAGTTCAAGGCCCACATGCAGGCTGTTGGTTTCAAATATCCCACCCCAATATGCATTATTGGGGCTTTGTAAACATGGTACATAGTTAAAGGCATCAGCAAGTCTTCACTTGACCCTGCATCAAATCAGCAGGTAAGCAGCAGAATAGCAGCAACACAGTAACATAGCAATAACAATAGTAAGTACATTTCTATACCACTTATCAGTGCAGTTAAGCACTTTCTAAGTGGTTTACAATGTGTAAGTCAATTGGTCCCAATAAGCTGGGTACTCATTTTAGCAACCTACAGAAGGATGCAAGGCTGAGTGAACCTTGGAGTCCAAAGGTAAGTGCAAAGTTACAGGAGATCCTTTCAAAATACCAATTTCCCTATCCATTGGCCTGCGCACCCATTTGTTTGGAGGAGGAGGCTTGAAGAAAGAGGACAAGGGAAAAGGCCCTCCTTGTGCCCCTCACCCTTCTCTGCAATTTCACTCTTAGGACTGCTTGCATTAAAGGAAAAAATGGAGTGTGGGCAGAAACTGGGGGAAAAATCTTTCAAAATACCAGAGACAGAGGAAGGAAGTTAGCACCAGATGCACAAATATTTACAGAATAATTAATGTCAGCGAATGCAATTCATTTCTAATGAATTTAATAGTCTTGTAACATTTCCAGTTAATTAAAACAAAAACAAACCTAAACTGCAGCTTTTGGGCATGTAGCCAGTCTGGCAAATGGCCCAGAGGCCTGCCACAGTTGTCCATCATAGTTATGTACAATTATAACCAAAACAATACAATCCTCAACACTGAAAGGAGTTTGGACCCAGGCTACAGCTTGTCTTTATAAAAGAGATGGAAATTATTCAACCTTTCAGATATTGTTGAACTACAACTGTGTTTGTTGGGTCCAGCTTGGGTACAGGTTATTTGAATGACCATATCTTCCTTTATGAGCCCATTGCAGCACTAAGATTGTCTGGAGAGGCCTTTCTCTCTTTTCCATCAACCTCTCAGTCTCATTTGGTGGGAGCAAGGGAGAAGGCCTTCCTGGTGGCTGCTTCAAGGGTTTGGAACTCTCTCTATAAAGAGGCCAGGATGGCCCTATCACTGCTCTTCTTTCAGTGGCAGGTACAAACATTTTGAAGTAAGTTTTCTACCCCCTTTAAAAAGATCACGTTCTACCACACTGACTCAATGAAAACTGTTTAGTTTGTGAATAGAAATAATTCCTTCCAGCATTGAGTTCCAATGCCTGCCCAGCCCCCAATTTTAAC
>CM034706.1:10052041-10063927 GCA_020142125.1 Phrynosoma platyrhinos
TCATTGGAAAAGACAATAATGCTGGGAAAGGTGAAGGGAAGTAGGAAGGGAGGAAAGCCACAGTCTAGATGGATGGACTCTATTAAGATGTCACAGATATTAAGGGGTTGCAGGAATTAGGAAGAGCAGTGGAGGACAGAGGGTCTTGGAGATGTCTTGTACATAGGGCTGTCATGAGTCAAGATCGACTCGAGGGCAGTAAACACCAATAACAAAATAAATATCATAACAAACCTGGCAGGGACAGTCCCAATTAATCCTCTGTCATCCCATTTTTCTATGGTTTCTAAAATGTCTCAGTTTCTCTCTCCTCCTCCCACATTCCCATTTTGTTCTCCATTTACTTCTGACTTCTGCAAATAAAATTCAAAGTGCAAAAATAGTTTACATTAATTTAACTTATTAGGGCAGAGGAGATTAGGCAGAATCTTGCCCTTCCCAGTAGACTCAAGCAAAAGCAAACTGCTACTGGGTATCCTAGCTTGTGTGTTCTCATTAATGTTGCTGTCTTGACCACATTCTGATGTTGCTTGGCCATACAAGTTCAACTGGGAAAACAAGTCCCAGTTTTCAACTATGAAATCATAAAATGATGGAATCATAGAGTTGCAAGAGACCACAAGGGTCATCCAGTCCAACCCCCTGTCATGCAGAAATACACAATCAAAGCACCCCCAACAAATGCCCATCCAGCCTCTGTTTAAAAACCTCTAAAGAAAGAGATTCCACTACCCTGTAAAGCAGTGTCTTCCACTGTCAAATAGCTCTTACTATCAGGAAGTCCTTCCTAATGTTTGGTGTAATCTCTTTTCCCGCAGCCTGCATCCATTGTTCTGTGTTCTAGTCTCTGGAGCAGCAGAAAACAAGCTTGCTCAATGTGACACCCCTTCAAATACTATAACAGGGTTATCATATAATCCAGGGGTAGGCAACCTTTCTCCTTTAAGGGCCGAGGGACTTCAGCTCCCAGAAGCCTCAGTCATGTTGGCCAATAGTCCCATGTTGGCCAATAGCTCCTGGGATTCTGGGAGCTGAAGTCCCTCGGCCCTTAAAGGGGAAAAGTTGCCTACCCCTGATATAATCTCTTAATCATCTCTTTTCCAGGCTAAATATACCTAGTTACCTAAGCTACTCCTCATAGGGCTTGATTTCCAGACCTTTTGCCATTTTTGTCACCCTCCTCTGGACATGCTCCAGCTAGTCAACTTTATTGTCATCAGCAATATTTGAAATATTTTAATAATCATCCATAAAACTATTTTTCCAAAGTTTTGTTCCAGTTGATGGACTGATCTACCTTTAAAGTCTTGAAAATTTGCCATGTGTGTGAGAGAGAAAGAGAAAGAGACAAAGAGTTTCTCAAAAGGGAGATGCTGAAGACACAATTTCAAATTGTTCCAACAAAGAGGAAAAATGGGAGGTTTCTCAAGAAACCGGGATGGATGACATAGGGGGGAAGCTGCAGATTGGGGCCGAGGCATCTGCATTCCTCAGCCCCATGGCACAGCGTCTCTGCTCCAGGAAGGAGCGCTAAAATAGTGTTCCTTCCGCAAGATGCCGAAGGTGTGCTGCAAAAGGAGTCCAGCGCACCTTCAGCTCCTCTTCCGCTGCAGCGTGTGTAGACACTGCAGCAGAAGTGCGTCGTCGAAGCACTGGCCATGCAGAGGGCTGGCCGCTCCAACAACGTTTTGGGGAAGGGGTTGGGGCACCCAGCGTAAGGCTGCCCCTGCCCTTCCTGGCCTCAAAGACGGCGCTTTGCGCCATCTGCTTAGGCCCTAAGGAACTTTCAACTGAGCTAAGTTTAAATTAGGGCATGTATAAGAAACTGAAACTAGAACACAGAACAATGGATGCAAGCTGCAGGAAAAGAGATTCCACCTCAACACTAGCAGAAACTTCTTGACAGTAAGCAAGCAAAGCAGCTTCATTTATATACCACTTCATACCATGCTATGCAGTGTCTGGTTTACAACTGTAAGCTCAAACTGTGAGTACCCCCAACAGCTGGGTACTCATTTTAGCAACCTCTGAAGGATACAAGCCTGAGTCAAACCTGAGCTCTGGCTAGTACTGAACTCGTAACCTTGTGATTTATGAGTGAGTGGCTGCAATACAGGCATTTAACCACTGCGCCACCAAGAGCTGTTCAACAGTGGAGCACACTCCCTTGGAGTGTGGTGGAGTCTCCTTCCTTAGAGGGGTGGATGGCCATCTGTTGGATATACTTTGATTGTGATTTCCTGCATGTCAGGGGGTTGGACTGGATGACCCTTGTGGTCTCTTCCAACTCTATGATTTTAAGAGAGAAAGAGAGCAAGCAAGCAATAAAGTCTGGTTGTAGTTCTTCCAGACATGGAATAACTCAAGCCGGAGCTGCACTCATTAACTAGGTAAACCATAGAAACAGCTGGCTGAAAGACTCCTTAAGTGTCCTTCTGCTGATGCCTCATTTCCATCACAAAGAGATTAACGAGATAAGGAAGCAAATTTGGCAACCCACTGCAGCAACACTGACTAGGAGGGAGGGCAGAGAAGAGCTGACACATCAGTTACCAGGACAATTTCCGTGCACTATAGTTCCCCCCTCCACTTCTGATGATTCATGTAAAAAAAGAAGGTTGAGCTCATTCTGTGGCTTCTTGTGTGTTCGACATGAGCAAGCTGTGCCATGTGTCAGGTGAGCCACTAAGTCTCCAGGTGCTTTGCAAAAGTGTTGCTGGGAGGACTTTTAAGGAGCAGATGGTGAATGGAATCACCTTGGCTGATCATACTTTCCACTGAATCAGTGCAGCAAGTCTATTTGTCAGATTCTTTATGCCAGCTGTTTGCTGGGCTGCTTACATTAGTTAATTCAACTGCTGTGCTTTTATCATGAGTGCTATTTAACATAGCATAGAACTAGCAGTGTCGTAAAGCTTTTTGTTCACTAGAACACCACAAAGTTATAGACAATGGGAACATGAAGCTGTCTTATAGTGAAGGCCCCGATTGCCTGGCACAGGGGCGGGATATAAATAAAAATTATTATTATTATTATTATTATTATTATTATTATTATTATTATTATTATTATTATTCCATTTGAAGATGCTTGGGCAAAAAAGGTCCTCCTCTCCCCAGAAGGAGCTAAGTACCCTAAGGGCACTAAATCATATCTGATCTTGGAAGTGAAGCAGGGTCATCTCTGATTAGTACTTGGATTGGAAACCACAAATGAATTTGTTGTTGTTAACTGCCCTTGAGTTGACCCTGACTCATGGCAGCCCTGTAGATGAAACTTCTCCATGCATCCCTATCTTCCACTTCTTTACTTAGCTCCTATAAATTCGTACCCTTGATTGTCCTAATATCCATCTAGCTTGCATTCTTCTTCTCTTTCTACTTCCCTCCACATTTCCTAGCATTATTGTTTTTTTCTAATCAGTCATGCCATCTCATGATATGGCCAAAGTATTGAAAGCAGTGTGGAGAGAAGGCAGAATTATGACAAGCTAGCAACAGCCAATAGAAACTTGGTCTGTTGGTGATGAAGAATTCCATTGCTGACAGTTGGAGTCAGACTGGGTCTGGAGGTGTAACAGTCCAAAAGACAAGGACTGTGGGGAAAAATCCAGTAGTGAGGGACTTAGTTTGAATATAGTACCAAGTGAGGGAGTTGCTGGTATTTGATATCCTGCGGGACATAGTTAGCCTGAGGGCTAGTATAGACATAGGTCAGAAGGAAAACAGTAAATAATGACTGTGTGAGGGACCTAGATGAGAGTATCTGGTGTTTTCTAAAGTTAAAGAGTATGTAACAAAGTATAGAAAGAACAAGTGAATGCAACACCATAACAACTGAAACATTGTTAAACGTCCTTCAAATAAAGTTTTATTGTTATTTGATACAAATTTGTTTGAACTTGAAATCTTTATCCACGCTACTAACAAATATAGAAACAAACTTTCAGGAGTAAACCCATAGATATACATAAAAATGGACTAGTACAGGGGTAGGCAACCTTTCCCCTTTAAGGGCTGAGGTACTTCAGCTCCCAGAAGCCTCAGCCATGTTGGCCAATAGTCCCATATTGGCCAATAGCTCCTGGGATTCTGGGAGCTGAAGTCCCTCGGCCCTTAAAGGGAAAAGGTTGCCTACCCCTGGACTAGTACATCACATAAAGAAAAGTAAGCAGTGCTCATGACAAATTGGTGGCAACAGTGGGATAGTAAAATCCATAGGGCTGCCATCTGAGGGGAAAAAATATGCAAAGGAGTGGCTCTTCACAGCCTCATTTTTATCATTTCAAGCTTGATCTGTTCTAGGAGCCATTTGTTTGTCTTTTTGGCTGTCCATGGTATCGTCAGCACTCTTCCCCAGTACCACATCACAAATGAATTTATTTTCTTCTTATCCACTTTCTTCACTGTCCAGCTCTCACATCTCATACATGGTGATGGGGAACACAATGACTTGAATGAGTAAATGGATTAAATGTCTATATGTTATAGACAATATCTCAGAAAAAGGAGCTCGCAAAACCACCTCTGGGGATTCCTAGCCTAAGAAAACCCTATGAAATTCATGTGGTTGCCATATGTTGACAGGAGACTTCAAGGTTCACTCACAAACATATTTATGTAGAAGCCCAGACATATTGATGGTGACCAGGTAGGTGGCAGCATGAGGGAGCTCTCATGGTTCAATTAGGGGCCATAGGGATCAGAGCGTTGAACTTGGGCATCATCTGGCAGCCATTGGGCAACCTGAAAAACTATTGCATAAATAAGTACTGAATTCTGTTGTTTTCCCACTGTACTACCATAATGTTCCAAAAGACCTTTATTGGTCCATCTAGTTCATTTCCTCAGGTATTTTAGGCTATCTATTTAGGTCAGGATTTCACAAGACTTTTAAACTGTACAAAACTCTACAAAAATGACACCGTTTAATAAAATACACAGCCTTCATAAAACATCATAAAAGATAGCACTGTGGATCATCAGCAATAGAGTGGAAGGGTATTGGCAATCACAATAAGTAACAAGAAACAGCCAGCAGAGTATCATAAAAATACATCAAACAATATAGTGATAGATTAAGCAGCAGAACAGCACACTATTCTTTCTGGGACAAGTGACTAGAAACAAGGGGGTCCTTAATATCAATTTGAAAGTATTTATAATTATGGGGACATACAAACCACACCTGAAATAGAATTCCACAAGTATGGGGACATTATTGAAATGGCCCCCTGTCTAGCAAATACAGGAGCAGAACTGTGAAAGCTGATCTCAAAGTGTGGGCAGGTTGTATGCCTATTGATCTATTTCAGCTGCTAGGCTAGAAGACTTGAGGACAACTCCACAACAGTAGGTCCTGGAACAAATCAAGCTTGAACCCACAATAGAAGCCAAAATGACTGAATGCTGTGGAAAGTGGAAGGCAACAAGGCTAAGGAGGAAGACCTCATTACAGATAGATTGATTCAACCAAGGACACTAGCACCCATTGAAATATTTTGGGAAAATATCTGCTCCTCCACCAGAGTTAGTAGAATTTGTAGCTGCCACAGGATCTTAGAATCATAGAATGCTGGAGCTGAAAGGGGCATCATAGTTTATTTCATCAATTGGGGATGCATTGTGGGGGTACTGTGTCTGATCTGACTGACAGGGACTCTGGACTTTGCCACATGAACCTCTAAATCCCCTATTAAAGCCGGAGAATTGTGCCTTTGGCAATACTTATTGCACAATGTCATAGCCATTTCATCACTTCTTTTCTGTTAGAACATTTCTTTTCATTGGGGGAAAAACTCTTCAGTAAGGTCCTAAACTAACTGCTGTAGCATTTCTCCTCAAGTGTGTTAACTTCTTGGCATGACTGTTAATAATAATAATAATAATAATAATTTTTATTTAATACCCCGCCCCTCTGAGCACAATCGGGGCGGCTGTTCTGGTACTAGGCAGTCATATGGGTCAGTGTCCCTTCCTCTTTCCTCCACACCTCCATATTCCAGTGTGCCAAAGCCTGCCAAAAAATAAATGTCTGCTTCCTCACACAGAAGCATTCTCTTTCCTTATTTGGCAGGAAGGAGTGGGGAGAAGAAGGAAGGTCAGGAAAGTGGGGTTAAGGGAAAATGAGGATGAGAGTGTCCAGGGACCATTGATGACATAAAAAGCCCTGTTGCAATATTGAAGAGACATGGAATACAGCCAGCCCTCTGTATCTCTTGGGTTCTGTTCCAGACTCCACTGCAGATAGCAAAAACTGTGGGACCTCAAGTCCCATTATTATCAATGAACGCACAACATGCACACACCCACATTGACATGGCCACATGCATGCACTATCATTGATAGTAATGGAGTGTGGCCATCTGTGAACCCGCCAATCCATGGATGGCTACCCTGCCAATATGGAGTGGCAATTGTAAAAGCTCCAAAACTGGTATGTTTTTATTCTCTTTTAATAATGTAATTGAATCAAGATTGACGTGGGACTGAGGCTCATGTGATAAAGTCTTTAGTCAGTGACTGCCAATCCAACCCCTTGAGATCTATTTCTGACTGGAGTTTTAGAGGATCAAACAAGGGAATATTCTTTGCCAAACATGTACCCTTCCCCCCAGCCCCCAATGTTAGACTTTCATGAGTACAAGAAGCAGATAAAAATAGCAGCTCTTCACCCCAAATTGTTCATGCAGAAGAGAAACAGGCAGCAGAAAATGACACTGGCAACCTCCCCATTTCCTTGTGAGAAAGGGCTGGAAAAGAGCACAGCTACAGCTGTATTTGGAGTGTATGTGCTCTTTCTGTCTCTCTCTCCACACACACACACATACACACACATATTCTGTGTTGCCAATAATTGCAATTATACAGCAAAATAGGTTAGAAGCAAATTGGACAATGGACTACCTTAATAGCAATAATGCCTTATGATCATTTTTACGTGTTGTGGAGGTTACCATTTTCTCTCTCAATCACACATACATCCCAAACAAAAATGACAACAAAAAAGAAACATCAACTGCCAGATCTCTTCCTTTGGGCCAAATGGGTAAACTTCAAAGTTGATCAAGAATTGTTATGGGTGTTCACAGTTACTTCTGCTACCCCAGATTCTTACCACTCAGAAATATTGCTCCTTTTAGGAAGCAAACTATATTTAAAAACAAAAAAATAAACAAATAAACAAACACAGAAAGTTGCTGATGTGCATTTATAAATGGCATGATAACTCACATGATTCTGGTTTTCCTTCCTTCAGTCACAAGATTCTGAATGTGGCATACTGTCAGAGTGTAGCCATGTGGAGGGGGGGCTAGAATTATGGGGAAAATTCTAGTATACATCATTAAAAATCTCTCTATCTATCTATCTATCTATCTATCTATCTATCTATCTATCTGTCTGCTACTTTGGGTCCCTTCTGGGAGAAAGGCAGCATTCAAGTGAAACAAATAAATAAATGAATAAATAAATTGAGAAACTTGTTCCACATTTGTGGAAGTGGAGTGTTTTTTTCTGCTGAAAATCTTCAGCTGAGGCAGGTGGCATGAAGGCACCTCCTTGATCAACAGAGGAGCAATTTGTGGCTGTCATCTTTGTCAAAGCAACTTGGGTCAAGATCTGCTGCGTAATTTCTCTGAAGTCTCATTAAACCTGGGCGAGCTGCAGCAGGTCCACCCCATTATCAGCTGGGGTAAAACTGACTGCAGTGCATTATAAAAGAGCAGTGTATGCAGAAGTGATCAAAATAATAAGGCAGACCTGTTGGTACTGGCCTCTCCCATCCATGTGTGAGCTGCTCATCTATCGAGGCATGAGGACAATAGGAGATGCATTGTGAGATGTAATGAACAACCCGCAGGATTTATTTTTTGGAATTCTTTTCAGATCATCCTTAGCTTGTGTGATGTGGCACAAACAGGATCACCACAATCCAGCTCAATATGAATAGTTCTGGTTTTATACATCACAGTGGGGCTACTAATCTCTAGCTCTGGAATGTTTAGAAGGCAGGTGAGATACCCCAATACATGCATGATGCTTCAGGTATAACAAAGAGTCACCACTGAATACAATACAAGTGAAATCTAAAATGAAGTTGCTTTGTGAGCTTAATGTTGCATTGACAAAGCTCAAGAAGAGGGAAGAAAGTTAATTTAAATCCATTGTTGATAAGAATTTTATTCCTTTCTAGTCAGCATGCCAAGAGATGATGAAAGCACTAAATGCAAGAGAAATTAAATCATACAGATTCATCTATTCTGAAGTAAGGCTTTGAATCTAGAACTGAATTCCTGCATGGTCAACCATGTTCATGTGAATAAAATTTTCCGTGTCTTTCTCAACACCAGCACCAACACCAACAGGCTCTTTATTTTAAAAGAAGCAAAAAATGTGGAACATTGAATGAAACCCATAGAAGAAACTAAAGATATGTCTCAAGATGTTGAAAAGATGGTTATTTCTTCAAGGGGGGGGGGGAAATCTGCACCTTTCAGCTTATGTATACTCATAAGGCCTTTTTTGGGGGTTACTTGGAATCAGAAATTACTATACTCTGAACTCTTGAACAATTTTCTGGACCAGTGGAAAAAAATAATATGTCATGTCACAGAACTTTGAGTCTGGCACTGAATCCCTAACATATTCAATCATAATTGTGCAGAATTGGAGTCCTATCGCATGACAAAAGAAATCCTAGAGGCAGCATGTTATCAAAGCACTTCCATTCTCCTCCTGAGAGAGACAGTCATAAAAGTGTGTCTTTTGTCACACAGGAAAAATCCATTTGGCCAAAAAAAAAAAAAAATGTGCATTTACAACTCTGTCCCGGAAGAACAGAAGTGCTGTGCTGTCATGTGAAAAAATAAGGAGAAAGCTGCTTCTTGGCTTTCTTTTATAATGCATAAACAACTCTTGGAGTGAGTTTCCTTCCTTCCTTCCTTCCTTCCTTCCTTGGCTGGAAGACTCATTTTTAAAAACAGTATGTTTGGCATGCAATATTGTCTTCACTGTTCTGGAAATAGTTGTGTCTATGGAATCCAATGTCTATAGGGAAGATTTTCATTTCTGTTCATTTTTGAAGAATTTGCCAAAATTCCACTATTTCTTCCTATCTGAGATGGGGAGGGGGGAGAAGCATAAAATAGCCATTTCCCTTGAGAAAACACTCTGAAGTGCCCAAGTAATGGGGGAATTCAGGGCAGCTTTGGGGTCAGAATACTTTGGGAGCAGCCAGTGTAGATCCACCCAAGGAAGAATTTGAAGTAATTGCACACTTCTAACCTACCTTCACATGAGTCACAAAGCTAGAACTAGGGTCCAGTGTGGTGTAGTAGTTTGAGTACTGGACAAGGAATGTAGGAAACCAGGATTCAAAATATCACTCAGCCATGGAAACCCACTGGGCGAACTTGGGCAAGTCAAACTCCTTCAGCTTCCAAGTAAGCTGAAAGATCTTGCAAATAAAATCCAAAGATATGGTTTCAGTAAGTCAGAATTGACTTGAAGATATTTAGCAGTAACAAGGCTGTGCCTGAAAAAAAAGTTTCATGTTGCAGGCAGACCTCCTAAAGGTTTACTGTATTCCCATCTTTTGCAAATACTCTTCTTTTGTTCCTTTATCTTAGAGGATCAACACTAGGAAAGGGGGAGCAAGCCATTCAGTAATTTTTTAAAAAAAATCCATGACTAAGGACTTGTTCCCACAACAAAATAACCAGATTATTTTATGATTGAATCTGTCTGGGACCATTTGCTCCCCTTTTACTCCTCTTTGTCATTCACACTTGAGGAGAATGGCTGCTATAGAGAGAGGAACAGGATCTTGCTAGAACCTGAAGGCACACAGAAACAACAAATAGAGGAGGAGCTGGCACCGGGGCTTGAAACAGAAGCCGGCAAGAGCCGGAGCAGCCCCCAATGCGAATCCAACCTGTCATTCCCACTTGTTGAGCATGGATCAGATTCGAGTCTTTTCAAAAGAACTACCCAAAAATTAGTGTCAGGAAAGAATGGTTCTTTTGCATTTGCTTCGCTTCAGCACAATTTAATTTAAACCGAGCACAGTAGGATCAGAACCAGTTTCAAGTGGGAACAACAGTCATATAACTTGATCAGCAATTCAAGTTAAATCCTAGTGGGAATGAGGTCTAAGTAGGTATTCAAACTCTGGTCTCCAGAGTCCTCTCCAAAACTAAAAGATTGTAACCAAAATGAAATCCAAATCTCTGAAGTACCTTCTCCATTCTGTCTTCAGATGGCTGAAATTAGAGCAGAACCAAAATTTCTCAGGAGGGGAAATTCTCCCTGAGTAAATGTTTACGTAAAGTCGTAGGCTTTCATGGCCGACATCCATAGTTTTTTGTGGGTTTTTCGGGCTGTGTGGCCATGTTCTAGAAGAGTTTCTTTCTGATGTTTCGCCAGCATCTGTGGCTGGCATCTTTCTCTGAAGATGCCATCCACAGATGCTGGCGAAACGTCAAAAGAAACTCTTCTAGAACATGGCCACACAGCCCGAAAAACCCACAAAAAACTATAAACGTTTATGATTTTTCTTTTTCCTGTCCATGTGAGAAGATATCTAAACAAGTGAGGTCAGTGTTTGAACCTGAGACTTTCTGCATAAAGAACATTTTCACTGTCACTGAACCATTTGTCAACTGCCAAATGTTTCTTCTGGAATAAACAGCAGCCATTTGGGAAGCCATGGTTTGCATCTTTATTTATAAGCACCAACTCCCATAAAATGTATGTGATGATCAGTGCAACTTGACCACTGTGTATATTTAACTGGAAGTACATCCAGGGGAAATTTTTGCCATTTAAATGTAAGGATTACAGGCTTTACCTCTCCTTTGCTTTCAACAACATTTGTTTGGCATTTTAGAACTCTATTAAAAACATCTGACAAGGAGGATTTTCTCCCATTTTGCTCTGCTGTACTGAAAATGGAGGCTTTTTATTCTCTTAATGGTACAGGAGCTGACTTGCCTGATTTCCGCCTGTTATTTGGGTAATGCTGTCTTAGAATTATTACAAATGTCATATTCTAATTAGGGCCAGTAACTCCCAGCTGTGGAGTGTGATTAACCCTGACATTTCCTAGTGGAAGTGTTTTAAGAATATCATTTCATACAGTTGTATATTTTATGTTCTCATTTCCATCTCACACCTTAGCAGAGATGTAACATGTAACAGTCCTGGCCTACATGAGCAACTGATGGAAAATGTCTCTAGGGAAAGTTGTGTGGGATTGCCACGCAGTTTTTAATCCTTTAGCACCCCCTACCACTGTCTTTCAACCTGCTCCCACTCTTGACAACTAAAACTGATAAATATCAAAATCAGTAATTTCCACAAATATTTCCACATAAATTTCACTTATGTTATCATTACCTGCAGTGGCTGAAATAATTATTGCTCTACATGTCCAATCACTAGCATTTTTGTCTGGACTTGATTATAGTTACCTTGCCTCCCACCACCCTCTATGATATTTCTGTGTCATGCATGGATACCTGAAGAGAAGAAATCTGTCATACAAACATAGAGTTCTACATGTGTGGGCATCCTTTCAGTCTAAAACCCTGTGTGATCAGGGTTCTAGTTCACAAAAAAAAAACCCATATATTTAGAGTTGTGTATATGTGTGTGTGTAGACTTCTGCTTTTCAAAGAGATTTCCCCTTTTCATACATCTGTGGTCATCATGTAAACATCAAGGCAGGATTGGGGAGATATATGACCACCCAGCCCAATTGATTTTGGGGCTCCAAGGCTAGTCAAACAAGCCTGTATGAGTTAAATAAGCCTGTATGAGAAGAGCCATCTGTGGTTTGGCGACGGGAAGGGATACTGAGACGGCTATTGAAGTAGCGTTGGGGAA
>CM034706.1:10076266-10090410 GCA_020142125.1 Phrynosoma platyrhinos
TATAATATCACATCAACATTGTTAAATAGATAGTTATTTTAAGATAGATATATATGTTTATATAGGCGTCTAGATTTCAATATATGATATATAAGTTATATTTGAGTTTTTTGAGGTTTAACACTGATATAAATGCTTCGAATCCAGATTGTGAATTGTTAAATGTAATTTGCTTAACTATTGGCCAGAGAACCAGATGTAGAGATATAATATATATAAGTAGAGATACAAATAGAGGACAATGTATTTTTTAGTTAGAGTTTAGTAGATGTTGAAAAAAAATGCGGTTTCATTTTAGTTTATTTGTTTTGGTTAGCTTTATCAAGGTTTAAAACCTATATCCGTGATGTAGAAATGATCTAGGTAGAAATGATTTATGTTTCATGTCTATGCGGTTATTTGTTTTTGATGTTTTTGAATCCTAGGTTTCAGTTTAGGAAGTTAAATGTTGTCTTTTGATGATTTGTCTTTAATGTTTAGCTTGTGTTTTGTGTTTTGTCTTTGATATTGTATTTGGTATTTTGTCAAGTAGGTATTTTGTATGTATGTTTTTTTATTAAAATTTAATAAAAGTTTTTTTTAAAAAAATAAACTAAGTGTTACAGTTTCTCCTAGCACATGTGATCTTCTTCATTAATAACTTTTGCCATTGTGAACACACTCTGATGTTGTTAAGCCACATGTGTCCCACTTTTCATCTGTGAAATGTTGGAAGGTAAGTAAAACCTACATTTATCCGAGTGCCCCTCTCTTCTCCCCCATTACCTTCTGGCCACTTTGGTTGAGGTATTCTGGGTGTTTTCTGAAACATACTCCTAAGAGTAAGAGGCAGACAAGGCATGTAGGTCAGACAACAATATTGCCTGTGCTTTTTCAGCAAAACAGATGCACTACTCCATCAGTGGAGAGGCCTGAACCAGAAAGGACAGATTGAAGAAGCCTAGGACCTTTCACACTACATAATTATATCACTCTATTTCATTTTAATTACTATAGCTTATAAATACTATATGAAATGCTGGGATTTGCAGTTTACACGGTGGGATTTTAGATTTCTCTGCCAGAATTCTCCAGTGTCTCACCAATTGATAACCCCCAAGATTTTCTAGGATGTAGCTGTGGCAGTTGAAGTGGAATCATAATGCAATAATTGTGCAGGGGGGAATGGCCCCTGCTTTTATCCTCAACAACAGCAGCAACAACAACAAACCAGCTGTGTTTGAACCAAACCTCAGGCTTGCTGTTCTTGTGTGCTTTGAAATCATGTCTGACTTATGGCTACCCTAAGGTGAATCCACTATGTGACCTTGCTCAAGTTACACTCTCTCAGCCTTAAAAGATGGCAATGGCAAACTCCCCCTGAAGATACTTTCTGTGGCCTTAGAGTCCCCATAAACTGGAAAAGACTTGAAGGCACAACAACAACAACCAGGTGAACTTATCATGGAATTTATGAGGCTTAGTGGATGTGACTTGCCCAAGGTCATCCTGAGAGTTTCCATAGCCAAGTGGGGATTTAAACCTTGGTGTCAAGAATCATAGTCCAATGCTCAAACTGTTATGTCACATTGAGGATACATCTACCCTTTGGTACAAGATTATGCGTCTGCCAAGATGGGGGAGCATTGTCCATCCTAACTGCTGTGGGCCCCACAGCTAAATCCAGGAGTAAACCTATTTCTGTAGGGAGGGTTAGATTCTGGAAGAAGTGAGGGAGGCCAAGGAAATCCAACCACCATACACTTTTTGAATATATTGCAGCCCTTTTCTCAAAGGGTGGGAAGGAGCAACTCCCACTTCTCTCAAATATTTTGGAATCTCAAAGGCATGCCTGTATTTGAAAAGAGGCAGATAGGTAGAAGGGGGATAGCATGCAGAATAGGTCCATATTTATTCTAATATTTTAAAAGGCAGATCTGTGATTACAATCCAGAGGTGATGCAAGCATTATTGAAGGTTTACACAAGACTTATTTTTTTTTATAAAAGGAGGGTCTTGAGATCTTGCAGGTCTGTGGAGCATTTTGAGGGCCACCAAATAGGGTCAAATTGGTTGGACTTTATCAACCAATGCTTTAGGAGCTCTGAGGAGTCTTATGCCTGCCACCTAATGGCAGACTCAGTGCTGTACAGCAGGCTACAGTTTCAATTAATTAACATGAATTAATATATATTTAAAATAATAACCATGAGAGGTAGACCCTCAAGGGTTCTTTCATATCTGTGACATGTTTCAAGTGTCTGTGTTTCACATACTTGGAGCTATGGTAGGCTGTTACTTCCTTTCTCTTATTATCATAGCTTTTGAACAGTACATTGCAAACTTAGCAAATATATGAATTTTGATGACAAACTATGTTCCAGTTTGGGAAGTGCAAATCTAGTGTGAAATGCAAGCCAAATGAATTCATCATGTACCCCTAGCTGCAAGTCAAGGATCAAACATTCAAATGTGTATATTGGGAGGGATACAAAAACACTCAGATAATCTTTTTCTAAAAAAAATAGGCTGACATATAAATGACATTAATAGAAAATAAATTAACACAACTGCTTGGAAATACATGCCAAGAGTGTCTGATCACAGATGTCTATATCACCTGTTGTTATATTATAATAATAAATTACCCGAGGCCTGGATTTGTTGTCTGACATTGCTACATCTGCATGCATTCAAGAAAGGAAAATCACTTTCATTTATTTTGTAATAGTTAACAAGTGCTTTTTTTCCCACTTTAAAATCCCCAATGCTGGAGTTTGCATGCTTGGATTGTTATTTGGGTTTTCCCCCAGTGTATCATTTTTCTTTTTATGTATTTCCTTGACTGATAGCATATTGATGAAGACCTTCATCATTCATGGGAGGAGAACCTCTGACCTTCCCTCCACCCCAGGGAGGTTGGCATGGGGGCCACTGGCTTCTTCATCTTTGCAATCAATGAGCCAAGATTATAGGGAGCATATAAAAGTTTTAGGAGTGTATAACTCCCTTGTTAAAACATTTTTACTGTCTACAGTTCATTTCAGAGCACAATTTAAAATGCTTATTGTCACCTATAAAGCCCTATACAACACAGGGCCAAAATATTTGATAGACTGTGGGGCAGAACAAAGGGCAGAAAAAGCAGCTCAAACCTGCTTTTTCCGGAAGCGATTTGAAACCCCACTGTCCACATCGGCTGCTCCCAAGATGACCCAAATGTCCATGGCCCAACTGCAAGGTGCATCATCAAGCCATGTAATTGTGTAATATTTTTTATCACCTTCTCACCATTCATGCACACTGTTGCACAAGCACTCTGTGGTTGACTGCCTGCTGCCCAGATGCCATCCCATTAGATGGCCACTCCTTTGATCAACCACATAGTCGAGCCCACCAGTAAAGGGCATTGCAGCATCTGTGTGTCCAGTAAAACACGGTCAAAGTGCAATTATGGAGACCCCTCCCCACATGCATCCTTCATTCCCCTTTCAAGACAGATCTCTTCCAGCAGGCCTTTCCAGATTAATTTTATCCTGGCCTCGGGCATCCCCACCCACAATGTTCTCTGCATGGCCCCATCTACAGATGGAGGAAGAACATTGCCGTAAGCCAACATGTTATTTTTGTAGTATGTTTTAACTGTTTTAACTTTTAATTGTTTAAATTTGTAATTTTAACTGTTATCTGATTTAATACTGTTTTAAGGGGGGAGGGATTGTTTTTGGGATATCTCATGTGATTTTATGGTTGTAAGCCACCCGGATTAGGTCCCCAAAGGGCGGGATATAAATAAATTTTATTATTTATTATTATTATTCATCCCATGGCCCTTCTTGGAGCATCTGGTTTGTGTATGTTGTAATTACATCCATTGGAGGTGTCATACTTTCACTTTTTTGCATTGCTGCTCCAGCTGCTTGGGTACGGTGGCTCTGTCCTTTTTCTAATGCACCCCTGCACTGGTGCATTTATATACAGCTTTCAAGTTAAGAGTTAGGATAGATCACTCCTGTAGAACCACTCTGATGTTGGGGTGTTTATATTTGGGTTGAAGGTGTACATTTTCTGAGCTAAATAGGAATATTCTGAGTTCTTTTTGCTGCAGTTTTTCACCCCAGAGTGCAACTTACATCCAGTTGCCACTTCCTTTGGAGGCATGCGCCATCTAAATGCCCTGCCCTCAAAGTGTTTCTGTATCTTCCCATAGGAACCTGTCAGAGCTCTTAAGAGCTTCAAGGGAAAGCTTTCTCTCAGTCCCAGCACCATCTCAGTCTCTCTTGGAGAGGACAGAAGAGAGGGCCTTCTTGGTAGCTACTCCAAGGACATTTTCACATGAAAACGTCCAAAGCCGCCTGGAGCCATTCCGGAATGGATCCTTCCGCTCATTCCGGAATGGCTCCGGCGGCGGCAACCTAATTCCTTTTTTAAAAAGGAATTACAACTCTGGCGCTGATGCCGAACTTAGAGCTAAAAGGGGTGGGGCTTGCTGCGACGTCATGTGAACACGTGCAGCAAGACCCGGACTGATGCCGGCTAGCGCCGGGGATGACGCTGGATGAGACGGGGCTTGCTTCGACGTCGTGTGAAAAATTTGTCAATGGAGCTGGAGTGGGGCCGGACAGAGGTAGGCTAGCGTCCGCCTAAAGCCCCGTGTGAAAACGCCCCCATCCTTTGGAACTCCCTCCCTTAAGAGGCTAGGTTGGCCCCTTCCCTGCTTTCCTTTCACTGGCAGGCAAAAACTTCTCTTTTCAACAAGGCTTTTGTTGCATCCAAGGAAGCTTCTTATTAGGATGTTTGCTTTTGTATGTTTTTAATGGGTTTATATTTTTAATTTGTAATATTAATGTGGTGTTTTAAATTGTGTTTTTAAAATTGCACTGCTTTTTAAAGTATAGTTTATGATCTGTCTTGGTTTCTATTTTGAAGAAAGATGGCATATAAATTAAATGAAAAAAAAATGAAAAAAAAAAAGATGGAAATAAGAGGTTATTTAAATCCAGGAGAATTTTGCGTAAAAATGAGTTTTTGTTTGAAGACCACAAAGGTTTTTCATGAAACAAGAGCTCTCTTTTGCAGTTTGCAAAGGTTTTACATAGAAAAGAGCTCTGTTTTGCAGACCTAGAATGATTTGCATTTAACACAAGATCTGGTTTGCAGATTGGTAAGATTTTTTTACATGGAACATGATCTCCAGTTTACATACAGAGGATGCTGCCTTGGATCCCATGTTGGGAGAAAGGGGGGATATAAGTTAAAGAAATGAAATAAAATCATAGAATCATAGAATCATAGAATTGGAAGAGACCACAAGGGCCATCCAGTCCAACCCCCCTGCCATGCAGGAACTCCCAATCAAAGCATCCCTGACAGATGGCCATCCAGCCTCTGCTTAAAGACCTCTAAGGAAGGAGACTCCATTACTCTCCGAGGAAGTGTGTTCCACTGTCGAACCTCCCTTACTGTCAGGAAGTTCCCCCTAATGTTGAGGTGGAATCTCTTTTCCTGTAGCTTACATCCATTGTTTCGGGTCCTAGTCTCTGGAGCAGCAGAAAACAAGCTTGTTCCCTCCTCAATATGACATCTCTTCAAATATTAAACATGGCTATCATGCATAGTTTCCTCCAAAAGCTGTCAAATGGGAATGCACATTCTGCAAAACTATCAAACTCTGATTTACTTCTGAGAAAACATACACAGAATTACACTGTGCTCTGAATGCTGTTTCATTGGGGCAGACAGATAAAATCAACAACTGCTCAATGTAAACTTTACTCTTGATTCATGTCCTCCACTCACATACTGTTGGAATTAGAAATCAGATTTATGCTGAAAAAGGGCCACCCCAAGCAGAACCCAGGTTCCTGTTAGACTACACAATTGCACCAGTCTGATATCACTTTAACTGCTTTGTTTCTATCCAATGAAACTCAGGATTCACAGGGAGCTCTAGTGATTTCCCAAACTTCATACCCCATGATTCCATAGGATGCAGCCAAGACTGTTAATGTGGAATCAATGTGCTACACTTCTGTAGTGTGATAGGGCTCCTAATCATTCCAACATGACTAGAAGTGTTTACCAAACCTATAAGAGTAAAAACATCATCTTTTCCTAAATAAGAGAGAATCCCTGAAACATCAGACATCTACTGACATTCTGAACATGAAAGTACTATAATGCATTACAAATTACAAACTTATTTGTAGCATGTTACCTTGGTGTATCAAAGGCAGAATGATATTCCTTTTGGAAAATAGTGTAATGATGATTGTTATGCATCCCCTCCATGTAATGAGAAATATTTGCTTTTTACTTTTCCTTGTTACTTCAGGAGGGGGACAAAAATTGCTTTAGGAAACATTGTGAAAAGATTTTTCTTTAAACAATCTACTTTTTTAGCAGGATTTTTTTTTCACCAAAAAAAAAGAAGAACAGCAGCAAATAAAAAACTTAGCAAGCAATGTAACAAGTTACTTTAAATGTGTAATGGTGACAGCAGCAATTTATTTTGTCTATGTGGGCATATATGTTCTACTCGACTTTTTTGTTGCCTGCTAAACTATTTCCTTCTTTAAAATAACTTTCAAACTCTTCTGATGCTTCATGGTGGTTTAGAATTGCCTGGAACAGGGAGCTGGGAACTGGACAACCAAGAGCAAGTTCAGGGCTTCTATCTAGGGATGCTAAGTTTTTCAAACATCAGTACAGGAAAGCCTCTCTGGCCCTATCTGTACAAGTTAAATAAAATATCCCCCTCTCATCCTCTTGGCAGGGAGTCTGGATGATGCACAGCGAAAATCCAGGGTATACCCTCCATATAACAATTTTTAAAAAGTCACATTTTGCTCCAAATCTTGCTGGACGATCTGGAACCCTCCATAGTGATACCAGGTGGCTGTTTACAACACGTCTCACTGTGCCACCTGGCATAGCTGTTGCCATGGTAAGTCATTCATTTTGAATTAAGAATGAGATGCCCAGCCATGTTATTCACACTGGGCATCTCATTCTGACCTCAGTGGCAGTGGCAGCACTGAGTGGCAAAGTGAAACACACGGGGAAATAGCCACATGGCATCATAATGGGAGTATCAGGTAACAGAGGGGCATCAAAGCTGCTCTGGGTTGCTCTAGGTTGCTCCTAGAGTATTTTAGCACAGGCAGATGGGTTCTCTGTTGTCAGGCTTCTATAGGTGGCACAGGCCTAGATGAAGCCCACCTCAAGTGAAGCCCTAAACCTTCACAAGAGACCCCCCCCCATCTTGCAAAACTTGCAGCAAGTGTTACATAGGCCTGCTTCAAGGTTTTCTATAGGCTTGCCTCAAGTCTTTACATAGGCCTGCCTCATGTGCTATAATGCCCTAGGTCTGTAGAGCTGAGAGCAATAAGAACAGATGCCAGCTGTGCTCTCAACAGATGGATGGTCATAGCTTTTAGTATGCACTCTTTTACTTTCTTTCTTTTCTTCTGTCAAACACATGATTTTTTTGAACACAGCATGTATCTGCTCTTCCTGTTCTTACTGGATCAAAATAAGATTTAGAGCTGTTCATTCTCCAAGAACAAAATATACAAATTATAGGGATATTGTAGCACCTTTGAGATTCACTGTGCATGGAGCTGAAGAAGTAGACCTGGGCCTCAAACAAATGGGGTATAAGAAGTGGCCAGAGCTGCCCCTGCCCCAATTGGCATGGGGTCAAGGCAACCGCAGGTACCCAGCTCCAATCCAGAACACCATCATGGTCCCAAACAGGACACCAGAAAAAGCAGACTTTGTCCATTGCTTTTGCAGCTGGCTTTTCCCAGCTGGATTTGCTCTCCACATAGCTTCTGGCCACTCTGGGGGCATGCATCATCTAAACACCATGTCCCCAGAGTGGCTGGAAGCCATAATTTACTGCCCATCAGTTTTGGGCCCCTGTCTACAAAAGCTTATGCTGCAACTTATTTTGCACAGGCCTTTGCAGACTGCCAGAAATAGTGCACATTAAATTGAGGCACTGCCCTCACTCAGTGCTAGGGAATCATGGGAACTGTAATTTATTGTGGCACCAGAGCTCTCTGACAGAGAAGGCTCAGTGTCTCAGAAAAAAATGCAATTCCCATGATTCCCTAGCACTGAGCCAGGGCAGTGCCTCAATTTAATGTGCACTATTTCTGACAGTCTGCAAAGGCCCTTAGTCTCAAGGATGCTACAAGATCCCTTTGCATACTGATATTCCAAACTAACACAGCTATGTCTTTGAATTTGTACACAATATACACAGGCTCCATGTCATCTTCTGAGAATTAGCACAGCATAGCAGTTTTTAATATTTGTCTATGACTCTTGGAGACCACAGTTTGATTCCCAGCTCAGCCATGGAAGCCCTCTGGTTGACCTTGGGCAAGTATTGTGCTCTCAGCCTAAGAGGATGACAACTACAAACCTCCTCTAAACAAATCTTGTCAAGAAAATCCCATGATAGATTTGCCTTAAGGTTGCCATAAATTGGAAACTACTTGAAGGCACACAACAACAACAACAACAACAACACCCTCTTCTGCACCACTGGGACCCAATAAATTGTTCTAGCTTCTCTAGTCTCTGGGTGATGGAAGGGTGATTCAAAGGTTTCATTATTATTTATGCATTTATTTTTGCCTGCAGTGCCAGGATTTGATTGACATTGCCTGCTGGTGAAGAGCCAACCATTTACCTACACATATGGGGATCTATATCTTTTTCCACACCTGAAAAAGGCACCAGACTAATACCTTCAGCCCATACTTGAGCCTCCATGCTCCCATGTGGTAAGACCCTTTAGATCAGGGGTAGGCAACCTTTCCCCTTTAAGGGCCGAGGGACTTCAGCTCCCAGAAGCCTCAGCCATGTTGGCCAATAGTCCCATGTTGGCCAGTAGCTCCTGGGATTCTGGGAGCTGAAGTCCCTCGGCCCTTAAAGGGGAAAGGTTGCCTACCCCTGCTTTAGATTGTCAATATGGGCAAGTCCTCTTTCACTGGTTCTTTACAGAGCAATAGAATCCTACCTCTGGACCATTTTCTTATCCTGGACTGTCTTCTATGTGCAGAGTGTTTCCCCCTCATAAGAGAGCATTCATCCACACAACCCCCCCAACACTACAACACAATATTTTGCTATATGGGTAAAGTGATTCTTAGTATCCAAAGGGGCACACTCATCAGTAGAAAGTAGCAAGGCAGGGAGAGAGAACAACTGAACTCACAGAAGATTAAATGTAGGAAGTATAATTTATTCCTTTCTCTCCTGATGAAATGTAGAGCACATTCGCAACACAAAAGCTCTCTCCTCCTTCCCCCATTTCTGCCATACCTTTTAATAACTACTGCCATATCACTTTCCACTCTAGACAGACAGTAATTCCCCTGTCCATCAAACATGTAGGTAATGGCATGCTGAGAAAATCAAAGTGTTGGTGTTACAGATATAAACCAGCTTGCGCTTATTCCCCATGGTGTCACATCTTCCTGTGCCACCTTCCCTTGGGAACAAATAAGTATAATAAGCTCCTTTTATTAAGCAGAAATGAAACTTCTTTGTCACTTAATGTTGCTTTAATGGCTACTTGTTTTGTGCCGTGTAGAACCGGAGCTGTAGAGTCTATCGCTAGGGCAGGTATCTCCAGAGTTTTGTCATGTGAACATTGAATGTCTTCTGTGGCAGACAGTGTGGTGTCCCAAGAGCTTTCATTTTCATAAAGTTTAGAATCCTACATCTCAAATGAGAAGAGAAAAATAGCATCCATATTTTTTAAAAAAGAAATCATGACTGGGTGAGTGCAATGCATTATTGGACACTGCATTGTTGTTGCATCACATCACAGCACATCACAGAAGCCAATCCTTGCTGTTGTTATGTGCTGTCAAGTCAGCTATGACTTATGGTGACCCTACAAATCAGAAACTCCTAAAGAACTTATTATTAACAGCTCTGCTCAGGTCTTGAAAGCTCAGAGCTGTAGCTTCCTCTATTGAGTTAGCCCACCTGTATTGAGTCAGCCCTTCCTGTTTCCCTATTGCCGTCAATTGTACCAAGCTTTATTGTCTTTTCCAATAAGTCATTTTGTCTCATAATATGCTCAAAGTATGATAGTTTCAGTTTAGACTTTTTGGCCTCTAGTGAGAGTTTAGGATTAATTTTTCTTCTTAGATGCATTAATTTGTGTCTATTTTTTCCCCCATAGAACAGTCCTGCACTACCTTTTGAATGTTGATTTTTTCCCCAGTCAGATTTTTTCATTACCCAGTTTTCACACTTGTATACAGTGATAAGTAATACTATGATATGGATGATCCTGGGTTTGGTATTCAGTGATGTATCTTTACACTTGAGGGTCATTATCTAGTTTCTTCCAAGACTGATGTCATGGCTCCATCCTACAACCTCCTGGGTTCTGTAGTTTTATGAAGCAGCAGCACTCTTTGGTGGAGAAGGCTAAAGACCTTGTAAAACTTCCAATCCCAGGATCCCATAGGATGGAGCTGCAGCACATGAAGTGGTGTAAAACTGTATTATTTCTACAGTGCAGATACACCCAAAATCTTCTTCTGATTTCTTGACTGTGGTCACCATTTTTATTTGATTGATCCAAGACATAGAAAACCTCTCAGAATTCTGGTGTCTTTATCATCCACTTTATAGTTATGTACTTTTTCACTAGTCAGCCATAGGAAGCTAGTTTTTGACTAGTTTCTATGTCAGTTTAACCTACCATGCAGGATTGTTGCATGGCTAAACTAGGTAAGGCAAGAACCAAGTGTAATGGTCAGTAAGCTCTCTTTAGCATGAATAAGCCACATTGGTCTTGTTGCAAAGTAAAGGGATACATGATAAGTAAATAAGCAATCTGTAATAAGAATAATGACATGAGGAAATCTCACAGTTACTGAAATTTTTGCTTTAGAGTGGCCACCAGGAGAAGATACCTGGCCTCAGGATCTTGGGACCTTGGGATTTCCCCCTGCCCAGGAATGCCTCCATAGCCCCCTTTTCAGAACTGAAGTTGCAGGGGTTTTATTGGTTTGTATTATTTGTTTTGTTGTTGGTTTTTCAAACTTGTCATGTTTTAATTGTTATTTGGTTTTAATTGAGATATGGTTTAATAAATTTTTAAGGGGGGGAGGGCATTATATTGTTTTAAGTTGTGTTTTAATGTTGTAAACTGCCCAGATTGGTCCTCCACCGGGCGGTATATAAATAAAATTATTATTATTATTATTATTATTATTATTATTATTATTATTATTAGATAAGACCTCAAGCATTCGGTTAAAAGATTATGGTTCCAGGTGAAGACAGAGACTCAAAATCTGGGATTTGGGGTGTTGTGATTTTCATAACATATGCAAAAGGTATTTTGTCTAAAGCTCCTGCTTTGTGGGAAAAAAAAACACTAGTGTTTTTTTTTCTTTTGTGAAGCTAAGCACAAGCGCACACACACACACACAGACACACACAAAGTAGAAGAGGAAAGACTAATTAATCCCAAAGGCACAAATAGCCTATTGAATTTTACTATTTTAACTTGCACATTCAGTAGGCTACAGTTATCATGGCAAATTGTACAGAAAGTGCACAAAACACTTATGAAGAGGTATATATTTTCTCTGAAGTTTCATTGCTCTGCAGTGACTCACACAGAGCATTTTTTAAAATTATCCCATTTACTTCACAAGGACACATTAAGTCAGGATTTACGTTATGAAATGAGAATCACAACTTCAAGACAGAAAATGTCTGTTTCATTTATTTAATGGCCAAGTTTTTACATTGGAGTTGCAGAGTATAAATCTCCATGTGCAGAGTTACATATTAATTATGCCATACAACATTGATGAAGGCATTGTACAGCTGAACTGACGTGATGTATGTACAACAAATGCACAAAAAATGAGCACCCATGTGAATTAAGTTGTCATCATTGTCTTTATTTACAATATGTCTTTTCTTCAAAATCTATTCCATTTTCATGCTGAACTGAAATAAACATTCAAACACTTTCATAGGGAAGCTTACACATATGTAGAACATCAACAGGATTCCAGCCAATGTATTTTTTTCACTATTGGTGCATATCATTAATATAATAAATTTGTGGCACCAAAGGCTTTAAACTAGGGGTGGAAAGATATTCAAAAACATTCACAAAATGGTAAAAAGAGAATATCATGTTTTCCAATTGTTGGAATCCCTGATGAGGAAAATCCTGGACTGACAAGAATTTTTGTAGTCTGGGACTTGGTTCTCACAAATTTTGTATCTGATGTATTGAAAATAATATTTTCTGTACAGAAAGTAATATCTCTATGCAGAAATGTTATATCCTTTGCAGAAAAAGCTGTTTCCTGTGTAGACAATGCAGTTTTCAGTGCAAAACAACCACATATGAATTTTGCACAATGTCAATTCCAAATTAAAACTAGGTATTGAAAATTGTGAAGACTTTTTCAGAGTGGGAAGAAAATTGTTAAAATTGTTGCTTTCATTAAGAACCTTAGTAAAGAATTCCATCCCTACTTTAAGCAACAAATTTAAAACAAGCCAGTAAGAGTAGCATTATTGTTGTTGTTGTTAGCTGCCTTGGAGTCAACCTTGACTCATGGCAACCCTATGGATGAGACTTTTCCAATCTCCTCTATGTGCTACCGCTCTGCATAGGTTCTGCAGATTTAGGTCTGTGACCTACTTTGGGTCTAACCATTTGGAGTGCAATCTTCCTCCTTTTCTACTGTCTTCCATCTTCCCTAGCATTATTGTCTTTTCTAATGAATCATGCCTTTTCATGATGTGGGCAAAATATGACAGCATCTGTTTCACCGTCTTGGTTTCCAGGGAGAGTTCAGGCTTGACGTCTTCTAGGATCCATTTCTTTTTCTATTTGTCCATCCATGGTATCCTCAGCACTCTTCCAGAGCACATCTCAAATCAGCTGGTTTTCTTCTTAGCTGTTTTCTTCACTGTCCAGCTCTTGCATCCATGGTCACATGGGAAATACAATGACTTGGATGAATCTAACTTTCATGCTCAGCTGTACATCTCTTTTCTAGTTCTTTCATGGCAACCCTTCCCATTCCTACGCTGCTTCTGATTTCTTGACCGCAGTCTCCATTCTGATCAATGCTTTATCCAAAGTACAGGGAATCTTTAATTATTTTTATTTCCTCATCTAGAGTGAATTATTGTAGATCTTCAATGGTCATTGTCTTTGTTTTCTTTATGGCTCAACAGTAAACCTGCCTTTACACTTTCTTCTTTTATCTTCCTTGTTAATTGTTCCAAGTCAATGATGATTTCCACTAGTAGTATGGTGTCATCCACATATATTAGATTGTTGATGTTCCTTCCTCCTATCTTCACTCTTCCTTCTGAGTCTAAACTTGCTGTTTGTATTATATTTTCTGCTTACAAGTTAAACAAGTAGGGTGATAAAATTCCTGAAAACTTTGCCAACTGGGAACCATTTTGTTTCTCCATATTCTGTTCTTATACTAAGTACAGATTTCTCATTAGATTATCAGATCTGGTGGCACTCCCATGTTTTTAAGGGTGTTCCATAGCCTTTCATGATCTATGTAATCAAAGGCTTTATTATAGTCTATAAAGCACATGCTGACTTTTTTCTGGAATCCCTTGGTTTGCTACATTAACCATTGTATGTTTGCAATGTGATCCCTAGGGCCTCTTCTTTTTCTGGACCCCACTTGCACCTCTGGGATTTCTCTCTCCATGTTTGACTGGAGTCTATACTGCAGAATTTTGACCATAATTTTGCTTGCATGGGGAAATTAATGCTATGGTCCTATAGTTGCCTTCTTTTGTGTCTCCTTTTTTTGTGGGTGGGGATGAATATTGATTGTTTCCAGTCTGTTGGCCACTGTTTGTTTTCCATATTTATTGGCATATTTTATTATCACTAGAGTTGAATCTGTCTTTGTGTACTGTAGCAATTCAATGAGAATATTATCTGTTCCTAATCATTTATTCTTCCCAATTTCTTATTGCAGCTTCCATCTCTGTTTCTACAATTTGGGGTTCATCTTCATATGCTTCTTCATTCCATTTGTAAGTCATTTTTTTATAATAATAAATTATAATAATACATTTTTATTTGTAGCCCACCCCTCTGCAAGGCAATCGGG
>CM034706.1:10090510-10103004 GCA_020142125.1 Phrynosoma platyrhinos
TGATAAAGGTCTCTCATTCTTCCCTTTTTTATTGTTGTGTTCTACTTTTTTTTATAGTTTTCTTTATCCCTGTGCACTAGTTGTTGGACAGTTGCATTCATGTTTCTGGTTTTGTTCCTATCTCCCTTTTCTTTTGCTTCACTTTTTTCCTTTATTTCTTGAAGCATTTCATCTGTTATCCATTATTTCTTATGTCTCTTTTTGGCCATCATTAGTGTCTTTATGCATTATTTCTTGACTATGTCCTTGGCTTCTGACCATAGTTCTTCTAGTTCTTCGTTGATTATGCTTAATAGTGCAAATTTATTTCTTACATTTTCTTTAAATTCTGTTGATATTTTTGAGCTCATATTTCGGTGTAGTGACTGTTTTTGGTTTCTTCTTCAACTTTACTCATTTTTTATATATAAAAGTAGTTTGTGATCTGTCTGGTCTAGTTTTGGTTCTAAGAATAGAGCTTCTCCATCTTCTGGTTACAATTATATAGTCTACCTGGTTTTTGTATTGGCTATCTGGTGAAGTTCATGTGTATAATCTTCTGCTTGTATGAAGAAAGTATTTGCAATGTATAAAGTGCAAGTAAAATGACCAAGTGGGTAGGTCATAGGGATGGATGGACTGGAAGTAATTTTACAGGACTTGAAGGAGGACAGTATCTGAGGGGAAGGATTAGAGGGAAAAGAAAAAAGTGAAAATTGTGTTGTCAGGACGAGAAAACAACTGAGTCTAGAACAATGTGATGAATAGTATAGAATCACAAACAGCTACTGGGCAGCAGCAGTGGTGGTGGATGACACTGATGTAAGAGCTCACTGAAAGAATAACAGTGTTAGCACTGCATGAAGGCATGCAAAGTTGAACCTCATTGCAAGACTTTCTCACCAAGAAAATCCTATGATGAAATATCCTCAGATAAAACAAAAGGCAGAAATTGAACACAAGCAGAGAGATAGAAAGGAGCCACAGTGGGAAATCACAATAGTGAGTTGATCAAGGGCACAGAAGAATTGAAAAGATGGTAGGTCAAACAACAGACATGTTCAACAAAGCAAACATTGTCTGATGCAGCACTATACATATTATAGGAATGTGGAATGTGAGAAGCATGAGTCAGTGGAAGCTAGACATAGTAAGAAAGGAAATAGAATGCTTAAACATAGCAATACTAGAGGTAAACGAGCTAAAATGGACAGGAATGGGTCATTTTTATTCAGACAGCTACACAGTGTTCTACTCAGGAAATGAAAAGACAGAAAGAAATGGGATAGCTTTTATACTAAAGAGAATTGTAGCAAAAGCAGTCAAAGGTTAAAATGTAAAGTTGGACTGAATCGTGTCAATAAGGCTTCAAGGAAAACCTATAAATTTAAACGTAATCCAAGTATACATACCAACCATAGAGGCAGAGGAGGAAGAATTGAAAGATTCTATGAAGGAGTCCAGGAAGAAATTGAGAACACACCAACACAGGATTTAAAGTTAATAATAGGCAACTGAAATGCTAAAGTAGGCAGCAAAGAAGAATCCAAAACAATTGGAAGATTCAGACAAGGTACAAAAAATATAGCAGGAGAGCGACTAATAGAATTTTGTGAGGCCAACAATTTATTCATTTCAAAAGTAGCATGATTATCAAAAATAAAATCTATGCTCCAGGGTTTCATATCTATGTATATTTCACACAGTTTCCATTGAGAATGATGCTTGCTAGAGGCTACCTCTACATCACATGGATAATCTGTGTGCAACTTGAGCCATATGCAAAACTGACAAATGAGCAATTGCTTCTTTGATTCTCAGTAATCTACTCCTGGCTTAAAGTTGAAGATGTATAGAGTCAGAAAACAGAAATGATCTTTAAAAGAAAATGGGAGGAAGGATATGAAAGCAGAACTAACACAAGTGTAATATTGGCAGTGGTAGCAGCAGAGGGATTCTCAGCAAAGATGGAAAATTCATCAGTCTTTGAAGCTTCAGTTGAAGGAACTACCATCAATACTGCACAAAGTCATCCTTTATGAGTACAGAATCAATTACACATCTTAATCATTTCTTTTTTCCATTTCTAATTTTTGTGTTCCACCCTTAGATACGACTCCTTGTCTTCTTCCTGTGATAAATATCCAAAGACTTTTTCAACAACATTTCAACAACTGAAAGGAAACTTTTCCATGTAAAGTGAATTCATGTTCATCTGCAGTGCTATATCATTAATAAAGCATGAAATTAGCACATTAAATATAATTAGAGCTTATTTGATCACAGAAATGAGGGGAAATAGGACTATAATCTCTTTGCTATTGTAGAAAAAATACATAAACCATATTATGTTCAAAACTCTTTCCTGTTATTGCTCATTCTTATCCCACTACTCCTAATGCTGTCAGTGTCATAAGACAAATATTGGCTTGGTTCTTCTTAGAGATATACAAAGACGTAGCTGACAGTTGTTGCTGCTATTG
The DNA here is from genome assembly GCA_020142125.1 of Phrynosoma platyrhinos. NCBI lineage: Eukaryota > Metazoa > Chordata > Lepidosauria > Squamata > Phrynosomatidae > Phrynosoma > Phrynosoma platyrhinos. The sequence continues at coordinate 10,092,973 of CM034706.1, forward strand.
TTATTTCCTGGCAAGTTGATGCTGACTTATGATGACTTTTGGAACAAGAGACTTCCAAGAGCCAACTACTTGGCTCAGATATTTCAGACTCAGGACTGATGAGGCTTCCTTGTTGTCAAGTCTGATGAGAGAGACTTAGCGAACTGGGTATGTTTAGCCTGGGGAAGGCTAAGAGGTGATATGATAGTCCTGTTTAAATATTTGAAAAGATGTCATATTTGTTGGTGCATGTGGGACCCAAAGTCCATGCATGCAGAAATGAGGCTGCTAAGAAATAAAAGTCAAAGGACACTCTGGAAGTGGTGCAGGGTGAAGAAATCCTTCTTCCACCTGAGAGTCTCACAAGACAGCTGAGTTCTCTCTAAGAGGCTTTAATCTTAGTTGCAATATTTACAATATCTTACACTATCTGACAAAATGGTCTGCCACCATCTGACAGCAACAACCCAGCAGTGGTAGAATCTCTGTCATATACACACATTCTCTACCTGAGAGTTTAGTCCAACCCCCAAATGGTATGTCACACAGTTTTCTGTGACATGTGTACCATGACTGTGCATTATTGAAGCATTATGATTCTGCTTCCTGCAGATGTTTCATCATCTTCCTATGACTCAGAACCCTTCAATTTTGCACAATCATCATGGCACCTGTTGGCCTTTAGTTACCTTTTTACCTCTATATTCCATTGCTGCTCTGGATATGACTTTATCCTGACAATATTGAAGATTGGATAAGCTGGTTTTCCGCAGCTCCAGAAAATAGGACACGGAACAATGGATGCAAACAACAGGAAAAGAGATTCCACCTGAACATTAGGAAAAATTTCCTGACACTAAAATCTGCTCAACAGTGGAAAGTACTCCCTCAGAGTGTGTGGACTCTCCTTCTTTGGAGGTTTTTAAAGAGAGGCTGGATGGCCATCTGTCAGGAGTGCTTTGATTGTGTATTCCTGCATAGCAGAAGGTTGGACTGGATGGTCTTTGTGGTCTCTTCCAACTATATGATTCTATGATTCTATAAAGCCACCTTAATGAAGTCTCTCTTTTACTACTGCCTTTCACATCATGAAATATTATAATCTTTTCCAATGAGTCATGTCACCTCATTAGATATCCAGGGTACAACAACCTCAATTTAGTTTTCTTGGCTTCCACTCAACTTAAAGTAACTCCTAGGTTTTCCTCTCTTATTTTATTTATTTTATTTTATTTTATTTTATTTTTGGTATTCATGTCTAATGAAAGAATTCATCAAAACCATCTCTTACAATTTTCTTCCTGGGTTACCTTTCTTTCTTTATGCAGTGGGGATGATTTGGAGAAGCCAGGCATCAGCCAGCTCCATTCCTCCAGTGAGCTGCAGAAAGGAATAGCCTATCTCCTGGATCTCCCAAGAATCCTCCAGATGCCTAGGGACTTGTCTACAGGGGGGATTTACCTTGAATCCCTGGGCTCCCTGTGTTTACAAACCATGAATTGGGTCTTAATGATATCTTCACAATGCTCACACTCGATTCTTTGCACATTGCTTGAATCTGTCTCTTCTCATTAACCAAAGTACTGTTTTGCACTCTTTTTTTACATATCTCCACAAACACTCATTGCCTTGAAATTTCCAGAGAACAAATCACATATGGCATTTATATGGTCTTACATGGGCTGATGAGAGTCAGCATGGTGTAGTTGTTTGAATGTTGAACTAGGACTCTGGTGACCAGGGTTCAAATCCCTGCTAAGCCATAGAAATCCACTGGATGATATTGGGCAAGTCACATACATTCAGCCACACAGAAAGACAATGCAAACCCTCTCTGAACAAATCTTGTTAAGAAAACCCCATGATAGTTCACCTTAGGATCTCCATAAGTAGGAACCAACTTGAAGGCACACAACAACACAAATCCTATCAAATCTCATGTTTAATTCATATTTGTCACCCATTCCTAATTGAAAAGAAACTGTCCCTTCAGAAGAACCTTGCTTGGGTAGACTGTGCCCATTTAATCCTTTGCAGCATCATTAGACTCTTCACTGTAAGCCTCCATCCTTGTACCACTTCATATCTTTTCACCCTTCCACTCTTCATTACCCGCTGCCAATGTTCTAAAAAGATGACTGAGTTAATAACTGAAACTATAAATAAACACTTCTCTCTTTCTCTCCCTGCTCCTTTCCACTCCCCAGTTGCAAACAGAGTCTATTAGGTTTGAAACCATCATTTCTGTTTTGCATAATTGACATCATTATCTGTCAGGTTGCTTGGCTTAGGCTGGCAGTCATTATGAGATCATTAGAAAAAGGGTTGTAATAGGTTCAGAAGGCCAATCGGCTGCATTCTAATCACTGGAGAAGAGAGTGCTGATAGGGGCCTCAGGGAGAAAGTATTGAAGCAGACAGAGGATTTTTAATGACTGAATCAAGTTAGGAAAAAGCTCCACCTGTGCCTCAATGAACAGAATAATTTCAGTTTGGAGCCAGGGCAAAATGCAATTTTCTTCTTCCTTCCCAAATCTCACACCTTCTGACTGACAGTAAGCAGGGGTGGAGGAAGACAAATTTGTGTAGGAAGATATTTGACAAATTATTATTATTATTATTATTATTATTATTATCATCCCACCCTTCTGCCAGGACTGGGACTCAGGGCAGCTTACAACATTAAAAAACACCATATAGTTAAAAACAGACAAAAATAGTACATTAAAATAGGATCAAATTACTACAACAATTAAAACAAATTCAATACTAAAATATCAAATACTTTAAAAAGATAAAAATGTTTAAAATACATTAAAACAATATAGCACCCCAGGCCATTATTTAAAAGCGTTCTGTTTTGAATGCCTGTCTGAAGAGGAAGGTTTTCGCCTGTCGACAGAAGACCATCAAAGAAGGCGCTTTAGGAGAAGTATACTATAGAGGGATAAGACCTTCCACTTGAGCAGCAAAGAGCTGAACAATGATTTATTCATTGTTCTGATTACCTTAGACAAAACAACAAAATAAAATTGTTCTCAGCTGGAATTGACCTCAGATCCAGGCTACTTCAAGACTTCATTTGGTTTCAAAAACTGACACATGTCATTGCTATAAGCTAAGCTTTATTGGTGGTAAATGAAGCAGCAGGCATACTCTCCAATAGTTTTTTGCGTTTTTTTCAGGCTGTGTGGCCATGTTCTAGAAGAGTTTCTTCCTGATGTTTCGCCAGATGCTGGTGAAATGTCAGAAAGAAACTCTTCTAGAACATGGCCACATAGCCCAAAAAACCACAAAAAACTATGGATGCTGCCCATGAAAGCCTACAACTTCACATACCTCTCCAATGTCTGACAGGTGCACACTGGACTATATGAGGCCAACCAACCTCAAGCAAAGGAGTGTGGTCAAGATGGCTAATGTTATTAGCAAGGAAGAACATACAAGTTAGGAGTGGCTGAAGCCATTTGCTTTTACCTGAGTCTAAAGGGAAGGAAAAAACTCTATCCTATCATCTCTACCTCCAGCCCCAAGTTAGTTGAGTGATGGCTGTGGCTTTGGGGTCATGTCATCACTTTTCCTTGTACTGCTCAGGATGGTGATAGGAGATGCTATGGTTTCTGGCATGCAAACAGTGGGCCTGCCCAATTTGAGTCTGATCCAGCTGTTCACACACCACAAAACCCCATGCTAAGCCCAGGGTTTCAGGGAAACACCAGGGTTTCCTGTAACTTTGACAATTCCAGAGCAAGGTCGGGTTAGACCCATGGTATTTCAATGGTATTTGCTGTGCATGCCCTGGTGGCACAGTGGTTAAATGCCTGTACTGCAGCCACTCACTCACAAACCACAAGGTTGCGAGTTCAATACCAGCCAGGGCTGAGGCTCAACTCAGGCCTGCATCCTTCCGAGGTCGCTAAAATGAGTACCCAGCTTGTTGGGGGGCAATCAGCTCACAGTTGTAAACCACTTAGACACCCCATAGCGTGGTATGAAGCGATATATAAATGAAGCTGCTTTTGCATTGTGCAAAGAGGCAGTACTGGCATCAGGATGGGAGCAAGGATTTTTTGCCCAAGTAGACAGTGCCAAAGGTATGACTGGAGGGGTTACTTCCAGAGGTATCTAAGAACTATTGCACAATAATTATCAATACTCTGACGACATCAGTGCTCATACCATTAAAAAAGTACAGAAGGACCACTTTGTGTCAATATATCAGAACTCTTCTCTTATTTCTCAGATTATTAGCTTCTGAACAAATCTCCAAATTTGCCTGCCTGAACATCCCATAATCCTTGACCATCTGCTAGGGACCTGTTGGTGCTTATATATGCATGTCATGCATCTCATTTTCTGCTGGAACTTGTTTGTTCTTTTAAAGAAAAAAAGCTTCTGTATAATGTGTGTCTATACAACACCCAGCATTTTAAACTTCTCACAATTCCAGGAACATGGGTTGGAGATTATTTGGTGCTCCCACATATCCTGCCCCACTACATGCCAAAATGCTTCCCTCCATTTCTCCTTCAAAATGGTGACTAAAAGTGATGTTTCTTCACTTCCTGTTACATTTTTATTTAAAAAGTGGGGGCAAAGAGGATATTTAAGAATGGGAGGATTGAAGTAGATTAGAGGAATTGGATAGGGGTTTTAGTTTTGTTTGTTTTGCATGACTGCTTAAATTTGAGAAGGCTTTGGGTACAATCTTTCATGATTTCTTAAAATAGACATTCAGAAGATTTTGGGAGATTGGTAGAGGTCTCCAGGGGGCACAAAAATGGAGTCCAGGGCCTTCATGAAGCCTGCAGGCTTCATTTTCCCTACCTCTGATCTAGAATTGTGTGGGTACCATGCAAAATCTAAAATGGTAGACACCTCACAAATTGCAGATTGCACTACAAATTGTGGGACTTTTGTTACCTGGCACAACGATTAACCTCACATAGATTCAGAGATGGAGATCAGATGTTAGAAGCAATGGATCATGGAGGTAACAGAGCATACTCTGATATGGGCCTCATTCAAACCAAGAGTTGGGTCAGCCTCTACCTTTTCCATTAAGAAATATCTGGAGCTGAAGGCTGATGGAGTGGGAGAAATAAAAGAGGGGAGATTAGTATGAACACAGGATTACTGCAGGGATGTATGTTTTCCAGGGGTAAGGAATGCAGATTTTAGAGAAGATTAAATAATATATATATATATATATATATATATATATATATATATATATATATGAATTATCAAATGGTTAGCTGTACTGTAAAGCCATGTGTGTATTTTGTTTTGTATATATTTGAAATTAGAAACAATTCAGACTTCCTAATATATGCTCAGACACTAGGATACAGAGCTCTGGAGCTGCAATGAATCTAGTTTTGCAGTTGTACAAATTTCTCAATATTGAAATTAATTCTCATTAATAAATAGTGAGACCTGTTATAACTCATTCTAAATATTTGTACAAACTATGTCTCCATCAAGCCTCATTTATTTCATTCTTAATGACATGGACGTTTGTGTTTGAGCCATTTGAAAGTGTTTGAGTCCAGACTGTAAATGCATTATAATTCACTCATTAACATATTTCAACAGTTAATCTATTAAAATGTGAAAATTCTCCCCTCCCCCCAAGAATTAAACTGAATGAAGCCTTTAGGGCCCACACAATTCTTCTTTAGGCAGAACATATAAGATTTACATTTAATGAGTCCTTGTAAAGCAGGAGTGGGAAATGTATATACTTCCAAATGCTGATGGCCTGCAACTCTCATCATCTCCAGTCAGCAGAGACAATTCTAAGAGATTGTGAGAAATGCAGTGTAGAAAATTCTGGAGGACCACTTCCTCTTAGTCTCTCCTGTTGGGATAAGATCACCATTGGATACAGGAAGCAAACCATCATGTTTATTTTCAATGCCCATGCTTTATAGGTGATGTTGGAGCTGCAGTCCATAAATAACTGTTCCAAGATTGGTTCCCATCCAATCCACAATGTAACTAAAACAAAACCCAAAATCCACAATGTAATATCTTTACTATGACAAACTAAGATGATAATCACACAAGGTTTTGCATCCACTATTAAAGCTAAAGAATAGTACCTTTGGCAATACTTATCGCACAGCCTCATTACTTTTTCATTGCTGCTTTGATATGAGAAATTGTTAGAGTGTCCCTTTTCATCAACAAGGAATGCCCATCAATCAGCTCCCAAACATGCTGTTGTAGCATTTGTCTTCAGGTGCAATAAGTTCCTTGCATGGTAGTTTCCATATTGTACAATTACATGGTGCCCTCTTCCCTCCCCTCCCCTCCATCCTCCTTGCTATTCCAGAGCAGGCTAGTTCTTTAAATTTTCTTCTATTTTCTCCCCCACTCCTCACCAAAGAAGAAATTACAATCTTCTCCACACAAGGAGGATCACTCTCATTTTTTCTTTGACAGGCACATCCAGCTTCCCCTCACCACCATTGCTGCCAAAGAATAAATTAATCCAAATTGCCTTGCAAATAAAAAGTAAAAAGAAACACATGCTGAATAGGATACAGGGCAGGGAGGCAGGGTTAAAAGGGAATGAGGAAGAGAGAGTGCCAGGACCACTGATGGCACAAAAAGTCCCCACTGAAGTATTGAAGAGAGGTGGTAATAATAAAAGCTCCCAAATTGGTATGTTTTCATTCTCTGTTAATAATGTGATTGCAGCAAGACTGAGGCAAGACTGAGGCTTGTATGCTAAAGTCTGAAAATTCCAAAAGGAGCTAAGTTTCTGCCCTGGGTCATAACAGTGCCTGGAAGCCAGTTGAAACCATTTGAAAAACAGTACTTTTTGTCTTGTTTTTTTTTTAAGTGTTAGACAGTGCAGGCCCCACTGCAGTCTACTAGTGACTGACCAAGAAGGGGGTGTTGGGGTTGTGACAAACACCTTGATGAAAAGTGTAGCTGAGCATGAGGCTGTTGTGAAAAACTGCAAATGTTAGGGATCATTAGGGAAGGAAAATATCATGATGCCATTAGACCAATTTTTGATGGAAGAGCACACTGAAAAATATTGTGTTCCATTCTGATCACAGCCCCTTTTAAAAAAAGTTACTATGTAGCTGCAGTGGCATCACTAGGGTTGGCATCACCTGGTGTGGTAAACCATAGTGTCACACACACATCCTATTCCCCTCCTTCCATACCACACCATTTGTTGTTGTCCTATGCCACCAAGTTATTTTTGACTTATGGGAAGGATGTTCTCATTTTAGGGTAAATCCAGTTAATTAATTAATTAAAATTTAGGTATCACTAGTTTTGGGGTTTTTTTTGTTTTTGTTTTTTATCTGCTATTGTGTGCATTCAAGTCATTGTCAATTTATGGCAACCCTAACGTGAACTTATCACAGGGTTTTCTTGGCCAATTTCTTCAGAAAGGTGAAAATTTGGTAAGATGCAATGTTCTAAAGGAATTTTTAAATACTTTTAAAAAATTAAAATTAATTTTTACATCTATTTATTTTTTTAAAAAGAAAAAACAGAGGCCTCTCCGTTCTCCTCCCATTTTGCCTTGCTTCACTCACACCATTTCTTCAGCATTTTAAAGGGACACCACAGTCTGTTTCTGCCAAAAGGCTGGTGTTTGGGGAACAGTGGTGTCACACAAACCCTTAGGGTGTCACCTAATGTGGCCTGTACCCCCTGCACCTCCCTGGTCATGCACCTGTATAGCTGTAACAGTTGCAATAAAGGGAAAACCGGGGGGAAAAACCTAAGAGGTTGGAGCAATTTCCATTATCCAGAAAGATTTTGTTTGGGTCTTTTTCATTTGTGGTGGTGGGGACTGAGCAAGGGAAGACACAGCTGAGGTGTATCAATTGATGTCTAGTATGGAGAGAGTTTTCCCAGACCTCAGAATTGAACATTTAGAACTAACTAGTTATTTCTAATGAATTCATTTTCTTACCAACAAAGGCATAACTCCATTAAGTTATGATTATAGTGTAATTAAGTCCTTTTGTGCTTGTGTCTGTAGATTTAGTACATTTGGCTCTGGCCTCTAAGGGAAAGAAGAGCAACCAGGCAGCGTTCCATCATGCCTTGGTCCCAGCCACTGGTGAGATCTGCAACTGTCGCTACTGGGGCCTCTGAAAGAGATGTGTTGATGCACCCTAAGTCACAACAGACATGGCAGAGCTCAGAGTTTTGAAAAGTTACTTCTTTGGGTTATAGGTTCCTGAGATCTCCAGCCAATATGAACAGTAACCATGTTGGCTGCAGGATTCTGGAAATTATAACCATTCCATATTTTTGGCAGTGCAGGAGGAAAAATCAACAGGGTAGTCTTCAACAGCTAGAGGAGTGGTCATGAGGAAAGACACACAGGTAACCATAGCCAAAATCCTATTGTTACTCATGACTAGATTTTGAATCTTTAATGAATCAATGGGACTGATTTTTGTGTTGGCTCATCTTTCAAATATTGGTTCAATTAGACTCCTCAATTTGGAATTAACCAATGGCATTCCAACCACTGCTTGTTTATTCAAAAGTAAGCATTCATGGGAATATTCTCATGAGTAAGTATGTTTACATGTAAAAGTATGCTTTTAGAAACTGCTTTAAAGAGTGGTAAAAATATTGTTTTAAGCTGTTGCCACAACACAGAATTAATGCAATTTGACACCACTTTAACTGTCATGGATACATCCTATGGAATCCTGGAATTTGTACTTTGTTGTGGCTCCAGAGCTCTCTGACAAAGAAGGCTAAATGTATCAAAAACTACAAATTGCAGATTCCATAGCATTGGGCCATGAGAGTTAAAGCATCATCAATCTGCTTTAATTCTGCAGTATAGATGTAGCCTCAGACAAAATAAAACACATCTGTAGACTTACTCATAGACATTCATGTGGGGACAAGTTTGAATATATGTAAGCTATATATCTTTAACCAAAATGCTATCCTATGTTGGAAAAGATCCTTTTAGCAACAGCTTAATTGAGCTCCTTTATCAAAATGAGAAGCCGTGTACTCCAAGCTTTCTAAAATTAAAGGAAGAATAGGTCTATGTGGAAGCAGTCCCCTCCGTTTCAGAAGGAAACAAGAAAAAACGAAACCACTGATCAAGTATCTCATTCCAGCATCATGAGGCAAAGAAAAAGCAATTACCCAAAATGAGCATGTATATGTTCAGGGCCACTTGCTTCATTGCAAAGTAAAATGGGCCATATCCAGACCACCAAGCGTGCAGCGCATACATCAAATGGTATTGCTTGTCATCTGCTTTTGCCCTGGCTGATGAGAGCCGGAGTCTGAAAGTAAAGGTCACACACACGTGTGTGTGAGGCAAAGCTGAACTGACACATTCCGTATTGTTCATTTCCTCCACAACTCCTACTGTCCAACAGATCCCTGGCTAATTTTAAGGGAGACCCACTAAAGAGACACTAAAATGGTACCATCATAAATCTGCAAAAGAGTGGCAATGGCCTCAATTTATCCATTATTTATTTTATTCATTTTTTTTATATCCTGCTTTTCTCCCAACACCAGATTTAAGGTGGCTTACAACAAGTTAAAACAAAGTACAACAAAAAAATGTGAGCCAAAATTGTGTAGTGACTTGAGTGCTGAACTAGGACTGCAGGAAACCAGGTTCTGAATCCCTACTGTGCCATGAATCCCCACTGGGTGGGACAAGCCACATTTTCTCAGCCTCAGAGGAAAGCAAAGGCAAATCCCCCTTTCAAAAAACCTTGCCAAGAAAACCCTGTGATAGGTGAACCTTATGGGTACCATAAGTCAGCAATGATTTGAATGTACATGACAACAGCTAATTTTTTAAAAATAAAACCTAGACTATACACACACACACACACATACACAAACAAACATCTGTATTTTCCGGCATATAAAACGACTGGGCATATAAGATGACCCCAAACTTTTCCAGTTAAAATATAGAGTTTGGGATATACTCACCGTATAAGACAACCCCTCTTCCAACAGGGGAAATTGAGAAAGTGTTGGGGGAAGGACTGCCAATATACTAGGTGATGCATTC
>CM034706.1:10126911-10149476 GCA_020142125.1 Phrynosoma platyrhinos
AAACTAATGGATTCCAAACCTTTCCAAAGTTCTTTGTTGATTTTTTTTGTAACAATTGTGTCAATCTGTCTTTTGTGTCTTTTGTGTTCAGTTGTATATCTTTGCATTTTAGAATCTTTTCTAGTTCTTTCATAGCCACCTTCTCCATGCTTAATCTTCTGATTTTCTGGCTGCAGTCCCTGTTTCTATCAATGTTTGATCCCAGGTGTGAGAACTCTTTTACTATTTCTATTTCTTCATTGTCTAGGTTGAATTTATGTGGAGTCGCCATGGTCATTATTTTCATTTTCTTCATGTTCAACAGTAACTCTGCCTTTGTACTTATCCAAAAAATCAAGGAGGGGTAGAAGGACACGATGGCAGGTGAGTCCTCACAGTGACCAAGGTGAATCCATTCTGGACCATGGCCATCTTAACATATGAGAAATTAAATGACTGGGAACAGAGAAAGACAACAGATTGCATGAGTACATCCACAGAAGGATCAGTGAACAGAAGGCGTTAATTGCAAGCCAGGACCAGTCCCAAGATTGAGACTGAGAGGCAGGCATGTAGTAAGACATTGGACTATGATGCTGGAGGCCAGAGTTCAAATCCTGGCTCAGCCATATAAACCCATTAAGTGAGATTGGGTAAGCCACATTTTTTCAGCCTCAAAGGATGGCAATGGCAAACCCCCTCTGAAGAAACTTGCCAAGATAGGTTTGCCTTAGGGTCATCATAAATGGCAAATGACTTAAAGGCACGCAACAATAAGAGCAGCAACACAGCTGTAGTAGGCTGCTATGCCACAGAAAAAACAGATAGGAATGAAAATCTTTTCATTCTTCATTATCACTATCATTATCATTAGGCAAAAAACAAGTTTTCCATAATTCCATAACAAGTTTTTCCTGCTGTAGAAGAAAACAAACATTTGTGAGCAGTTCTCAGGAAATATTTATACCCTTTAAGTGTAAAGTTATACTATGAAATACCAAAGTCAGGACTGTTCATGTCATCAAGTTCCATATTCCTCATGTTAAGACAATGTATATACATTGACTGGTTCCACAACACATAATCTATCCTTTGTACTCTTCAAGTGCAACCTCTGCTTTATGTGAAGCCTCAGGGACAAACCAGAAATGACATGTAGCACATTTTTAGAAGAGCTGCTCCTTTGAATGCTGAAAGGTGTCTGCTTCTCATAGCATGTGATCTTTCTCATCTGTGCATCTTGCATTATCTTGTGATTGGCCACATGGCTTATTGGATTATTTGCAAATACAATTGTTGAGGAACTTGTCTCACAAGCAATCTTCTTGTTATAAGGAAATTGTAGTAATGGTAACGAATCCACATTCCTATTAATATCTGATTTGAAGCACAATGGTAGCACTCAATGGTGTGATAAGTAAGGGAAATATACCAGTTTTTGCTATTTCCCACACATTCTAATATGTTTAAACTATCATTTCTTTCCACCATGACTGCAAAGAGAATTGTGAATTTTGCAAAATATTTGATGGATGAATTGAAATAAATTTTGCAGCCATTTGCATTTGACAAAGGCTGCATCTACACTGCAGAGTTAATGCAGTTTGGCAATACTTTGATTGCCATGGCTCAGTGCTATGTAATCCTCAGATTTGTCATTTGTTGGCATCTCCAACAGAGAAGGCTAAATAGTTCACAAAACTTCAAACACTAGAATTCCATAGCACTGAGCCATGACAGTTAATGTGGTGTCAAATTGCATTAATTCTGCAATGTCAGTGCAGCCACAGCCAAGAATCCAATTTTTCCCAGCATGAAGAGGATTGTGTTAAAGGAGACAGTGTGTATTCATCATCACAAATGTGACTGAAAACACAGGGATTGAAATCCAGATGGATAATAATAATAATAATAATAATAATAATAATAATTTATTCATTTATATCCCACCCCTCTGCAAAGCAAAATATAAACACTGAAAAGTCTGGACTGCAACTGCCAACAGCTGGAGACAGAATATGTAGTGATGAAAAAGGTTGGAAGTTTCAGTACAATGACATCTGGAGTACTGTGTGATTCCCATCCCCTGCCTTGAGCAGGGTGAACAAATTATAGCCAAGGACCCATACATGTAGTCCCCCAAGCCCCTGAACAGACCAACAAAAACTCTGAGACTCCTCAGATGTAATTTCTTTCCAGAATATTTTTGAGAGCCAAAAATGAGCAAAGTTAGAGAGTATACTGTGTAGTTAACATGATAAACTGTGGTTGAGATCATACATCAAGGTGACATAGTGATGTTGCATAACTAAATGAGAAAGTCAGTTTGTATGAGTATCACTGCAGGAACATTTACAATGTGTATGTGCATAAATGTGACCCAATATACACGCCATGCATGGTGCACAATCCATTGTGCATCCATGCACAATGGAACCACATACGTAATTCCATTTCTGCAAACTTGAATTGAGCACAGAGATTCCACATTAGAAAAATGTCCAACCACTTCCATAGAGGAACATAGCCATGCATAAGACACAAAAGGATTCTTGGCTCTCCATTTCCCCACCCCCACCCCCTTTCCCCTCATTCCATTTCAATTGAGGATTGCCTTCAGCTCAAAGCATAACATTGTAATTGGGTTATTCTGGATGGGCATCAGTTCTGTTTCCTTTATCCATGTGATCGCTACAATTTTAAACATAAGCCTCAAATGGGAAGTCTTGCACCTTTTGTGAGAGGCAGGCACACCAGGATCATATTTCCTTTTCTTTGAGAATAAAAAATTGCTGAGCATAACTCCCTTGATTTACTCTCTATTGGTAATTTTCATTGTAATTATTTGCTCCTATAAAATGTGTGTGTGTGTGTGTGTGTGTGTGTGCGTGTGTGTGCATGTGTGTGTGTATTTGAGCACCAGTGTGGTATAGTGGTTTGAGGGATGTACTATAGCTCTGAAGGTCTGGGTTCAAAACCCTGCTCAGCCATGGAAATCCCCTGAATGACCTTGGGCAAGTCATACTCTCTCAGCTTCAGAGAAAGGCAAAAGCAAACTCACTCTGAACAAGTCTTGCCAAAAAAAGACCCAAGCTAGGTTCATCTTAGGGTTGTCATAACTAAGAAATGGCTTGATGGCACACAACAACATTAACAGTAACGACATATATTCAGGTCAAGAGACTGAGAGGCAGAGTACCATTTTCTCACTATCCTCATTTTGAAATCTGTATTTATCAAACTAGGTTACCCTGCACTTAAATTGTGATTTAATTAACACAGAACCTAGAGGAATGACTTGAAACTGAGATAGGAAAAACAAAAAATGATAACAGTCAGTCTGATGGTGAGGGAGGCACTAAGAAATGGAAACACTTGAAATTGTAGGAAAGTAGGAAAGTTGGATCAACCTTCTGGAAAATTGTGAGCGTTCACAGATACTTTGCCTGACAGCTGTTCAATATCTTTATTTACTTGATTAACAATAAGAAGGAAAGCTTTTTATGTAAGCAAATTATTTATTATCTATTATTATAGATATTAGCCTCCCACTTTTCAATCCTGGTTTTCAGAGGTCCATCATGGAAGGACATGTATACATTAGCAGATCACTTGAGAGTAGGGTTTAATGTGGGTCTGTAAAGTTTTCCTATTGGTCTACCAGTTCCCTGTTCTGACAGCCGAGGAGCTACCAAGATAATGCCTCTTTCTGAACACCAAGGGAGAATATTGTGATTATGATAATAGAGTTGGCTGCCCAGAGCAGACAAGAGGACTTGAGGGAAGCAAATGAAGAAAACTCTTTTGAGCAGAACAGTAATGTAGCATTATTGCACAACAAGACAAACAAGTAAATAAACAAGACAAAGGCCCAACAAGTGTAAACTCACTGAATCAATTACTGAACAGAGAGTCAACACATGCATAAACATGGGAGTAACAGTAGGATTTAGGCCTCTGTGTGGCAACAATGAAAACTGCTTACGGGCCAGGAGACCATTGGACAGAATGTGGAAATGATCAAAGTAGCCCAATATCTCTTAATGGAGAGGTGGCCCAATGACGTGGTTCTCCAGATGTTTTGGACTGCAACCCCCAGAAGCTCCAGCAAACATGGTCAATGGTGTTGAATGCTGGATTCCAACAATATCTGGAAAACCATCCCTGTTCTGTAGCTTAAATACTATTGCTAAGGACAACTAGAGTTTGTTGTTTGTTGTTAGCAGCCTTTAAGTTCACTTTGACTTATGGTAACCCTATGAATGAGAGAACTCCAAGTGATCCTATCATCAGCAACCCTGCCCAGGTCTTGCAGGCTCAAGTCTGTGGCTTCCTTGATTAATCCTATCCATCTGGAGTGTGGTCTTCCTCTTTTCCTGCTGCCTTCTACCTTAGCAAGCATTTTCTAGTGAGACATGATATGAGAAGATCCCTGGATCTATTCTTAAATGGTAAATAACACTGACAGCAAAAAACCCTGCAAGGTAAGGAGTGAATTCAGGGGGAATTGGGGGTCAGATTAATCTAGGGGCAGCCTGCAGTATTCTGGCAAGTGTAGATGGGGCCCTGGCAAGCCTATCCACCACACCTGATGAGAAGAATTCCATTGCTCTGTCCTGTAGAAGAGGGTTATGGCCAGGGACCTGTTCACCACTGGTCTTTAGCATGTCCTACCTGAAGCGACTGCCTCCCTCTGTCTAATGGTAAGGCCAGCCAGCCATCAGGCCTTTTCTGCAGTATGTCCTGTACTTTTTTTGGGTTGTAAACATGGGGTTTTCAATCTGCATTAATTGGAAGTGGCTGATGAGATCTATACTTGGCAATGTTGTTTGCTCAGCTTTTCATAATTTATATAGCACTCTCAATTAAACTTTTGGTAAACAGATGTAACAAAATTTCATTTGTACATATTTCATATTCTCTCTTATCCTTTCTGAAAGGGAGGGGAGCCATGGCTGACAGAGAGAGTAATGAAGTGGGATTAGAGTCATATTGTATACAATGTGCTTTTTGGTTTTGAGCTTTTGCAGTTGTGTCAGACTCACAGCTGGGGAAAAGAGATGGAAGGGGGGGAAATTGGGCTAAATGAGGACAATATTATGAGGGGAAATTTTTCTTTTCAAAAAAGGGGGTCAATAAGAACGAAAATTGGGCATTTGACAACAAAAGTACATGTGCACATATGCACATACACACACAACAAATGCCTTTTACAAGTTACCAGATTCCTCCAGAGGAGGTTCATCATTGCTGATTTGTATGAGAAATACACACTTCTAGGGATGTTATCACATGGGGGAAATGTGTTGGTTAATCCACACAAATCCCAAACAAAAACTGAATTTGTGCCTCATGATTTCACATGACATCGCACAGAAACTGGTCAGAAACTGGACAGAAACTTGTATTATCCAAGATCTTTTTAATTTTGGGAGTTTAGAGGAAATGCATTTGTGAAATTACAGTAATTTTGCATTTACTGTAATGTGAAAAGCAAATATGCACGGACAATTCTCTTTTAAAACCTGGAGGAGGACCAAGAGGAGGGGGGCCTCCAGGGAGAGAGAGTCCTGGGCTCCTTCTCAGTGTCAGGGAAGGGAAGGGAAGGCAGCCCAGGAGAAAAAAGTTTGGGATGGAGGAGAAGTTTGGCATTTGGGATAGAGGGAAAAGGAGGGGAAAGAAGGCTTCCTTCTCAGCAGCTGTGGGTGGATGTGGGTGCAAGTGTGGGGTGTGCTTGTGGAGCAACTTGGAGCTCCATCTGACCATGAAGTTCTGCCCTGCAGGTCCTACAAAGGGGAAAGGCTTATGGGGGGGGAACATGGGAGCTACCTCCAGTTTCCCCCTCTCAATCCCTCCCTTGCCTCGGCTTGCCTTTCCAGCCTCCTCCTCCTCCTCCTCCTCCTCTGCTCTCTTGAGAGGTCCTAACCCCAATGGGAGGGGGTTAGGACCTGTCCAGGAGGACATGACCCCAAATGTAAGACAGTCTGACATTTCGTCCTGAGAAATGCTGATCTTGCACTGGAAAATGAGGAGTCTTGTCACAAAACACACCCATTTCTAGTACATGTATGGGTTCTTTTCACTTGTGTATGAAAGTTAAAAACATCTCTCTTTTTTTGCTTTTAACTTAATTCCGTTATTACTGTAATTATGTGTGAAAAACTTTTGCGTAATTAAGCTCTATTTTCACTTTCTTTTTGGGATGCTTCATTTCCACTTTATTATCTTTTTAACAATGAAACTGGCCCATGTGTGATAATGTCCTAGGATGGAATTGTGAGAAAACAGAAAAGTTGTCTTAAAAAATTACAAGCATATCTCAGTTAATAAAGCCTCTGGCAGTAAAGTTCCTTTTTACAAAGTTTTTTTTCACATCCACCCAGACTCCCCTCTTCTTCCCCACCCTGTCTAGTTGGAAGCTTTATAGCTATGTGATGGATCCCCTCTCAAAGCAGGCCCCACAGTTCCAAGCCCTTGTGCAGCTGTCAAAACCTTTATCCTTTCATCCACAAGATACCTCCCTGGATCATGATTGTTTCCCCTATGTCCGTTGCCCATTTAATGATATTTTCTGAAATTAATTCCCTTTCTTGTCTTCTATCCATCAATAATTTGTACAATTTACTTGTTCTTTTTTCCCCAGGTTTCATCAGAAGATCATCCAGACCTTTTAAGTCTTCTTGAAAGTCTTCTATTTTGATGTCCATCTTGAATCTTTCTTTCAGTTGTATATATAGTAGCCAATGCACTCTTGGATCTAATTCTTCTAGCTCTTCCATTGCTTTGAATTCCAAATTGTTTTCTTCCATTTTTTAAAAGTATATCTTTATATCTCAACCATTTCTTGACAGCCGTCCATCTTCCAAAGAAGACCTCATGTGGAGATACCCAAGGTGGAATTTTCCTGTAAATTTTCTTCTTAATGTCCTTCCATACCTTTAGGAGCATTCTTCTAATCACATGATGTTTGAACTCTTTATGTACTGCCGCTTTTCCATACCATACATATCCATGCCAACTAAATCAGTTATTAAATCCTTTAATGTTCAATATTCTTTTATTTTCCAGTTAGATCCAATCAAATAACCAATTTAGGGCATTTGCTTGATGATATAGTTCTAAATCTGGAAATAAAATAAACTGGAAGAAAACAGTCATAATAACAAAAAATATGACTAAAAAGGAAGAAGCTTACCTTCAGGAAGTAACTGAATGTTCAGTAAAAACCAAAGTTAAATATTTAGGAATTTGGCTAACTAAGAGGAATACAAACCTATTCAATAATAATTACAAGACAAAATGGAAGGAAATTAAGATGGATTTGATAAAATGGAGTAAATTGAATTTGACATTGATGGGAACCCCATCAATCTTTACACTTGAGGATGGATCAAATAAGGCAGGGGAAAAAAAGAAAAACAGCTGTAAGATCCTGGAAGACTGGCCCTGAAAGAAACATCATCTTTTGAATCACAGCCCTAAGACTTAGCCCAACCCTTCCATCACTGACACATTCCACTTTTCGAAGCAAAGCATGATTGGCGACACTAAAGCTGTCCAGCATAGAGGCAAATATGCTCCCTTGGCTGTCCAATTATATTACATCATCTATGTCTTTAATGGCACCTCCTGTCAAAAGCTTCTGTATTACCTACTAAAAGTGGGGCGTCTAATGGCAAATGTCGTCCATATGCAATTTGCAGCTCACATCAGCCTGTCTTACTCAGCAGCAGGATAACGTATCACCTCCTGAGTTATCACCCACTCCTTAATCTTGTTTCCAGTGGCAACCGAATCAGCATGTATGGCCAGGCAAGACATGGTGTACATGGAACAGCTGAATGCCTTTGCCTTGCAAGAGGCAAACGTGGCATCATTTGATGAATTTTAAAAGGAAGTTACTATGAAGTATTCTACAGTTCTTTAGAAGGTACTTTCCATGACAGAAGTATTTATGGTAGCAAACTGGGTTAACAGAATGTCCTGCTTGTCTTAATGGCTCTTTTAACTTTGCTGCATTTTTAAAATTCCATGTTTTATTTTGTCTGAATATTTCATTCATAGGAGCATAGGTTTGAAAGAGGTTACAAGGACTATGTCGTCTACCCACTGCCAATTCAAGAATATACAACTAAAACACTCCTAAGAGGTGGTCAGAGAGATGGTCAGAGATGGAGACATCCAAAGAAAAATAATTCACCACCCTTAGAGGCAGACCATTCCATTGTTGGACAGTTTTTCCCTCCTATAAGTTCCTCCTAATATTTAGGTGAATTTTTTTTCTTACAATTGGAATCCATTAGTTTGTGTTCTAGGTTCATCTTCTTACATAATATTCATTCAGATATTCCAAGATGGCTATCATATCAGTTCTTAGTCTTCTCTTTTCCAGGATAAAATCCCCAGTTCCCCAAACTGTTCATCAAGGCTTAATTGCCAGACTTTTTACCCTCTTATAGTTGTCTTCCTCTTGTCACATTCCAGTTTTTCTTAAATAGATGTAAATTTGGCATCACTGTGCAAAGAACTATGGTTGTGACAAGTGCTGTTCTCTTTCCTTTTGCTTGTCCTGCAGTGATCAAGACAGGCTGATATTAATAAATACTGCTGTAGGCAATGTGAGATGAATTCCTTATAGGATTCATGGTGGTAGTGTCATACTGTATGTCAAATCCATGTCAACAGTGATGCTGGAACTACTGTCCCCAGCAAAAAAGTAGAGAGAAGACACTTCTCTCCTTGCTCACCTTAGAGAGCAGAGGCAGTAAAAACAATGACAGAACAACTTCTGACCATAATTCTATGGCTAGTCCCAACCAGATTAGGTTCTTCAATGGATTCAGGCCTATGTCTCTAAATTATGCAAGTCACCAAAAGACCTTAGCTAGCATTTTACATGGGACACATAGGTTAACATAGCTAAGTAAAGTCTCTCAACCTGACCCCTCCAAATCTATTTGATCAAACATAAGCATCAGAAGATCTGCTCTGCTATGCTATCAATTGGGGTATGAACAAATGAAATTTTCCAGCCCCTTCCAACTAGTGAGTGAGGCTGTGTCAGTCAGAAGTATTGACCCCTGATGCCCTTGTCACAGCCTAGTTTACTGGTGGGAAATGATGGAAACAACATGAACCCATGGCTCAGTTTCTACTAGAATGGATCACCTTCTCTCATTGTGGCTGATACTCAACAAAGTAGGTTGAGGTGTGTGGAGAAAAGGCAGATTTGAATGTTAGCAACATTGAATCAGAGGAATACCAACTATAAGAAAGATACTATAAGCAACCATCTTGTAAATAAAGTTTTCTCTTTTTTGGTTCAACATGTGGTCACTTGAGGTATTTTAAGAAAATATAAATAAAACACTTCTAGGAATTCATAATACTTTTATTGCTCAGAACACTCAGAATAGTGAGTGCTCTGTCTTCCTAAAGAGTGGCATCTGAGAAAGAAATGTGCGGACCGAACTCAAGTGAGAGATACGAATCTGAGGGTCTCACCATGCAATTTGGTGCCCATCAGTGGGGTGAAATAAGAAAAAAAAACTAACTGGGGGTAAGGGGTGAAAATCTCACAGGGCACACCATTAGTTATTGGTGGCAGCTATGGAGGTAGCCATCACATCACAGTTACAATCATGGCAACAGTGCCATGATCATGACTACATAAGAATCATGAATATGAATAAGTTATAGATAGAATCATAGAGTTAGAAGAGACCATAAGGGTCATCCAGTCCAACCCCCCTACCATGCAGGGACCCATAATCAAACCATCCCCGACAGATGGCCATCCAGTCTCTGTTTAAAAACTTCCAAAGAAGGAGACTCCACCACACTCTGAGGAAGTGTCTCCTACTCTCAAACAGCTTTCACTGTCAGGAAGTTTCTCCTAATGTTGAGGTGGAATCTCTTTTCTTGTAGCTTATATCCATTGTTCCAGGTCCTGTTCTCTGGAGCAGCAGAAAACAAGCTAGCTCCCTTCTCAATATGACATCCCTTCAAATATTTAAACAGGGCTATCATATTGCCTCTTAATCATCTCTTCTATAGGCTAAACATACCCAGTTTCCTAGAGTTAAAGGTTTATTTGACCCTCAGAGGGTTTTGTCAGCCAGGGAGACTGAGGTATACTACTGAGAGAAACAGTTGGATAGAGGTTTTGAGATGTGTCATTACAGGTTAGCCTTCTTTGATTTCCAGCTTTGATATCTATACATCTTTACATGTATACTCCTAGGAATATACATATAGAGTACAGGGTATAACCCAGTGATGGTTAACCTTTTAGGAGCCAAATGCCCAAACTAAAAGTTCTTCTGGCACTGGGTGTTACCAAGTGCTACAGGCAAATCTTCCGCCCTCTGAGGGCAGGGCTTCTGCCCTCTGTGGGTGGGACTTTTGGAGAGGAACTTCTTCACCCTGCCCTCCTGGGCCTTCATCTGCCTCTCCAGAGAGAGCTAAAGGCCTAGGGGAGCAAGGGGAGAATCATAGAATCATAGAGTTGGAAGAGACCACAAGGGTCATCCAGTCCAAACCCCTGCCATGCAGGAACTCAAAATCAAACCATCCCCGACAGATGGCCATCCAGCCTCTGTTTAAAGACTTCCAAAGAAAGAGATTCCACCACTCTCCAAGGGAGTGTGTTCCATTGTCGAACAGCTATCACTGTCAGGAAGTGTCTCCTAATGTTGAGGTGGAATCTCTTTTCCTCTAGCTTGCATCCGTTGTTCCAAGTTCTTTTCTCTGGAGCAGCAGAAAACAAGTTAGCACCCTCCTCAATATGACATCCCTTCAAATATTTTTTTTATTTTTTTAAGTTTTATTTATTAAAAAATAATAATATACATACATACATACAAATGAATAAGACATTAAAAACATTTACAGACAATACAACCACATAACTACCTAACATGACTAAAAACATCTACTTCATGTATACATACAATTTGACTTCCCTTTCTCCAATTCCATAATTAATAACAATAATTGTTATTAATTATATTATTCTTCCCATATATTTATAGTATATATCCTATTATGATTAAATTGATAAGCAATGTTTTATACATGACTTTGGTCAATATAGATAATATTTTGTAAATACATATAATCTATTCTACTATACATGACATATACCTAAAAATATACCTATCCTACTATTCATAACATATACCTAAAAATAAACTTACAGACCTCATAGTTATATTCTGTCCAGTGGCTCCCCTCATCCCTTCAAATATTTAAAGAGGGCTATTATATCCCCTCTTAATCGTCTCTTCTCCATGCTAAATATATCCAGTTCCCCATGTTGTTCCTCATAGGGCATGGATTCCAGACCCTTCACCATTTTAGTTGCCCTCTTCTGGACACGCTCCAGTTTTTCACCATCCTTTTTGAATTGTGGTGCCTAGAACTGGACACAGTATTCCAGGTGAGGCCTGACCAAAGCAGAATAGAGTGGCACTATTACTTCTCTTGATCTAGACACTATACTTCTACTGATTCAGCCTAAAATTGCATTGGCCTTTTTCACTGCAGCATCACATTGTTGACTCATATTCAACTTGTGGTCCACTAGGACTCTTAGATCCCTTTCACACGTAGTCTCATTAAGCCAGGTGTCCCTCATCTTATATCTGTGCATTTCATTTTTTTTTTTTTTTTTTTTTTTTTTTTTGCCCTAAGTGCAGTACCTGAAGTGCAGTACCAGAACAGGCATGAACCTGTTCCTCCTCCTCTCTCCACACCATTCCCAGACTTCAGCTGTCTCTGGAGAGGAAGCTGAAGACTGGGGAGTGTCAGGAAGGAGCAACAGGCACGCACCTCTTCCTCCTCCTTCCTGCCCTCTGCATGTCAAGGGAAATGGCATTGTGTGCCATCTCTGGCATGTGTACCATAGGTTCACCATCATGTGTATAATCTATGGAATATATGATAGGTAAAAGGAATAATAATAATAATAATAATAATAATAATAATATTTATTTATATCCCACCTTTGTATATTAGTTTATTATATATTAGGAAGCTTTGTATATTAGAACATGTGTGCATACTATTGAGATCCCAGCAACAATCCAATCCTGGGCAGGATGCCTGCTCAACTGTAAATAAGATAAGAGAATGCCCACCATATGTGATCAAGAATGAACTCATGGCAAGTGCCATGGTGGATGATGCAATTAATTGAATGATGCAATCAGGATAGATGACAGTCAAAAGTCTAGATGCTTGTAACTGTTCATTGTTTATATCATCTCCAACAATCTGATTGGAGAAGAGGATTGTTGACACAAATGGGGGCCACTAGAGATCTCTTATCTCATTGGCTAGATGGAATAGCTGGTAGGCTGGGTGGAGGCTAGGGAGAGAATAAAAGAAGGCAAGAGAAGATAGCAATGAAACTCTTCTGCAGTCTGCAGTGGATGAAAAGGATGCTGTGGCATAGCCTCCAAGCTGATAATCCCATTCCTACTTGTTAACCAACCCAGACATGCTGATGCTGATAAGAGAAACAACTATGCATTGTTGCTTGCAACTATGCAACGATGAGCCCCAGAAGAAGGTAAAGGCAAACCTCCTCTGAACAAATCTTGCCAAGAAAATTCCACAACAGATTTGCTTTAGGGTTGCCATAAGTCCGAAATGACTTGAAGACCCACAACAGAAACAAAAACAACACATAGTCATGTTTAAGGATATTAATTCTTGGAGGTCTGTAATATAATGAATATATGATATCTTATATACCAATTTATGCAATGAAATGGAATGCAAGCGATATGCCAAGACATTCTGTGTTCCTTTCTAAGGAGAGTGTATATGTTTCTATATATATTTTTTTTGCATATAATGAAGAGCCTAAACAAATACTTAAGAACTTTCTCATTATCTCATGATATATCCCAAGATTCCAAAACTTAAGAATGATTTAGTGGAGTGCTGATGTCAACTCTGTCTGTCTGGCTATCACCATCATAAATTGGATGCCAAGGTGGACAGAAGGTGGTAATGGGACCCCAGTCAGACTACAGATTATCTGGCAAATGGCAAAGGACCCCAAGTCCTTCAGGCTAAAGAGATAAGGGTGGGGAACCACTCTTTTCAGTATTATGCATTCATAAAAGTGATACAGAATTTTGCCATTTGTCTTTGATAAACACGTAACACAGTTTTAATCCATGCTGCTGCAGTCAGTTTCTGAAAAGCAGGATATTATTCAATTATCCTGCTGCAAAACTGAGCCAAAAGTCACTATATATCACCTGTCACTGTCCAGAAAGATTGTGTCATCCTTGACATTCACAATAAAATCTCCATCTGTTTCTTTCTCAGATCCTGTGCTTTTGAACAATTTATGGGAGATGTTAGAGTTGCAGTTGAAAATCAATAATTGATCTCAGTTGCATTAGCTTCTCTTCCTAACACATCAGATGTCATGCAGTAATAAACAAAGTGATTAGCCAAGCTCAGATTATTGGAGAGAACTCACAGAATACAAAATATGGGATTATACTAACTTTGTCCTCTAATCATTAAAAATCAGAAAGGGGAAGAAAGGTTGGACTGGTTCTTTCAAACTTGTATGTGACTTCTCATTGGACATAAAAAGACTATTCACAAATATTTAAATCACAGATGAAAAGGAGCTTCCCCAGGTGTCAGGAAACTTTGGCAAGGAGAATACTGAAAACAATGAGAAACTTTGTTTTCAATAAATCTCCTCTACAAAATTTACTTTTTGCTTTGTCTTGGAATGGAAACAGTGGTCAGAATTCTACATGTACATTTTGAATGTTTGCTTGTTTGTTACATAACTACTTTGATTGTACTGCTAAGTAGTGTCTTACAACTCAAACTCCCCCCCCCCCGCCAACTTTACTGGGCATTATA
Organism: Phrynosoma platyrhinos; assembly: GCA_020142125.1. Lineage (NCBI taxonomy): Eukaryota > Metazoa > Chordata > Lepidosauria > Squamata > Phrynosomatidae > Phrynosoma > Phrynosoma platyrhinos. The sequence continues at coordinate 10,140,793 of CM034706.1, forward strand.
GGCATAGGCTCATAGAGAATGAAGGAGGGAATACAGCCCCTTTCCTACCTCCAGAAAGTTGCCTATCCTTAATGTATAACACTGGAAAAAATAATGAAGCACAGAGGCCACATTTTTATACATTTTTAATGTGACCTAAATATACATCAATATGGTTACTCTGGATCCCACAGTTATGTAACCAATTGTACACTGGGTGCCATAGCCTTGACCTCATCTGTCCTGTTTCCCCCCCCCCCCATCAAATCAAAACTGAGAAAGATTTAAAAAGCCAATAGATGTGTCCTAGAACAAAGCAGAACCAAATTCTCACTAGTCTCAAAGATGACTAAACTGAGGTCATCATAGTTTGACAATGTCATGAGAAAAAAGAACTCACTAGAAAAGGCTATAATGTTTGGCAAAGTGGAGGGCAATAGGATAAGAGGAAGATCACATTCCAAATGGAAACACTCAATCAGAGAAGCCATGACCAGGTATCTGCAAGAGCTGAACAGGGAGGTTGAGGGCAGGGTGACTTGTTAATCTCTCATACATAGGGCCACCATGTGTTGAAGTATATTTGAAGGCAGTTAACAACAACAACAATTCCCTAACAGGATTCTGACCATAATAATAAAAATTGATTTGCATGGCATGGGTACAACATGGCACATTAATGTAACATGAATTAGATGATCACATATGCTCTGATGTCTGCATATGTTCTTTTCACATGTGCAATTATATTTGCATATGACTCATTTGTTTAACATCACATTAAAATGCTTCTGATGCTACCCATCAGTACCACATATAGAAATCTATACATGTACAGGGTGCTTAGCTAATGGAAAGCCCATAAATAATGTGCTGTTACAGTTTTTGGCATGATTCTGCAATGTCTATATTTTATTTCAAGGGAGGGTGTTCAAGTGCACCTAAACTAGGAATGTGAACCATTATCTGATATGTCCTTACATAATATATAAGAAAATATATTTTTTTTAAAAAAAAAAAGTCTCCTGACCATGACACAGAAAAAAAAAAAATCCTAAGGTTAGAAAGATTTTTGTCATTTTTGAGATCATTGTTTTGCCTCTTTCTGTTATTGCACAAAAATTAAAACTGTTAAATAGTTCCTTTTCCCATGGACTGTTATGAAGCAGTGGCAAGTTGCCTACTTCTTTTTTATCAATTGTCCTTGTGTTTAATGTTTGTTCTGTGCAATTTGTTTTAGCTACAGACAGAGAAAAGATGCTAACTCTGCACAGAGACTGTTTGTGCAAATTGCAGACAATGCAAACTCCAAAATTTGTTGTTGTTATTAGCTGTCATCAAGTTGACCTAGGCTCATGACAACCCTGTGAATGTGACATTGCCAAGCCCTGCTATCCTCTACCTCTATGCTCAGGTCCTGTAGGCTCAGGCAGTAGTCTCCCTAATTGAGTCCATCAGTCTGGCATGTGATCTTCCTCTCTTTCTACTGCCCTCCATCTTTCCCAGCATCATTGTCTTTTCTAATGAGTTTTGTCTTCTCATGACATGGCGAAAGTACAATAGACTCAATTTAACATCTTGGCTTCCAGGGAGAATTCAGGCTTGATCTGTTCCAGGACCCATTTATTTGCCTTTTTGGCCATCCATGATATCCTCAACATTCTTCTCCAGCACCACCTGACCTCCCTAATGGGACTTAATGCATGATCTAACTGGCTTGAAAGTTGATGTTAAATGGGCTTTTTATTGATTTTTACCATTATTGTATTTATTTTATTGATGTTATTGACACTGTGGTTTTAATGCTGTAATCCCACCCCAATCTGAAGGGAGAGGCAGAAAATATAAATAAAATATTATGTCTTGAATAAATTAATTTTTTTCCTATCTACTTTCTTCACTGCCCAGCTCTAACATCTGTACATGGTAATGGGGAATACAATAAGTTGGATAATTCTAACTTTAGTGTTCAGCTGTATATTTTTACACTTTTAGGACTTTGTCTAGTTCTTTCACAGCTACCCTTCCCATTCCTAATCTTCTTCTGATCTTTTGACCTTCAAAGTACTTGGTGGTTTTTCTCTTGCACTGGAGCTGAGAACACTTGCAGGAGCTCTCAATTTTTAACTTATCTAATGGATACAAAGGAAAGAAAAGAAAGGAAACAGGGAGGAAAAGGCAGGGAGTACAATGAAGTACTTAGGATATAAAAATGGGTAGACACATACATTGATGTAAGGTAACCACATTTCCAAAAATACATTTTCTTGAAGTAGTTGTCTATAAAATACACATTGATGCATAGCAAAAGCAGTAGGTTCTTCTGACTATTGAATGACCGATAGAGGGGCTGCTATGCTTTTCAACTGATCGTAAGCTAGTTTTTGTAGGGTAATTTAAGTTTCCTAAGGCATTTGCCTTTGGTAAGGAAACAAAAATATTAAAATATCAAAAATGTCAAAGCTAAGCCTGTTAGGGTCTAACTTTAAATTAGCAGAATAATAGAAGTATGTTCTTGTCTAACTATGCTTCCCTAATAATTGAGACTGACTCTAAAAACAACACAAGTAGCATGTAGTTCAAACAAAAGTTTACTAATGACTTTAATCTATATATACACAGAGTTTGTATCCTAATCTAGCTAGTGAAGAGTTCAGGTAAAAAGAATCTTTATTTCACCATCTTTCCAAAGAAAGTTGAAAGATGAGGAAGATGGAAAACCCAACAGTTCAGAAACAAATCTTTTGAGAGAGTGTCTGTTAGTCCCAAAGAGGGAGAGACCTAAATCACATGGTGGGTTTGAATGAGGGAGAGGTTTGCATGCAGGAAATCCCTATCTATCTAAGGAGGGGGAATGAGAATGCCAAAATCTTCCAACAGTTCTAAACTGGATTTACAATTTTGTAATTTTTGAGATGTATGCTTGCAGTTATTATTGATGAAACATGACTTCAAACATGCACTTTTTCAGACAGGCAGCACCCCAGCCAAAGAATTCCAAGGTGCTGTAGATTGGGGTTCTGGGAAATTAATTTTATATGTGTGTGTGTGTGTGTGTGTGTGTGTGCATTTAATATGCTGCCTTTCCCACAGAAATCTACCAATGAATTTTTTTAAAAAAAAACAATTGAAATTGTTACGATTAAAATAATATAAAAAGTCTAAAGCATAAAAAACATTAAATAAATAAATAAATAAATAAATAAATAAATAAATAAAAACATGCCTCCCTGGTGTGATTACATATTCAATGCCTGTTTAAACAAAAAGGGTTTTACCTGTCGGTGAAAAGAGATCAGGGGGGGTAGCCTAGTCTCCCATGGAAGGGCATTCCAGAGGGTGGGAGCAGACACCCAGAAGGATTTCTCTCATGTCCTCAGAAAGCGAGCTTGGGATGCTGGCAGGTCCAAGAGAAGGCCTTCCTTTGATGATCTGAAAGCTCTGGTAGGTTTGCATGGCGAGATAAGGTCTCTCACATAGTCTAGACCAGGGGTAGGCAACCTTTTTGAGCTGGGGGCCGGTCCCGCAAAGTCCTTCCCGCCGCTGGGCTGAGGGGGGGAATGGCAGCACGTGCATGACCCCCCCCACGTGTGGCGCCACCGCCGCCGCTGCGTAGCCACCTCTGCACGCGCTGCGACTGCCATTTTGATTTTCAGAATGCCCATAAACACGTCGCGACTGCCATTCTGAAAATCAAAGTGGCGGTTGCGGCACACGTGGGCTGCACGGCAGCAAAAACGCACGGCGGTGGTGTGCAGCAACATTCCACCTGGGCCCTTTAAGTACGGGGACCTGGCCCTTAACCAGCCCGTGGGCCGTAGGTTGCCGGTCCCTGGTCTAGACCTAAGCTATCTAGTCTATAGTGCTCTTAGCAGTTGTACAACAGGCACAATAGTACTGCTGAGGATTTGACTGTCATTCTAATAATCCATAAATACACAAAAAGAGTATGTGTTATAATGAGGACAACATGTCAGCAAAGTCAGCAAAGAGTTTGTTATTTTATTTCTTTAGCATATTTCTATCCTGCCTTACATCATGGGTTCCCAGAGCAGCATAAAACATATTTTAAAAAGCAATAATAATTTAAATTGATTAAGAATATATTAAATACTTTTGCAAGTGAAAACAAGACACATTAACACCAGTTAAAGCAGTTTAAGAGACTTTAAAGTCAAGCATATGTGCAGAATTAGATAAAATCAATTGATTGGGTGAAATGATGCCCATAGCACACTCCTGACTGCAGGGCACATTGAGAAAAACGTGGCAATACCCCAAGGGGTCTCCCCAGCTGGCTGTTCTCAATGCACCCTGTGACCAATCAAGTGCTGCAGACATCATTTTCAGTACCCCAATCTATGACACCTCAGAAACTCTTTGTTTGGGGCTTTGCCCAGCTGAAAAGTTAAGTGTTGGCAGAGTGAGATCATCAGATGGAGGTACAAAGATGGAGCTCTATCGATGGCATTATGACTGACTGTGCAGGATATTGACCTGAATGTTCATCTTTCCAGCCCTGTAGTATAAGTCTTTTTGCAACAGTAAAACAGGACCCAACAATATTGACCCTCAGTTAAATTCCACATCACAGAAATATAATTAAAAAGAACATATACATCTACAAAATGCAAAGGGTTCCTGTAGAACCTTGTAGCACCATGGACACTGAAAGAAATAAGTTGTAACATAAGCTTTCATAGATTTAGTCTGCTTCCACAGATGCATTCCTCTCCATGCATCTGAAGAATTAGACTTGGGGGCAAAACAGATGAACAGGAAAAAGTGGCTTGAAGCTGCCTTTTCTGAAGCCACATTACAACCTCATCAACCACACCACCAGCTCCTAAGGCAGCTGGAGTGCGCATGTCATGACCACACAGCATGGCTTTAAGCCTCACCGCTTATGGTTTTTTTTATCCCCACATCCATGAACACCTTCACAGGAGTGAACTGTTGTCAACTGCCATCCCATTGCATGGCCATCCCTGTGAACCTGCACACATTCACATATGTAGTGCTTCATTAGGTCACAGCATCAGAGCAGAGGTGTGCCCATACAGATGGCAGCAAGGTACAATCATGTCTCTCTTCACACAAACCCCTTCACCCTGTTTTGTGTATCTTGTACTCATATTCATGACAAGTTACATGGTTTCTCTTTTGGGCATTGCCACCCCCACAACTTCTGTATGGCAGCTCTGTTCCTTTTAAATGTGCTCCTGTGATGGGGTGTTTACATGAACAGTTAGGGTTAGGGTTTGGGAAGAGCACCCCTTTAGAGCCAGACTGGCATTGGTGCCTTTATACATACATGCAAAGATGCACACTTTCTGAAAAGGAGTGGAAAAAAGCAGCTTCTTTTTGAAGTGGCTTTTCTCCCCATAAGATGGCTAGAGGATGCTTTCCGGATGACTTCAAAGCATGCATCATCTAAACACTCTGCCTTGAAGCTGGCCTGAAACTTATTTATTTTGCCCATCTGTTTTGCCTCCAAGCCTATGAAATTTTGTGCAACTTCTTTCTCTCGGTTAGTCTCAAACGTGCTACTAGATTCCTTTGCATACTGATATTCCAGTCTAACATGGTTATGTCTTTGAATTCTATCTTCATCTACATTCATCAGATTTTTCTAATACAAAATTAATATGTTCCAACACTTCCAAACAAAACAAAAGTCACCACTGAGTTTGTGCATATTCCACAAGACAACATTACCTGTATTATATTGTCAAAATTTAGTGGAAAGAAGCAATTTCACAGAAGGGTTCACCATGCCAGGATGGCCTATTTTAAACAATGTCTCACCATGGTCAAGATTCCCCCACCCACATCCCTAAATTCTGAACATGATGTGAACCAAGTGGTATGTGTTGCTTTTTGGACTCTGCTCCCATATTCTGAAGAGATGTGAAAGAGAGTGGCAGGATCTGAACTTCCTGCAAGTAGACAATTTTGTTCATGAATGTTATGCGCTTGGGTGGGACTTAATGAGAACCTGAAGACATACCCTTGGGAATGATGTTCAAGGCATGAGATGGGAAAAGTGCCATAAGAAGTGTGTAATGCTCCTTTCAGGTGGGGTAATAAGAAATGATTGGAAATAAAAGAAGACCTGCAAGCTTCCAAATCTGAAAAAGATGTACAAATGAGAGCTTTTATCTAATTTGTTTTCTTTTTTATTATTATGAAAGATACAGAAGAGACAAGACGTACAGCCTGTGCTGATTGGCCTAAAGGGCCAGCCTAGGGGTGGAGTTTGGATGGGGCAACCACTCGCCAGCTGCTCTAACTCCGCCCCAACACTGCCATCACACCATGTGCCCCACTGTGCAGCATGTAGCATCAAGGTGCCCCATTGGCACAGCATATAGACATGCTATGCCAAAGGGACACAAAAGAACCTTGGTGGATGCACTAAGGGTGGCTTTTTGCAGCCCCAAAAAGGAGCGCCAAAAAGCCAGATTGGGGCCACAGTGTGTGGTTGCTGCAGCCCCAATCCAGCACTCCCAGGGGTGGCACAGAGCTGCCCCTTAGAGGCCGTCTGTACAGCCCCATAGTGAATAAACGGTTTTAAAATATTTTTGTCAAAATATGTAATACTTTTCCTTACAACTAAACTACACCATGGTTTTACAGAAACTTCATGCATATTCAAAGGTTTTGGCACAGATGTTTCTTTTAAACTTATTTTATTTTATTTTTGAATTGTTGCTAAGTGGTACTGGCTATATCATTTGTATTTCTGATGAAGCTGTTGTACTTTGTTTTTAAAGAAAGAAACTATCTTATGATTGCTGATCTTGCTGGTCCAAATTGAATTAAGCTAGACTGCAGATATATGGTAGCCACCAAAGTTTGAGTCCTCCTCCCCTTCTTGGGACCAGCCATGCCATGAACTTTGAGGGGATCAGCAGTTATATCTCTTTAATTTTGAAAAGAAAATTCAATAGAGCCCAACTGAACGAAGAGGGAACACAGAGATAATTAAAGCCTTTTGTCCAACAATCAATAAATACAGAACCAGTCTTTAAATGGGATAAATTCCTAACAAGACTGATAACAGGAAACCTGTGAGAAGAAAGAAAGAAAGAAAGAAAGAAAGAAAGAAAGAAAGAAAGAAAGAAAGAAAGAAAGAAAGAAAGAAAGAGGTTTACATGGTTTAAGAGCAATATATATTGGGAAAGAATCCAAATTCTTCTCTTGCTTTTCTTCTAGATCTTTGGAGATTAGATGTAATGAACTTTTTATACAGGCCAAGATTCTACATCACTTGGGCTGCATCTACACTACAGAATTAATGCAATTTGACACTACTTTAACTGCCATGGCTCAATCTTCTGGAATTCTAGGATTTGTAGTATTGTGAGGTATTTAGCCTTCTCTGTCAGAGAGCTCTGGTGCCACAACAAACTACAAATCCCAGGATTCCATGGGTGGGCTCTATGACACTTAAAGTGGTGTCAAACTGTATTAATTCTGCATTGTGGCAGCAGCATTAGTTATGAATGAATAAGAAAGTCTCATCTCATGGCCCAATCCCCACCGCAACCTGCCTTAACAGCCAGCAGCCACTCAAAGCAATGGATGCCTGTTCTGCTTGTGATCACAATGCAGAAGCATGATATTTCTAGCTCCTTCCCATCAATGATCTGTGGTCTCAACAATTGAGATGTGTCCTGCTTTTGATTGTCACAGCCCCAACTGCTTATGGGAGGGGGCTGGAAACAATATTCTGCCCAACTGCTGGGAGAATAGACTTTCATCAGCCAGAGTGACTGCTTGTAGTTTAAAATGGGATTCAGGAAGCATTTACAATTGTGGCAATAGTGCCATGAATGTAAATACATAGTATAACTGGAAGCTCTTGTGGGCTGGGAAATGATATATAATACCATAAATAAAATAAAATAAAATAAAATAAAATAAAATAAATCAGAGCATTTACAGATGCATAACTTTAGGTTACGAATCCATAACTACAAAAGATGCTGGCTACCATCTTTTGCAGCTCTTTGCTGGGTTTGTGTTCTGACACTCTCTTTAAAAATCAAATAAAAACTGAGTAGCAACTCAACATTGACAAACTGATTGACCTTTGTTTTCTTATCCTGTGCTTTTGCTATTCTTCTTCATAAGCTATATTCCTCTGTATCTTTGTCCTTTTATATTTTGAAATCTATTTTGTTTTGACATTTGACCAAAAGATCAAGGTACATAATTAACCTAAAGGTAAGTGAAATATTGGAATTGGGTTATGTTGAGCTGGTTACTGGAAGGGCTGTTTTGTCCTATGTTTTCATTAACAAACTAGAAGTGTGTATCCATACCTTTTGTTCTTAAAGTAGAGAGGCAGGAGGGTGTGTCAGGTGACTTTTTGGCTATTTTGCATTCATTGAATAATGTCTTTATTTCCCCTCTTCTTTAATAATTTTTACAGTTGTCTTTCCATATCTACAGATTCTCCAGCCATGAATTACATCACCCACAGCTTGAAAATATTTTTTTAAAAAATCCAAAAAGCAAACCTTGATTTTGCCATTCTGTATGTTGTTTATGTGTGCCTTCAAGTTCTTTCCAACTTATGGTGACCCTAATGAAACCCTTTCCTGGAGTTTCCTGGCGTTGATAGTGTGCAATTCAAGGTCACCCAATGGGTTTCCATGGCTGAGCCAGGAATTAAGACCTGATCTCTAGAATCCTTG
>CM034706.1:10168982-10189304 GCA_020142125.1 Phrynosoma platyrhinos
AATCTATTCAAAAAAAGAAGTGAATAAAGAGAAGACCCACTTTCATAGTGGGAACGACACATCAATTGGAATCAATTCACCAACTCAGAGCAAAAGCGAATCACAAACTGGTTTAAATGTAAGTGGGATTGAGCCCTAGGATTGAGTCCAGGGTACACAGCAGTGGCAATGAAGACAAACAGACAGCAGGGGGAAATAAGGCAAAGCTTGGAAATAATTTGTTAACATTAATGTGTTGTCTAGTAAGCATCAAAATTTCCAACAGTGGTTTCAAGATTTGGTATCTTAATTTTTAAATGCCATAAATAATATTTTTAAGTAATGGTTACTGGCGTTCTATGTTTTAATTCATTACTGACCATCTTTTTGGTAACTTAATAGTTAGCAATTTAGCAATTTAGCAAATTAAGTAAAGAATTAGGTCTATAAAAACATTTCCTGGTTTAATTTTTATTGTATGGTTTAATGCTAACTTTATACTGAGATTTCCAAGCTTTCAAGTCAGTGATTTAAATAGGCTTCAGGAGCAGGAAAGGAATCACAAAGGGGAAACAGGTCAAGGTCTAAGTAGAGAGAAGCAGGAAAAAAAAATATTAGACAGGATAAAGTCATTCTGCTATGGGCTTGTTTGAGAACCAGCCAGAAATATTTGGAAGCTTGGAATTAGGGCTAAGATAAGAAAAAAATAGAGTGAATCTACACTATATAATTATAGCAGTCTGATGCCATCATAACTACCATGGCTCCATTCTATGGAATCTTGGGATTTGAAGTTTGGTCTTTAAAAATCTCTCTTTTTAGTGTATTATCCTGTATTACAGTTTCCAAAGTACCCTGAGAAGGATAGATGATTAAATCAGAGTAATTTGGGAACAATAATTCAAGATGGTACAGTAGAGCTATCTAACAGATAAGTCTAAAGACCTTACCAAAGGAAGGAGCCATGACAGTTAAAGTAGAATTAAACTGTTGGGAATGTGTTGTGTAAATAAACTCTTTGTTTTAACTGGGTCTAATGTAGGTGCAGTGGTGAGAATGGAGACTAAGGGTGAAACAGAATGAAATAAAAAGCTGGCTTCCCAGTGGCTTGAGGTCGTGGTGTACACACGATGTATACCCCCAAGATGCCAGGAAGCTGGCTTCATGTTGCCTGGCTGCCCACACATGGGCTGGCTTCCCAGCACTCTGGCAGCACAGTGTTTATATGCCACACTCTGCAGGAGTGCCATCAAGCCATGGTGGGCTGGGAAAAGCTGTCTTTTTGCTGACGCAAAAAGGAGTGGCAATTTGCCGCTTCTTTTGGGGCCACAAAAAGGTGGATTGGGGCCACATCCCCAATCTGGCTTTCTCCGGGGCAGTTTGAAGCCACCTCTTTGGGGTGGTCTGTTTCACCCTAAGTCCTGATCTCAGAAAATGATTGAAAGCTCTGGCAAGCAGGATTGCAAAAAGTCTTTGTATTAGTATAAAGCAGTTTCATATATTTCTTAAAGCCCAAAGGAGAATGTTGGATGAAGAGGAGGAGGATTCAAGTCAGGGATAAAAGTCATGCACTTCAAATGGTCTAATGCAATGGATGTTATTTGCTTATATTCTTGTTATGAAGAATAAATATTAGTGAAAAGAGAACTGAAAAGCATGTGGAAAAGCAAAAAACAATGAGGAAACAAGGTCCATGTGCTCTGGGATGGTCAAGTGTTTATTCAATGTTAAAAAAGCCAAACATGTTTCAGTCACAATGAGAAAGGCCTTCTTCAGGAGCCTTCAAAAGAATTCAATGAAGTTTAATTCAATAAACACTCCCCAAAATACAGGACTATAGATACTCTCCCATATGGTGTTTACAACTCCACAGAGTTCTTTTGAAGGGCCCTGAAGAAGGCCTTTCTAATTGTGGCTGAAACATGTTGGGCTTTTTAAACACTGAATAAATAGTTGACCATCCCAGAGCATGTGGACCTTGTCTCCTCAGTGAGAATGAATATGGCAGTCCCTAGAGGAATTAAGATGGAAGAATCCTTGGCTGGCATTCATGGTGGGCTCTGCATGGGTTCTTGAGCTCCCTGAGAGCTAAGTAAAATTGTTTTCTCATGCTGCTGGGCCTGAAACACTGGTCCTGGAGGGGTAGGCAATTGCTGGATGTCGGTGGGGAAGATAACAGGGGATAACTAATTCAAGCACTGTGTGAGTACATAATTCATTTCATTGAGCCCTGCATCCATGCATACAGTTGGAATTTGCAGTTGGATACTTCTATAGTGGTTTAGATGTTGGACTAGGACTCTGAGATACCAAGGTTTGAATTTCCACTCTGCCATGAAAATCCACTCAGCAAACCACATTCTTTTAGTCTAAGAGGAGATGAAAAAAGTCTCAGAATAAATCTTATCACGAAAACTCTACAATAGTGTCATCCTACACTAGAGCCAACTTAACATCACAGAGCAACAACAAGACAACATGGAGTAGGAAGAGAAAAAGGTGTCTAGAAACTGAAAATGCACTCAGATCCCTGTGCAGTAGCACAGAAAATGTAATGGTGCATTGTCAGTTTATTTTTGAGAGAGATGTCTGTCCAGGATCAGACAAACTCTGCATGAATACAGAATTCATCTCATGGACTCCTGCATCTATGCAGGTAGTTGTAGTTTACAGTTGGACATTTGTACAGTTCTTATGGGTTGGCTGCTTTCCCACATGACACGTATTGCAATATGAGATGAGGATAAGCCCCACAACCTTATAAAGGGCTATTCCCAGTTTTCACTCCCCCTGGTGCCCTTGTGGCCTGGCTCAATCACATTTGCAGAGTACATGCAATCCAATTTGTTTTACCTTCTCCTGTTTTCCTGCCAATGCTGTGTTGGATGGTGAATTCTAGACATCAATATCAAACAGTCTTGCACTCCCTCCGTCCCTCACCAGGATCCCCCAGGCATGAGGAAATGAGCAAATTTCTATTTGACAAGATGAAAGGAAGACTCTGGGGCACTTGGGAGTCTTCTCTTTTGAAAAGTTTATTAGGAAAAATCAGGGAAGTACTAGTGGGTTAATTAAATCCAAATCAGAACTGTGGGGAATTTGAAAAAAAGATTGCTTTCTTCTGTGAGCAAACATTAATTATATTATTAAAGAAGATGCTTTGATACTAATGTATCTGTATTAATGATGAAAAATGTCGACACTTAGGGGGTTGCTTTCCTCCTAAATGTAGTGTGATGCCTCTGTCTTAAGTAATTGGCGTATTCAGTTGCAGGCAAATGTTTTTAGAACTCCAAAGTCCCTTGCCTGCACCGATATACGAGTTATTTAGACAGAGCCAATGTCTTCAGCATCATCCTATATTTTTCCTGGATCACACTGGGAATTAATTAATTAATCAGCCAGGCCTTTGGAAAAGTTAGTTCTAACTAATTTGAAACATACAAACCCAACCTACTGTATTTATATGTACTGTTGTTATGTGCTATCAAGTTGACTTCATTTTTTTGTAATCTCCAAGAACATCGGTGATCAAATGCCCTGCTCGGAACATATTCAGGGCTATGGCTTCCTTGTTCAAATCAATCAACCTGTAATACAGTCTCCCACTTTTGCTACCACCTTCCACTTTGTCAAGTATTATTGTATTTTCTAGTGAGTCACATTATCTATGATGTGTCTAAGGTATGACCACCTCAGTTTAATCATCTTGGTTTCTAGGGAGAGTTCAGACCTGATTTGTTCTTGAACTCATTTATTTATTCATTCATTCGTTATTTTTGGTACTCCATGATGTCATGGCATTTCTTGCTTTCAGACCATATGTTGTTGTTGATGTTGTTGTTGTTGTTGTTGTATGCTTTCAAGTTGTTTCCGACTTATGGTGACCCTAAAGCAAACCTATCATGGAGTTTTCTTGGCATGTTTCTTCAGAGGGGGTTTACCATTGCTATTTTCTGAGGCTGAGAGAGTGTGACTTGCCCATGGTCACCCAGTGGGTTTACATGGCCAAACTGGAATTCAATCTCTGATCTCCAGAGTCAGAGTCCAGTGCTCAAACCATTACACCATGCTGACTCTCTATATACATTTAGACCCTATACATTTTGGATATACAGAAGACACACTTTTCTGACAGTCTTTCTTTATGGAAATTGCAAATGTCTGCAAGGTTCTGTTTGTGACTTGTGTGCACATAGATGATCACAGACACACAAAACAATAACTAGATGTGCAACCTGTATCATAAGTAAGTCAGCTGGGTATGTTGACTCCTGTTTTCTCCTTTGTTTTAAAGATGTATGTATTTTTCAATAGGGGGCATGATGTGCATGTGATGAATGGCAGTGACCCCTGTGGATGTGACAAAATCTCACAGCTGGATTTATTGCTAAGACTCCGAGGGAGAGAAGAGCAGCAAGCTTCAGATGGACTTAATCCCCTTCCCACTGCTGTTCCCTTTTCTTTGTTTGGCATATCTTAGATTGTAAATCTCAAAGCAGGAAACTATCAGGTCAACAATTTGTAAGCTACCTCGGGATCTTTTCCACTGATGGGTGGGGTATAAATAGTCTAAATAAAGTAAAATAAATAAAACTTTCCTGCACCATGAAAGATGTCTGTGTTGTAGAATCTACTCTGAATATTCTCCACTATGAGAGAAAATTCCCCTTATCTTATAATGCCTCAGAATGATTACTGTGACATTAAAATGGTGTAAAACGGCAGAGTGCTGGCAGCAGGTTTCTTGAGCAGAAACCCTGCTGAGCAGACTGTGATTGTTAGTCCCCATTTATAAAACTGACTGTGGAACTAAATGCCCCACCATTAATTGAGGATTGGATAGGCTCATGGGGGTCCTTTATTCACCAAAGCTAATAAACAACAGAGGAGGGAAGGTGACAGAAGGACCACGAGAAAGCCACCACTGTAATCTGGGGCTTCTAGGAAGCGAAGCCCTGCCAATACCAACATTTTATTTTATTTTATGCCTTACAATTCTGAGAAATAAGTAAGCAAGCTATTGATCATTATAAGATCTTCGAGGAAGACATACATTTTGCATAATTCAATCATAGCAGACTGCATTTGTGCAGATCTGCACACTCTAACTTTCATCTGAGGAAAAACTGAGCAGCTTGGGAAGAGAAAGCTTGAGCCTTAAGCACTTAATAAATAAACAAAACTTTAAAGCTATAAATTGAATACAACAGTGTTGAGCGCTAGTTACCCATTCTAGCCTTTGTAAAAGGCTAGAATTGGAGTGGATGTTGACAGATTCCTTTATGCTGGTCTGAGTGAAAGTGAGAATCACAACAATGGTGGACAGGAGCCAAATGCAATAATGTTGCACATAACATTCTGAAGGAGGAAGGGAAAGTAAAGGTTGAAAGAGAGAGTAACTGTAACAAATAGATAGGAAGAGAAAGATAGCACCAGAAAGAGGACTGCGGATGGGGCAGTGGTCGATTTGAGAGGAAAATGGAGATGTAAAGAAAGAAATAATTAAAGAAAGACTGCAACGGAAGGAGGACAGGGGATGGGACAACACCAAATCTGATCATGAAAGAGATAGAAAGACCACGACGGAAAGAGGATGGGGGATGAAACAGCAGTAGATTGAAGAAGAAAATTGTAAACCAAATAAATAAAGAGTGGCAACATTGCCACTCCTTCTTCTTCCAATTGGCCCTCTTCTTCCAATTGGCTTGACCTTTGACTTGCCATGTTCCTTGATCTAATTCTAACTAATCTTTATATCTTACCAAATCTTATATCTTTATATTTTAAGGAGTATGGGCTGTACATTAATACTCTACCCAACTCTGCCCACACATTTATCCAGGTAATGTCATCACAAGACCTAATGGCATCACCCACAATAATTGGGGGGGGGGGCTTTACGTGCTCATCCTCCAATGTGATTTATGCCATGCTATGTCATCAATGCCCATCAGCACTCTACATCAGGCAAACAGGCCAGTCCCTGTGCCAGAGGATAGGCAAAGGTAAAGGTATTCCCCATTGATAAGATTGTCAAGTCATGTCCAACCATAGGGGGCAGTGCTCATCTCTGTTACTAAGCCGAAGAGCCAGCCTTGTCAGAGACTACGCTGTGATCATGTAGACAGCATGATTGGACAGAAAGCTGTTTACCTTCACACTGAACGGGTACCTATTTATCTACTTGCATTTGCATGCTTTTGAACTTCTAGGCTGGCAGAAGCTGGGACTAGTGATGGGAGCTCACCCCATAATGCAGTACCAAGGCCTCGAACTTGCAATCAACAGAGTCAGTGTCTTAACCACTTGAGCCATTGCATTCCTCCACCAGAGGATAAATGGACATAAATCAGACATTAGGAATGGGGATACACAAAAACCGGTAGCTGAACATTTCAATCTCCCAGGGCATTTCATCTCAGACCTCAGAACAGTGGTCCTTGAACAAAATAACTACAATGGTAGATTGGAAAGAGAAACAGTAGAATTGGAATCCATCCATAAACTGCAGTCCCTCAGCAATGGATTGAACAGGGACAATGACTTCCAGGCTCACTACACAAATTTTAGCACTATCTGACCCCATCCCCAAGGAGGCATCCTACACTCATCTATTCTCCCCACCTACATGCTAGTTTCCAAGGCCAAACTGGACTTGCCACTTCATTTCCATATACAATGGCTATATCTTTGTCCACAAATGGACATCATTAAAACTGGACTTGCTATTTCATTTCCATACACAAAGGATTTTGAATATGAATGGACATTCTCACATACCAAGGGCATATATATGTCTGTCCCTGGCTTCCACTCCACCAAAAGCATCTGAGGAAGTAGACTGAAATCTATGAAAGCTCATGCTGCCAACTTCTTTCTTTCAAAGTCTCAAAGTCTCAAAGATGCTACAAGATCTCTCTACATACTGATTTTACAGACTAACATGGCTATATCTTTGAATTCTACTACATTGAAACTATGTACATCTATTCTTAACTGGCCTGTTAAACACCATTTTGTGCCTTCTGTGTTTAAAAAGTTAAAGCAGAACAACATGTAAACAGGTTGAATTAGCCATGCTGAACCAATTTGAAATGCTGACTTGACTGTGTTGGAATAAGGGTGAAGGTGAAGATGTGTACATATGATGAATGGATGAATTTGGGAGCCAGAAAGGAGAAAGAGTAAAAGCACTCAGCCTAGCAGGAAGGAAGGAGAGGTTGACAGTTGTATAAAATGAGATTAGCTGAGGAATTCTTGGTGTTAACTTCAGCCCAGAAGCTTATCTCCAATGATCCTGTGTTAGTCTGCAGGCTTGATCAGGGTCAACAGGACATTAAAAAAAATCTGGGGTGGCCAAGTTGAGACAAAACCACCAGTGTGTGTGTGTGTGTGTGTGTGTGTGTGTGTGTAAAAGGACTAGTGTTTAATGCAGGGGTAGGCAACCTTTCCCCTTTAAGGGCCAAGGGACTTCAACTCCCAGAATCCCAAGAGCTATTGGCCAACATGGGACTATTGGCCAACATGGCTGAGGCTTCTGGGAGCTGAAGTTCCTCGGCCCTTAAAGGGGAAAGGTTGCCTACCCCTGGTTTAATGAGTGCAGCGAGTGTTTGACAGCAAGTAAAGACCAAAGGATCCCTCTGCTAGGACACGGAACAATAGATTCAAACTACAGGAAAAGAGATTCCGCCTGAACATTAGGAAGAACGTCCTGATGGTAAGAGCTGTTCAAAAGTGGAATGCACTGCTTATTCGACTGTGGAACATAAACAGTAAGAGCTGTTTGACAGTGAAATATGGAGTATGGGACAGTCCCCTTCTTTGAAGGTTTCTAAGAATGGTCATCTGTTAGGTTTGATTGTGTCTTCCTGAATGGCAGGGGGTTTGGGTTGGGTAGCCTTTAAGGTCTCTTCTAACTCTATGATTCCATGATTCAATTTTTCTGCCTCCTAAGTCATTGACAAAGAACCACTAAAACCATCTTATCTCTTAGCATAAATAACCTCTTCAAGCCAAGACTGGGTAAAAGGTGTGCTGCCAGTGGTTTATATAGTGTGTCCAATTAAGTTAGATGAAGAAATTCATACAATTCAGGACACCTACCTTCAAAAGTTGCTTGAAATAGAGGTGTCAGGTCAGAAGCATCCTAGATCCAATTTTTCATGGCCAAAATCTGAGCCTCAAGGAAAGAGCCTGGAATGTCCTTGCAAAGTCATTAAGCATTATGGATTAAGCATGAATCACTGTTACTGACAGTATCCATTCAAATTTTTAAAAAGGTCTAATAAAGGAGACAATGGAGAGAGAGGGAAAAGTCTCTGGAGAGTCTGCAGCATCTAGCAGCCTATAGCAATTGGGGTCAACAACACACTCTTTTTTAAAAAAATTACCTTTCAGGGCAGTGTTCTCACCATAAAATCCCTTTTGTTGCCCAGAGTGGATGGACCAAGCCATGAGATCTGGGAACTCTACTCTTCAAGGGATATTCTTGCCATCAGCTTCTGATTCATGTAAACACCTGGAACTCCCATTCTGCACCACATAATCAGAGGGGACTAGAACATCCTGAAAAAAAATTAAGAATTACCAAAATATCAAAATCATATTTGGGGGATATAAAAGATAAAAGCAGCACCTCAAAAACACTATTAGGAACCAGTTCCAATATGGTGACCATCCATATTGAGACATTTATTATTATTATTATTATTATTATTATTATTATTATTAATATCCCGCCCTCTGCCACACAATCAGGGCGGCGTACAACACATTAAAACATCACAGCATATTAAAATCAATCCAAATCCCATCCCATATTCCCATAACCCCTTAAGAGTTCATTAAACTGAAGCAGATTAAAATGACAATTGTTAAAATATACAATACAGAGATACAATAAGATTCAGTGTGTGTGACTGGGTGTGTTATTTTGAGACAAAGTATGTGGAAGACTCTCTTTGTCTCTCATTCTCTCTATCCCTTTCCTACAGCCTACTCTAAGCCTCATATGTTTTACTCCCTCCACTTCAGGAGGCTGCTTGTCTCCCCACATATCCTTTCTGATTCCACTTTCCCTTCCTAGCATTAAGGTTTTTCCCTTACCTCACAATCCCCACCATCACCATGCTGGTTAGGTTTTGGATTTTTTCTTTCTTAAACTTGCAGGGTCTATGCACAATCTCTACAGTGTCACACATTTGGTGGGAGATGGTAGAATTTTATACAAATCATTAGATTCTAATAAAGATACAGCTAGGCTACCTTCTCGCTGTGTATTGATTTCATAGTATTGTAAGCATTCCACTGATGATCCACTTACTACTTTATTTCATTATTATAATAAAGTGTAGTTATTGTTGTTTACCTTAATTAGAGTTTCAGAGCTTTATCACATTATAAAAGTAAGATAAGAGGCAGCAAGATAGAAGTGGTTTTCTGTTTCCCTCTCCACATCATGTTGTAGCACTTCTGTTCTCCCACCAGAGGGAGATAGTTATAAAAGCTTGTTGTTAGCAGATGTCCTCCATTTTTCCTAGTATTTTAGAGGTATGTGGAGTTCCCTATGACCCCAGCATGACCCTTGGGAGATGGCAGCCATAATCCCCCAAATGTAAGGTCATGTAAGCACTGCTGAAGTTGCTCAAGACCACTCGAGATTTCCTGGACAGGCAGGTTTGGGAGTTGCTCATAGGAATATCGCACTATACTGGAAAAGATACACAATGGTGTAGGTCTCACACTTAATGGGGCAGTGATCAGATCTGACTGCACCCTTTTCACTAGCTTCCCTTCTTGATAGTTTAGAAACCAAATGCATTGTTTAGGTTATGCTCATCCTTAGATACACAAAGATAAGGTCATCAAAGCCTTTGTCCTCCATTATTAGACTCATAGCTAGGAGGCAGAAATTCCCTATAAAAACCCCTGAATTCAAGCAGTCCATGTGCTACCTTGGAAGTGCATGCTGAACCTCTGTCGGTCTGCGCTCTGAAATAGTTCCCACGACCCCCTTCTTGCTGGTTGTGCCCTTCCACTGAATTCATCCGTATTCTCTGCCAGAAGTCTGGAGGAGTCTCTCAGGCATAAGTATATCCCTCATACCCTGGTCTCCCTCTATGATCTCCCCACTCTCTCCCGCTTATCCTTCTAGTGTGTATGTGTGTGTGTGTGTGTGTGTGTGTGTGTGTGTGTGTGTGTGTGTGTGTGCCTTATTTGGATGTGTGCTTATTGTGTTAATAAATATTTTTAACTTTAATTGGAGTTTGGTCCTTCTCAGCATCATCTCCTGCTAGATTCCTTAGGACTCCTGTATATACCTGATTAGATCTCATGAAGCGGAGTTGGGCGCTTCACTCTCACATATTTGAGCTAATTATAAATTGCCCAAAAATAGACTTGATTCCCAACATTGCCTTTTGCCAAATGGATTTTTTTCAGCATGGCAAAAGGCACACTTTTACAACAGTCTACCTTGGGAATGGAACAGGACTGTTTTGAGGGCATGCAGAGAGGTAAACAGAAAGCCACTACTATCTTTCTGCCTCTCATCTTACTTTTGTACTGTGATAAGGCTGACAGTTTCTTTGATCATACTTATTGTGGGAGATATACTACTCATTTTTGTAGAAGATGTACAAAAGTACACAACTCATTCAATTCCATTAAAAGCACAGGCAGACTGCTCCCTTCTTGGTGACTTCTCCCAGGTTGTGGAATTCCTTTTCACAGGATATTTGGTTACTCACCACCACCACCACCACACACATACACACCTCTGCTGTCTCTCCATCAGCAGACAAAGACCTTTTTATTTAGCCAGGAATTTTTACTCTTATCTCATGTGGCAGAAGGGGCTTTTATGTTGTCATGTTGTATTTTTTATCTTTTTTTATTGTGTTTTAAACTGGGCAAGGTCCTTAATTTTTAACTTCTGTATGCCTTTTAATGATTTTATACTGTTTTAAGGAGAAAGGTGGCATATAAATGAAACAAATAAGCTGAAGAAAGCTAAGAAGATCAACTTATTTGAAATATGGTATTGGAAAACAGTTCTCTGGATACCATGGACAACCAAAATGACCAATAAGCAGGTCTTAAAGAAACTCAGGCCTGAACTCTCCCTGGAAACCAAAATGACCAACCTGAGACTATCATACTTTGTTCATATTATGAGATGACCTGACTCATTAGAAAAGGCAATAATTCTTGGTAAAATAGGGAACAGTTTGGGAAAAGGGCAGACCATACAAAAGGTGTATTGAGTCAACCATAGAAACTACAGCTCTGAGTTGGCAGAATTTGAGTGGAGCTGTTGATGACAGGGTGTGTTGGAGGTCTCTTATCCCTAAGTTTGCCATAATGTCAAAACATGTAGAACCATAGAATCATAGAGTTGGAAGAGACCACAAGGGCTATTCAGTCCAACTCCCTACCATACAGGAATACACAATCAAAGTAATCCCCACAGATGTCCATCTATTCTCTGTTTAAATGGTCATGCATGTCAAGTAGTACATGCAGTGCTGTTGCACGTGCAGATGCACTCTGTTGGCCAATGTGTAACTATCTGCTTCTGCTAAATTCATCAGTAGTAATCCTTTGGTTGCTCATTCAGTTGTGTATTTGATTACATATTCAATCATGTATTCAGTTGCACATTTGATTACACATTTGGCTGCTGATTCAGTTGTGCAACATTGACATTCAACATAAAGATCACATAGAACAACCAACACATAACTCCATATGTGTAGCTTTACACTATGCAGCCACAATGCAAGATATTAGAGTAAGTAATGTTTGCACACTCACAAGTTGCTAGTTTATACATCATTCTAAGAGTTTAAGCATATAGTAGCCCCTCCCAACTCACAGGAGATCTGTTCTGGACCCCCACACACACAAAAATGGAAAATTGACAATATTTGAGCCCCACTGAAAATGATGGCACACATGCCTGTGGTGCATGTGTGGGGCCGTGAGTGGGTGCACACCACCATTTTGTCCCTTCACACTTGCTGTCCCATGAAGAGCAAGACCACAGACTCAAAGTTGATGAATGCGGAGGGATGACTGTATTATGTTTATGTAACTTCCTGTTTGTTTTTCTGACCTCTCCCTCTTTCTTCTTGAATCAACTAGTTTGTTTGGGCTCAGTGACAGTTTATCCATCTTCCATTTAGGGGTTGTCCTCACTGGTCAAATAAAGCAGCTTCAAACAGCTTTGAAGCCATGCAGTTTAGACAATGTACAAGGTGAAAGTGAGTGGAAATTGACACAAAACCACACTCTGAGGTTAGAAACTGGAGCAAAAATTAAAAAAAAAAGATACTCTGACTTAATGTGAAAAAGGCACACTATTGCACTGGCATATAAACAGTATAGTATGAGTACAGGAATCCAGGAAAGCAAAAACATGAAAATACGACAAACATGGCAGGTCACCAATAATGCAATGGATGCAATTGCAACCTACACAAACCAGACAGTCCAACAGGGGAGCATGGGGAGAAAGAGGGAAAGAAAGCATGTATAAGGGCTTCCAGAACTGTGCTTTGCCAATGTGTCACTGAGCACACCGCTGTACTGTACCAGTAGTGCATTGCACATGTGACTGTGTGGTCGGGCTCATCACTGATCATGTGGGGTGTCCAATGGAATAGTAGCTGGACAGGACAAGGGAGGTAATTGGTGGTATTTGTATGATGATGTGAATGCATTGTGAGGAAGGAGGGGAAAAAAATAATCAAAACCCACGGCTTGATGCAGCACGGTGCAGATTGCCTATGTGTGTTTGGGCCTCCTTGGGACCAGACCATGTGGACAGACCAGTTTGGAAAAACCCAGAATCAAACTGCTTTTTCCTGCCCATATGCTCCAGCCCTTTGTTGTGTGCAGTTTTCTCCTTCCCTCTTTCATGTTTGAAGAACACATATTGGTAGAGACTCTCACTATGACATGTTATATAACCTTATATTTGTAAGAAAGCCTACTTCATATATGTTTACTAAAAATATAGCAACAGCAATAGCAAGTACATTTCTATACCACTTATCAGTGCACTTAAGCACTCCCTAGGTGTTTTACAATGTGTAAGCTAATTGCCCCCAACAAGCTGGGTATTCATTTCAGTGACCTATGGAAGAATGCCAGGCTGAGTGGATCTTGGAGTCCCTGGGATCAAACTCACAACCTTGTGGCTGTGAATGGCTACAGTACTGGCATTTAATTACTGCACCACCAGAGCTAGTACATTTTTCCCCTAGTTGCTGTTCAGGGTAGTGGTGGCATAGGACTGGCTGTTTTTCATCTTCTGTTTGCCAAGTTTAATTGCTCTGCTTCTGAGAGCCATCAACCATCTTCCCCATTCTCCAACAATCTTGGCCACTGATTTCAGTTTCTCCTGCACAGTATGACAGTACAGTTTATGCATGCTTTAAATGGAGCCATTTAAAATCTGTCCACTTTCTACTGCAGTCTGTTTAGGGCCATTCCCCAAAGATTGCACAACAGGAATAATGGCTGGCATCTTTAAAATTCAACAACAAATATCAACTTGATAAATACAAAGCCTCCTTAAGGGGGAAGATTATTTCCCCTCCCTCCACAATTTTGCTCCTAATCTTTGAACATGGCAGGCTGGCTGTGTATTATCTTTGTGGTGTGTTAAAGGAAAATCACATTCCCCAAAACAATTCACATGTTCTTCAAAGTCCTATGCAATTTTCACAAATCAAGTGCAGGCAGGTGAGCTTTAAACAAACAGTAGCAAAAGAGAGAGAGAGACACTCAGTCCAGCTTTTCATATTGTTAGCAGATGGGCTTGAGGTTGGCAGGAGGGCTTTTGTCAGTTGGTAATCTCCTTGTGGTGTTGCAAGCGGCTCTTCTCTCATCTTGCACTGATAAAACATAAATTGCTTATCCCACAAAGCAGGCGTTCCTTGGCCACCACATTGAAACACTGTGTACTGGACTCACCCTAATCTCTTTCTGTTTCTTTGTCAGAATTCCTCTTGCTGTCTCTTTCAGTCTGTCTTTGGGAAACAGAATATCCATTGTTTTCTTTTGTGTGAGAGAGTGAATGAAAGGGTGGGGTGAGGAGAGGGTTATATACATCTAAACAGATTAAATTCCATGTATTTTCAGAACCACCATTCCCCATGTCCATGAGGCTTTCATGTCAGTCTCATGAATGTGCTTTAGGTTCATGTCATCAATTTGCTTTAGGTTTAAGTCTCAAAATAGGCTTTTCACTTTGGATAGCACCTTGGAACTAAAACCCAGAGTGGATTTGGGCTCGATTCTGAAGCACACCATCCCATTGCCCATTGAAGTAATAGAAACTTAGGGCCTCAGCAGACGGAGGCCCTGGAGCCACCGCCAGACGGAGCGCCACGGGGATGCAGCCTCCGCATCCCGGCGCTCCTGCGGCGGCTCTGGAAGGAGCGCTAAATCAGCGATCCTTCCTCAAGACAGGGAAAGTGCGCCCTAAAAGCGGCGGGCGCACTTTCCCTGTCTTTTCCTCCGCAGCGCGTCCGGTCGCTGCGGAGGGAGGTTGCCTTGGAAGCGCCGGCCGTGCGGAGGGCCGGCAGCTTCCAGGGCGACCTCAGGAAGAGGAAGGGGCGCCGCTCGTGCGGCTGCCCCTCCTCTTCGGGGCCTCCAAGACGACTCTATTAGTCGTCTGCCGAGGCCCTTTGGCTTCACTCGGTGAGGGCTTTAATCTTTGTTGCAAATATATACAAAGATACACAGTATCAAACATCTGTCTTGAATACTCACAGTTATACAGACCAACAAAGTGCTTCATCAACCACCAACCACAACTAACCACAACAGAGATTCTGACTCTCTCCCATATATAGGTGGTCCTCTTGAGAACATGTGACAGCCATGCACTAATGAAACCTTGAATGGTTTCATCCCCAGTGCCTGTTGCATCAGATCTCCCATAACGCATGCCTGGCTAATCTCATCCACTGTGCATGTTGCATCAGGTCTCCCATGATGCATAACTTTCCAAATGAAAACTCATGCACCTGCCACTTGAACTGTAGTAACCTTGTTACCATTGCTCCAGTTCCTTTCAGTGGCCACATCCATGTCATTTTCTAGACCAGGATCCCACGTGGTCTTGACAAACAGGGATAAGACAAGATGTATGGAGAACCTACCAGTTCAAAAGCATGCAAATGCAAGTAGATAAATAGGTACCACTTTGGTGGGAAGGTGAATAGCATTCTTTTCAATCATGCTGACCACATGATCACAGAGTAGTCTCTGACAATGCTGGCTCTTCAGCTTAGAAATGGAGATGAGTACTACCCCCTATGTTCGGACACAACTTACAACCTTGTCAATGGGGAATACCTTTACCTTTACTTATGGAGAACAAAACCTATGAGGTACAGTTAAGGAGTTGGGCATATTCAGTCTGGTGAAGAAAAGAATGAGGAGGAACAGGAGCTAGTGATGTAGTGCAATCTCTTTCTCTGGACATCTTCAGAAAGAGATGGGAAAGCTACCTGGTGAGGATACTGTAGCTAGAGGTCCTGCATTGAGCAGGTAGTTGGACTCAATGGCCTGTCAGGCCCCTTCCAACTGTGGTATGTACCTAAGTGTTGACTCACCATTCAACAATGAATTCAAAAGGCCTACTTTAATCAGGACTAACCATTAGGATTCAAGCCAATTATTTTATTCATATTCCACTTTCCCCTGGAAATTGTAGACAAGGTGGCTTCCTTATTGAACCCAGGAGGGAATCCTGGGACGTGAGGACTGAGTCCAACAGTGTCCAGAACCCCTGTAAGCATCACTGCCAGCAGTGGTAAATTCTCTCATAGGGGCTGTACAGACAGTCCCTAAGGGGCAGCCTCCTGCTGCCCCTTTCCTTGCCAGATCAGGACCACGGCAACTGCATGCCATGGCCCTCATCTGCTACTTTGCCATTCTAAAAACAGCTTGCAAATACTGCTCCTTTTTAGAGTCGCAAAAAGCAGCCCTTGCCACGGTAGTGGTGGCTTTTTGGTGCTCCTTTGGCACAATGTGTGTGAACGCTGTGCCAAGGGAGCACCCTGATGCCACCCATGATCAGTTTGTGATGGCAGCATTAGGGTGGAGTCAGGGTGGCCAGCATCTGGTTGCCACACTCCGACTCCACCCCCAGGCCAGCCCTTTTGGCCAGTCTGTATAGCCCCATAGTCTCCTGAAAATAGCCACATTTCCCCTCTCTCAGTGAAGTTGGGTGGTGTATGAGTAACATTTCTACTCTATGAAAAACATTCTGGAACTTTTGAATAGCTAGAATAGGGCTGTAGTGGCAACTGGAGTCTTCTATGTTAAGTAGGCCAGTGAATCCATCATAAAAGTTTTAGCAAGAGTCATCCAGAGTGTTTTTGGTTTTGATTTTTTTCACTGTCCAGCTCTCATATCCATACATAGTGATGGGGAATACCCCAGCTTGGATGATTCCAATTTTGGTGCTGTAAATTTTTGCTCTTTATGATCTTGTCTACATCTTTCATCACTGTCCCTTACCATTCCTAGCCTTCTTCTTATCTCTTGGCTGCAGTCTCCATTCTGATATAAAGATGATATAAAACAAATATAAAGAAGGTCAACTCATTTGAGATGTGGTGCTGGAGAAGAGTGCCAAGGATACCATGGACAGCAAAAAAGATAAATAAATGGGTCCTTCAACAGATCAAGCCTGAAATACCACTCAAAGGCTTGGTCACGTCATGAGAAGACCTGACTCATTAGAAAAAGTCAATAATGCTAGGAAAGGTGTGGGGTAGTAGAAAGAGGAAGACCACAGGCCAGATGGATAGACTCAATTAGGGAGGTGATGGGCATGAATCTACAAGCTAAAAGAGCAGTGGGGTACAGGGAGTATTGGAGATTTTTCATCCACAGGGTCACCATGAGTCGAGGCTGACTTAAAGACCATTAACCACAACAATCCAGGGTGTTTCACCTATTTGGGGATCAGGTTCAGAACCTTAGATTTTTTTTTTTAAAGTCCATGCCTGGAATGGCCCACCGACATGGAATCCATCATCTACCATTGCAGATGTGGGTTATTGTAGGAGAAGTCCCAGAGGGTGACATGCTGTTCTTGTCAGTGGATTACAAGATGTGCACATGTGTGCACGCACACACACACACACACTTTTCTGCCACTCACATTTCAGCATGCAAGGATGGGCAGATCTGGCCCTTTAAATTTTGTGAATTATTTTATACTTTTATGTTATTTCTAATATTTTAATAATCCCTGCTTTATTGCTTACTACTTTGAAAATTAATGTCTAGTGGGAGGTAGTGATATAAATGGAATAAACTGAAGAAAACCTGCCATTCCTGCCTGCTAAGATCAGAGGATAGGTTCAATGAGGGACTGGGACTGAATCCTCTTCCTCCTCCCACAGGAATCCAAGTCCAGATTTGGATTACATGCTCCATCAGGATTGCTCAGGGAAAGGGAGACAAGACATAAATGCAATTCTGAGACAGATCTCTATTTTCTCAGAGATAATGGCAACAAGAAAATAGATATCTCCATATTGAGATCATGAGAAGAAATGAGAGAGGTTTTAATCTCACTTCATTTCATAGAATCATAGAATCATAGAGTTGGAAGAGACCACAAGGGCCATCCAGTCAAACCCCCATTTCTAACAAGCCTGATCCAGATCATTCCAAACAATAATCTGTTCTCAATTTAAACCTATTTTTAATCATTGGGTGGAAATCAAAAGTGGTTGAAGCACCTCCAGCCTCACATAGGTTGATAAAGAATTGCCAATAAGTATTTATTTAAATATTTATATCCCCATAACATAACATCTCTGAGTTGTTTACAATAAAATCAGTTTGAGCACTGTGAAACTCAAAACAAATGTACTTGAAACCTTCTAGGAACAGTCAAAACAACTGACCTACACAGAGTGCCAAAAATAATCCACCTTGAGACCACTTTAACTGCCCTGGCTCAGTGCTAGGGAATCATGGGAATTGTAGTTTTTTTTTTCTGAGACATTGAGCCTTCTCTGTCAGAGAGCTCTAGTTTCATAATAAACTACAGTCCCCATGATTCCCTAGCATTGAACCAGGACAGTTAAAGTTGTCTGAAACTGGATTATTTCTGGCAGTCTGCATAGGCCTTGAGTAATCCATGAAGAGAATCCCAAAAGTGTAAAAGAAATGGGCTTTAAAATGAGTCAGAGGAACTGTTTTTAATATAATGTATCCCCCCACTCTTGTAGGAGTAAATACATCTGAAGAAGAGTAATTGGAGTGTGAAGAATATAGCTGTTACCATAATATCTAACACAGAGAAGTTATAAGGCCAGGAGATTCCACTGGGAAATCATCATTACTGAACCAAAGAGAGCAAAAGAGAGAAAAAGCTATGTTTTTGCAAAGCCTTGTGGACTTGATGCCAGCAACATAGCAATATGTGAAACCTTGGTTCCTTTTGCTTCCACCAAGGCCTTGTTTCTAACTGCCATACCTCACAGCCAGCAGAAAGCAGCTTTTCATTTATGGTGAATTCAGACAACCTGTTAACAACCTATTCAAGTGGTGATGAGCTCTCTTGTTCCCAGTGACAGCTGCCAGAGATGAAAAGGCCATCTCCTCTGGCAAGTCACTGTGTGTGATGTAATGGAAGTTTCAAATGATAGCCTTTTAGACAAAGAGGATGTTCCTACATCTCCCCAATGAGGGAGACAAATGTTCTTATAGGAAGAGGCTTGTCTTGTCATAGGGATGTGAAGAAATCAGGAAAATCTCTCCTCATCAGAGAGTGCTATGACACATGAAGACACATCATCAAGAAAATGATTCACCACCACAAAATTTTAACATTTTGGGATTTTTTTTGCAAAAGAAGAAAATTATTTGTGAGGGAGAGAGGGGTTTAGGGAGCAAAACCCAAACCCTTGCCTTTGTGTAACACAACATTTTTCAACAGAAAATGATACCGTTTGCACACAACACTGTGTTTTCCATCCAAAAAGTTGTTCATTGGGGGGGGGGGGTGTTTTGGTTACAACAATACAAACAAGGTCTTTATGGAAACAGATTTTTCACAAAAAGTTCTGAAGTGTAAAAAAACACCACAATAATAATTGAAATATAGGCCAAAACTCTTGTTATGCTGCCAAGTAAGATGAATGTCTTTTCAATGCCTGATTACTGCAGGAAAGAACAAAATGAGTAAAGATTTACATACCCTAGCAGCTGAGACTTCCACAAACATGTGCTTTTGGGTGGGGGAGAGGAACTGGAAGACACCTTATCATAGTATCATACAATGTTAGAGTTGGAAGAGACCACAAGGGCCATCTAGTTCAACCCCCTGCCATGCAAGAATACACAACTCATCCCACTTCTGTTTAAAGACCTCCAAAGAAAGAGAGTTCACCACCCTCTAAGGCCATCCATTTCACTGTCAACCAGATCTTGTCTATCCTAGCAAAGAAACTGCATTCTTTGGGAAATATATGAATTACATTGACCACAGAAAGATCCTAAGCAGGTATCTGTATAGCTTTTAGACTATGCAAGATTTTCACTTCCGTCAAGAGATTTCTTTCTGGCAAGGTGTACCTGTTAAGGTGTGTAATCTACTATATTAGAGGAGCTCATGGTTTGTGACAGAAGTCTTTTTGAGAAGTTCTGCTGTGTAACCTGGAACACCACTTATTTGATATAGGATTAATATGAAGGAAGAGATAGTAAGGTTCTGTATTTGTGTTTAATATGCTGCTATTTCATGATAAACTTGTACTTCATATTGGAGAATAGTATGAAGAAACGATGTCAGGGAACAAGGAAATGGCAGTGACAAATACACTTACTTCCAAAAATGATGGGAGATGGAAAGAACAGGAAGAAACTCCAGAGCCAAGCTACATTTGATGTCAGAGACCCATTATCAAGTCTTCAGTCTTTTAAAATTTATTTCAAATCAGCAACAGAAGGTCACAAATTGCATCAAGACTATGAAACAGGAGTGGGAGAGATGCTAATGTGCTTCCCAACCATGTTCTCTAAATATATCCTCTGGAGCAATAACAATAAGTATAGTGGCTCTAGGCCTGGAGTCCTTGCAATAAGATTTCTCATCTGATATTTAAAAGATGCATGTTTTATTGTTCTATATGTCTTCTATCCAAAGCCACAAGACAACTGTTCTAGCTTTCCCAAACAAACAATAGGAAACTTGAGGTGGGCCTTCCCTAATAACTCTAGGACATTCTAACAAATCAGATATGAATCAAAGAATGGATCTGCTGCAAATGTTACCATGGTGGCTGTGTATGCCTCCCT
>CM034706.1:10189404-10201789 GCA_020142125.1 Phrynosoma platyrhinos
CATGGGCTGAGACTGGGCTGGGACTGTGTCTTATCACACAGCTCCATGCTCAGCTCATTACCATCCTGTCCTTCTCCCATCCTTAGTTAAAAACATTTATGTTCTATAATGGGATATATTCTGATTGGGGACAGAATAATAACAATCTGGACAAGGAGCTTTGTGATAAGACACAGTGCCAGCCCAGTCTCAGCCCATGCCCTGATCGGGAGAAAGTCAGAGCAATAATCTCCATAGTTTTCCATCCCTTGGGACCTCCTTGAATTCCTATACACAGGATTTCTCTGTTTAGAGCAGGGATGGGAAATGTGTGGCCCTCCAGAGGTTGTTCGACTCCATCTTCTAGCAGGCCAAGCCAGCTTAGCGAATAGTGAAGAATGACAAGTGTTGCAGACCAATACTGTCTGGAGGACCACACTGAATGCATCTACATTACAGAATTATTGCAGTTTGACACCACTTTAATTTCCATGGCTCAATGCTATGGAATTCAGGGATTTGTAGTTTTGTGAGCAATTTAGCCTTCACTATCAGAAACCTCTGGTACCACAACAAACTGCACATCCCAGGATCCCATAGAAGGAGCCATGACATTTAAATGGTGTTAAACTGCATTAATTCTGCATTGTGGTAGTAGCCATTGTTCCTACTCCTGGAAAAGAGACATGTAGACATTCAGCGGATGGGAGTAGGTGAAAATGCACTTTTAGGGGACACAATGATACCAGTTCATATAGCAATACTATTTCCAAACTCCCTAAAATTAAAGGTTCTTGCTTGATTTCCCCTAAAAGATTATTTTCTGAGGGCAAGGCATGGAAAAGACTGGTAAGAGCAGGGGTAGTCAACCTTTCCCCTTTAAGGGCCAAAGGACTTCAGCTCCCAGAATCCCAGGAGCTATTGGCCAACATGGGACTATTGGCCAACATGGCTGAGGCTTCTGGGAGCTGAAGTCCCTTGGCCCTTAAAGGGGAAAGGTTGCCTACCCCTGGGTAAGAGGAAGGAAAGGAGAACTGATGTCTTATTTCTCCCAGGCACTGTTTTGTTGATGAACTACTCACTGCCATAAAAGCTGGGAAGTCAGATCAATTTTATGAGCAATTAAATGGGGTCTATCCAAAGGTAATTAATTTTATGGCTGAGGTTGAATAAGGTGATAGTATAACATTTTTACATGTATTTATGACAGGAAGGAATGGTGCCTTACTGACTATTAAATGATTTCAGTCATTCAATGTTCAGGTGGTTATTTATTTTTTAGGAGCAATCACCCTTCCCTCATTTTAAAATATCTTTTTTTGTGGAAGAGCAGCTTAGTTCCTGGATGGTTATAGGATTAATTGCTAATAGCTCTAATGTGCATCATAGCTATCTTTAATATCTTGAGAATTGCTTGCAATTTGCTTTCCAGAAAGTCAATATGCTTAGTCTGGCTCTGCAGCAATATTTTTCAGTTAGAAGCTTGTACAATTGGCTATGGGCTAGTGTGCTACCAACCAATGTACATGTTACTAATGGGATGCCAGCCATTTGTTACCAATTGTATCTCCACTAAGATTGGGTATGTTGCTCTTTGGTAAGGACCAGAGTTTGTTTGTTTGTTTGTTTTCTCTCTCTCTCTCTCTCTCTCTGTTTCTTTCTTTCTTTTTGCCCCATGTTTGGGAGTTTGCTGTAATTCCAGGCCTCCCCAAGACTTAATTTGCTACAGTATACTGACACATATAACTGTTATAAGACAAGTTTTATTGGTGGTAAATAATGTGGCAGAATGTCTAGAGCAGAGGAAGTATCACATTGTTTGACCTGATGGGTACCAGCATCCTCTCCTAGCAAGTAATAAAATTGGGCCAGTGATCAACTAAATCTACCCAGATGATCACATGGCTGACACTCTAGTTCTCTGGAGTCCCTATGCTGGGGTATACACCATCACCACCAGGATGAGGCCAGTGAAAGATCTGTAGTTGTTGTTAGCTACTCTTGAGTTGGCCATGACCCATGGTGACTCTGTGGATGAGACACCTCCAAGACTCCCTGTCCTCCACTATTCTACTCAGTCCCTGCCTGTGACTGTCCCAATTGAGTCCATCTATCTGGCATGCATTCTTCCCCCCCTCCTTCTATCCTCTACCTTTCCTAGCATTATTGTTTTTTCAGTGATCCATGCCTTCTCATTATGTGGCCAAAGTACAATAGCCTCAATTTGATGATCTTGGCTGCCAAGGAGAGTTCTGGTTTGATCTGTTCAATGACCTATTATGGCTGTACATGCTATTCTAAGCACTCTTCTGCAGCACCACATCTCAAATGTGTTGATTTTCTTTCTGTCTGATTCTTTTACTGTCCAGCTCTCACATCTGCACATGGTGATCAGGAATAAAATTGCCTTGATTCTGACTTTAGTGCTCAGTTGTATGTCTTCACTCTTCAGGTTCTTTTCTAGTTGTTTCATAGCTTCCCTATCCATTCCTATTTTTCTTATTTCTTGACTAGTCTCCACTCCAGTCAATGTTTGATCCTAGGTATGGGAATGCTTTAACTATTTCAGTTTTCTCATTATCCATATTGAATTTGTGTATTTCATCTCTGAAAGTCAGATTCTCATTATTTATAGATGCCTCCTTGAAGGCAGAAAGCATCAAGATTGTCTTCAGGCTTCTAAGATATCGCTTTGGTTGTTTGAAGCAGCAGGTAAATAGCTTGCTAAGCTATGGAGGGGGAAGTGTGTGTGTGTACACTTGAAATATGTGTGTGTAGCCACCAGCCACACCTCCATGGCTTCCAGATGTTGCTAAGTGTGCATTGCTGCCTTAGTACCTTAGAACATCTACATTTGCATGGGGAAAATGTCAGATACTTTTTTTCTCAGTCATATTAAAGACCAAAAAATGGGGAAATATTTCATGGCTTGCTTCTGCTAAAATAACATTTTTATAATAATTTCCTCTTGAGATTAGCTTTTCTTGAGAGTGAACACATTACGGAAATGCTGCTAGACCTTTAGCCAAAGTGGCACTAATGAGCGTTGCTAAAATATTAAAGAACAACTTAGTATTTTTTCTCTTCCCCCCCCCCATTCCCCCCTTGGTTCATCCAAGTGAATCCAAGTCCCTTTTGGAAATAAATGTAGTGCATTAAAGAAGAATGATTTTGAAGTGCTTGTTGTTTGATATCTTGGGCTGCTTTCAGAAACCAAAAGAATAATATGAGCCAAGAAAGTATGAAAACATTCCTCTTGGAACATTTTCATATACATTGCATTTTGGAGGGTGGGGAGGGACACAATGGCAGAAATCACAACCTTGCTTGAAAATTCTGCTCTCTATCCCTCTTCCTTATTACCTGTGGCTCAGCTGTTGGCAAGTGCAGCAAAACAGATATTGCAAAGGTGTTGGATTCAGACATGGTGAATTATCCCTTTATTATTATTTTATTGGCCAAGAGATTATAGCTGGTATATCTTGTATTGCAGTTATAGATTAGTAACCTAGAGTTACTGATTCATAACTGCTTCATTGTCAATTATACTATCTATTTCTAATCATAGCACTACTGCCACAGCCATAAATGCCTCCCAAATTCCACAACTCCAGGGACCCACTCTGAGCAGTGAAGGCCTGTTCTGCTGGCAATTGAGTTGTAGCAGGATGACATTTTCATCCCCTTCCTAATCTGTGATGCAATGAGAAAATGCAACAAAAGTCCTGCTTCTGACTGTCACAGCCTCAATCAGTGATCAGAGGAAGCTGAAAGAACCATTGTATTGTACACCATTCATCACTGTTTGGAGTGGCTATTGGCTGTTAAGGTAGATTTGGGTGGTACAGCACTTATTTACACATTCACCACTAAGGTCTTGTTTGCACAGACCAGGATATTCCAGGAGCAACCTAGAGTAGCCTTACCATGGATCTGTCCTCACCTCCCTCTGTTATCTGGTCCTCGGTTGCAATACTGGGATGGCTGTTCACATGTATGCCCCTCTGAACCACTCAGCACATTCACCACCACCATGGGTTGCTCCACTCTGAGACCAGAATGAGGTGCCCAGCCTTGAGCATATGACTGTGCTCCTCATTGTGACCTCAAAGCAAGTGACTGATGGCAGTGGAAGACATGCTGTATGGTGGAGTGGACTTATACCAAACAGCCTCTCAGCATCACAGTGGAGGGCTCAAGGTATTTCCAGAACATCTGAAGCAAAACATCTGAAGTGTTTTTTTAAGGGTGTTAAGGGTGTTATACCCAAGTTCTGGTGCTGAACATGCCAGATGCTGCCTGGTTTGTTTGCACCAGAACTGGGGCTTGGGTCATTATCTGGACTTGTGGAAATCACAGAATAGAATCATAGAGTTTGAAAAGACCACAAGAGCCATCCAGTCCAACCCACCTGGCAGATGTCCATCCAGCCTCTGCTTAAAAATCTCCAAAGAAGGAGACTTTACCACACTCTAGGTAGCATGTTCCACCGTTGAACAGCTCTTACTGTCAATGAATTTTTCCTAAAGAGGAGGAGGAATCTCTTTTACTCTAGTTTGGATCCATTGTTCCAGGTCCTATTCACTGGAGCTCCATCTTCAGTATAACATCTCTTCAAATACTTCAGTATGACATTCCTTCAAATACTTAAACAGAGCTATATCATCTCTTAACCTTCTCTTCTTCAGCTAAACATACCCAGCTCCCTAAGTTGCTCATCATAGGGCATGGTTTCCATAACTTTCAGCAGTTTGGGTTGTCAATGTCCTTTTTAGAATTTTGGTGCCTAGAACCAAACACAGTATTCCAGGTGAGATCTGACCAAAGCAGAATAGAGTGGCACTATTACTTCCCTCAGTCTAGACACTATACTTCTATTAATGCAGTCTAGAACTGCTTTTTAAGCTGCCACATCACACTGTTGATTCATGCTCAACTTGTGGTCTACTAGGACTCCTAGATCCCTTTCACATGTACTGGTGTCACATGTACTAGTGTCCCCATCCTACCTCTGTGCATTTCATGTAGGGAGACAAGTTTATTTGGCTCATAAAGGAAAGCCTAAGTCAACTGTGTAGAATCTCAAGCTACATTAAGGTGGCATAGCATAAATATTTTTATACACAGCTATACAATGACTTCCCTGCACATCCTTATATTGATGATAGGATTGCACTATTAAATGTGCATATGCATCCACCACATGTACAGTGGCACTCTGTGCGCAATTTCTCACTCTAAAGAAAGGGAAACTGGAATGAGGCTTGACTTAAACTGTCTTGTTTTAACTTGTCACACATTTTAATAAACATTTAGTCTGTTTATTTTTTTTACTGTTTTAAATTTGTTTATATGCTTAAATTTATTTTGTTGCAAGTTCATCTGAGATCCCATGATATAGGGCTAGAAATAAATATTTAAATAATAAATAAAAAATAGCTGGAATCTTGATGATATTGTATGCATGCTTACAATTCCTTATGGAAGCAATTGGACTTATTTGTGTGATGCAGATTAGCACTTCAAGGTAAGGATGTACAAGGCAATCAATATATATCTATGGATAAAAATATTTATGCTACGTCATCTTGATCTAGCCTGAGATTCTACATTCAATTTTGAAGGATGAAGTTCTGTGGCACTGGTGAGCAGTTCACTAAAAGACGACACATCCACTCCTCCTACTAGTGAGTGGTAGTGTGGTGGGCAAAAGCAGGGACCTCCTGGAGGTCTTATTGCAACTTCATATTGCACTACTGCTAGGTGGCAGGAGAAAGTTAGACATATCATCTTGTAGTAGCCCGCTTGCCAGCACCACATAATGCCATTTCTTGGTACAGCTGTGGGGACATTAGGTTTTGGAAGCTTTTGTAGTTGCTGCAGCAATGGTACCAGAATTGTAAATGCAAATACAAACAGTCATGAGCTTGTAAACCTAATTTACATTATTGCAACTGGCTAACAACATTCCATGCAGTCATGCCAGCCACATGACCACAGAGTTGTCTTTGGACAATGCTGGCTCTTCAGCTTAGTAATAAAGATGAGCACTGCCCCCTACAGTCAGTTACAACTAGATATTCATCTCAATAAATACCTTTACCTTTACTTTAACTGGCTGACAGGATACCAGGTATTGTTTTTGCAAAAACATTTTCACAAAATAATTTCAGTGCCTGAATATATAATTGAAAAATATGCAAAAGCTTTCATAATCTTGCACATCATGAGAACAACTTTTGAAATATTTCATTCTTATTTAGAAGTGTGAAATAAGTAAAGAATTGCATCCCTAAATTTAACCCAAAATTAATATAGGAGAACACTATGTGGAAGCTTTTACTTTTCTTTCCCTCTCTACCTTATGCATTCTGGAGTCTGTGGCTGCCAATTTTTCACCACAGGTACTAATTTCCCTGAAACTCTATAGATATAAGCATTGAAAAGAAATCAGTTCTATAAACAAACACCTCATTTGCCAGAAGGTGGTATCTCCACCCCTCACTTCAAAATAGCAACATTCATCAGAGCAAAGACAAAAAAATTAAACTATTGCTCTCTGGAATAAAATGGGGAAAGGTGTAATGAGTAAAATTGGCACAGCAGGAGTAGATGCAAACAGGGAGAACACTTGAGGCAAGTTATGGTGGAGGCTAAGTATTTCTGCTGCTTGGAATTTCACTGATGAAACGTTCCATATGTGAAGTAATTGGGGGAAATGGCAAAATTGGAGGGCACAGCTGGTTCATTTTGCAGGTCCAAAATGCTATGGCTAGACTGCTAATTGGGGTTGCTTATAGGGAGCAATTCCTGTATATATTTGTGTATAAATCTAGAAATTGTAGCAAAAAAAATCAACCAAAAATATTGAGGCCAACTTATCCCATGTAAATGCTATACCTTAATTCTTATATAAAAAGGGAACCACCCCTTTTTCTGAGTAGAGTGGCAAAATGTCACAGTTAAGTCTGTCCCAAGAGAACTTAAAAGAAGTATTGCCTGCCACCCCCATCCACTTACTCTATGATGACACCACTTCTGACCTTTTTGAATGCCTAGGTGGGGAAATGATGACAGAAAAGGCTCTTTGGCATTTCCCCTCAAAGGATCACCAAGATGGTAGACATGTGCTTATTTTCTTAACCTTGCCTCCACCTGGTTGCCTTGCCCACATAGCACATAGCACCTAAGTTTTACCCATGACTTATCTGTGGGTTGTATCAAAATCCATAATTTTGGTCCCTAAACTTGCCCTCGACTTATACATGAGGCCGACTTATACATGAATGTATATGGTAACTCCCTTGTTGGAACAGCTTCACTGGCTACTGTTCCATTTCCATGGGCAATTCAAAGTCCTGGTCATGACAGTATACATCTTAGGCCCAGGTATCTGAAAGCCTATATTTCCCCATATGAACCAGCCAGAGCCTCACAAATTTTGGTGGAGGGCTTTCTCTCCATCCCACCACCTTCTCAGGTACATCTGGTGTGGACATGGTAGAAAGCCTTCTTAGGGGTAGCTCCTAAACTATGGAAATCTCTCCCAAGAGAGACTCATTAGCCATCTCTCTATTCTCCTTTATTAAGCAATAAATGTGGCCAGAGCAATCCCAGCTTGCAGCCCTTGTTTAAAAGCAGACTGGGTGCAATGGGAGCAGACGAAAAGCAATGGCAATCCATCATGCATCCCCTCTTCAGATCAAAAAGAGATTTCTTGGATACCACACTAGGAACTCTGGAAACAGGTGGTGTGATCATAAATGTCTTATGGGGGCTGCAGACGGGCAGCTCTAGGCCACCCCAGGAAGCAGAGGATCAGGGCTGCTGCTGCCACATGCCGCAGCCTCAATCCTACTTTTTACTGCCCCCCAAAGATCGGCAAAATGCCGCTCCTTTCAGGGGCGGCAAAAGGCCACCCTAAGAACCAGCACACAGCTCTTTAGCATCCTGACACCACGCACTGTGCGTAACAGTGCACGGCATCAAAACGCTGCTGCCGTGAGGTTGGGACAGCCGGCATGTGGCTGTCCCTCCCCATTTCTACCTCCAGGCCAGCTCTTTGGGTCAGTCTGTAAAGGCCCATAGATTCAGAAGTCATAGCAAATAAATTAGGATTGATTGAATCTAAAATGAGGGATATGGGAGTTTCAATTGCATTGGGATTGACCAACATAGCACAGGGAACTGATCTGATTAGTCACATTTTACCACAGTGAGTGGGTGTTGAAAAGGAAATTATTTTGGATTTGGGACATTCCTTATAAAATAGTATTTATAATCTTTCAATTGCCATACAATGCACACAAATACAAAGTTCCCTCATAGCTTTTGCCTCACAATTGATACAAGCCACATTGATGAAACTGATAATTAAGAAATCATGAGCCTATTTAGAGACAGATATTCTGATTCTTTAGAATACCCTGCTGATTTAATGAAAGTGACAGAAGCACAGTGGAAAGACATGATTCTAAAGGTGGGCATCCACCATGAACATATATGGGACCCCATAAGCATACACCCCATTTATCACTTAGGACTTCCTTTAGCTAAAAGCAACACTACAGTGGCCCTTTGCAGACTGCTAGAAATAGTGCAAATTGAGTCCACATTAACTGCCCTGGCTCATTTCTAGGGAATCATGGGAATTGTATTTTTTTCTGAGACTTTGAGCCTTCTCTATCAGAGAGCTCTGGTGCCAAAATAAACTACAGTTCCCATGATTCCCTAGCACTGAGTCAGGCTAGTTAAAGTGGACCCAATTTGCAATATTTCTGGCAGTCTGCAAAGGCCCAGTGTTACCAGAAAAGTTATATCATTGGAGAAATGGGACCCACCTCTTTGATCTAGCTGGTTGCATCAAAACACATAAATTGGTACATTCCTATGATGCTCTAACTGGGGTCCCTACTCAAGCTATTCAAGAACATACACTAATTTCTGTTAGTAAAATGGTCTTGGTGCAAATGGCACATGATTGCTTCTGTTTGCGCACATCATGCCCACATGTCACGATTCTTCTTCTGGAATACTCACTAGCCATAAATTGAAGCTTAGGAAACCCTTGTTTTTGCAGATTACATTTTATTGATTTTTTTGGAAAAGAATTTTATTTACATGAGACAATAAGAGATTATGATGTGGATAGTCTATATCAGATAAGTTCGGATATGATACAAGGATTTCATCTGGAAGATGAACTGCCCATTACACAATGGTTGCATTCTCTTTCGAATTTAAGTGAAGTGGCAAAGAAAATTGAAAAAGCAGAGGCACAGATTAAAATGGTGGTAGACTTCCAAGCTAAACAGATCCTTAAGATCATACAAGACATCAAACAAGCTTCCGAAAACATGTGGGGCAGTTTCAATTAGTCTGGCATGGGACAAGCAATTTTACACATGCTCACAAACCCGACTGACATAATTGTGTGAATTCAGATTGGCAAATCTCCCTTTAGCCACAGGGCTAGAAGGAGGAGGGGCCTGCCTGCAAAAGTTATTCTCCCCACCATATACCATCTTAACTAAAGATTGAAACAACATGTAGGCATCTGACTAACATCTCTAATTGTTTTCCTCCTGTTTGGTTTGTAACATCTTGCCTGATGAAGAAGCCCATGGAGCTTCCAAAGCTTGCAACAAGTATATTGTGCATTTTGGTTGGCTAGTAAAGGTATCACTGATGGATTTTTGTCTTTTTTATTGGGACTGTACATCTGTATTATACAGGGCTGTATTGACATTTATTATCACATTGTTGATTCACTTTTATTTTGTGGTCTGTTAAGCTTGAATCTTATTAGACTTTAATAATTACCTCTCCAACCTTTGTGCAGATCTTCCCTGCATGTGTGGGATCTCTTTTGTTCCCACCCCCAAAGTTCAGGGGGAAAAGAGAGTGCCCATAAATTTAGGGAAGTTCTTGTGCCATGGTCTCACGTAGGTACTTTGATTGACTATACAATACCATTCCTGAGTGACATCTAATTCTGGAGATCACCATTTTCCAAGAGACATCCATCCTTGGGATAAACCACCTATCATATAGGTAATTTCAATTGATGTTCCTGGTTTGGTTATATGCTGTCACTTCCTTAAACTCAAAGAATGTTTTCAAAACTATGAGAAGTCCAAGCTCTTCATCCAATTTTGCAGCATGGAAGGCAATTTATGGCTCTAGAGAAGAGATCAGTCAACAAAATAATTTCACATAGGGAAAAAGAAAAGCAAGAAGGAGATGAGCCTTCCATAGGGTAGTCATTGACCAAAAGCCAAAAATTCTACTTTTGTGATGGTGATCAGAATTCCTAATGGTATGTTTCAAATTAGAGACCAGTGAAGCAAATGGAAATTGGGAATGGCAATGGGTCACATAACTAGTTTGATCAGGCAAGCTTACTGTTTTCCTTCTTGAATTTCAGAAATCATTAATTCTGCTTGCTCTTTCCTTCAACTCCTGAACACATTTGTCTTCATATAATGAATGTTGTTGTTGTGTGCCTTCAAGCCATCAAAATGTAATGCATGTCCTTAATTCTCACCATTTCCATAGTCTAGCTGCAAGATCTCAAGACATTCAGAAGATTCTATAGAATGACTTTTGGAGGACACAAGAAATTGTACAGAAGGAAAAAGGAAGCTGAGAAAGCCTTACTGCATGAGCAGGCTTAGAGTAGACTTCTGTGAATCCAATCCAATGTCATATAATTGAGAAAATGCTAAATAATGCAACATATGCATTGCACACAAATTTGTGTAATGATGCCCAAACTCATCTTGAAAATTATGCATCTGGAATCCTCATTCCACTAACATCCGAGCTATATAATCACTGAACATTGGGTGGAATTTAGTAAGAGACTTGGATCTTTGCAAGTGGACTTATGTTTATATTCAGCAAGGGGCTTTTGTGATCTTAGTAACATAGGAAAGCCAGCAAAGTAACTGATGTGCAATGCGACTGATGGACAAGAAGACTAATGCACAATGGGACTGCTGCATAATGGGCCCAGTGAACATCAGGACTGATGTGCATAGGCACACCATCTAGGAAGTACTGATGCTCATCAGTAGAGCCTGAACATGCATATCAGATCATAGTGGGTGCTCTGATATACATCTTTACAATTCACGAACAGGTTTTCTTGGGGTTGTCTACACTGTAGAAATAATGCAGCCTGACACCACTCTAACTGCCATGCTTCTTAGTCATGCTCAAAATGGAGGACATTTTGGAATTCCTCCTGAACAGAAGGTTGAAATGTAGGATGTGTCCTGGAAAAGGAGGACATCTGGTCACCCTGATTGAGACAGAAGTGGTCACAAGGGCCATGTAGATCAACCTGGTTTCCCAATGCAAGAATCCACATCTAAAACACCTCTGTAAGATGACAATCCAACTTTTGTGGTAATATTTCCAACACAGGAGGACCCACAGTCTTCTGAGGTAATCCATTCCACTGTCTAAGGGATCTTTCTGTCTGGGAGTAAAACAGACAAATCCTACCAAATCCTGGAATTTGTAGTTTTGTGAAGTACCAGTACTCTTTAATAGCAAAGGCTAAAGACTTTGTAAAACTACAGATCCCAGGAGTCCATAAAATGGTGTTAGAGCACTTAAAATGATGTCAAACTACATTATTTCTACAATGTAGATGCACCTTTAGTCCTTCTGATATGCAGCTAAGTAAATGTAAAGTTACATAACATAAACTGTGATATAGAATTCTATATGCTTAGTGAGTTCAGGACCAAATGATCTGAATACCACTTAGGTCTGGTTCACAAGTTTTAGTAGCTCTGATGAATTTCTTAGAGAAATTTCATCCATCTTGACTTACATAGAGGAAGTAAAGCAGGAATAGAAATATTCTTGTGGTGACAGCAGGAGAAATTTCCTCCAAGGCTTCCTTCCTCTGAGGCGCTATGTTCTATTATGCAAGTAGGCCTGGATAATGTAGTTTTCCTGTGGCCTTTTCTTAAAAGACTATCAATAGCCTTGGGGAAATCCCATTTACAGATGTATGTTTGTCTACAGACCAGGTGGCATAATGCAAGAACCCTGACAAGCATGACAATGAAGGAGATACCATGGGACTATTGGCCAACATGGCTGAGGCTTCTGGGAGCTGAAGTCCCTCGGCCCTTAAAGGGGAAAGGTTGCCTACCCCTGCTTTAATCCATTAGCTGAAGGGATCAATGATTGTAAGACAATAAGTGTTTTGCCTTGGAATAGTCAGTAGGAAGCCAATGAAATCTATCTGGAGATGGGCCCGTGGACCTTCAATGCATTGATGTTGAATCAGGGCCTTAGGACCACTTTGGTCCCCATTAACCATGGCGCAAGACAAGCAATTATCTACCCATTGTTCAACCTCCTGTCGCATCTGAGGCCACCATCT
>CM034706.1:10227015-10239669 GCA_020142125.1 Phrynosoma platyrhinos
AGTTTTCCTGCTAAGTATCTGCATGTCATAAGCATTTGAATTAACATTGCCATATTGAAATCAAATTTAATTTTTTAAATTTTTTATTTGGTGTGTATTGGAAAGGGGGGTCATCTTATACGGCGAGTATATCCCAAACTCTATATTTTAATTGGGGAAGTTGGGGGGTCGTCTTATACGCCCAGTCATCTTATACGCCGGAAAATATGGTAATGGTTAAATGTTGGACTAGGACACTGGGACACCAGGATTTAAATCCCTGCTCAGCCATGGACATCTGTTGGGTGACCTTGCTCAAATCACACACATTCAGTCACAGAAGGCAATGATAAACCTCCCATGAATAAATCTTGCCAAAAAAACTTCACCATAAGATGGCATTGATGTGATCGCATATTACAATAACAAGAAGAAGACAGTTTAAGAATGGGAATATGTTTATTTTATACTATTTTCAGGACAATATATTGATCTCGTATGTTCAAATAAACCTGCTTAGGACTGTAGCCTTAAACTAAGGCTGATTAAACATCCAGCTCTAAAACAGCAGATGGGGAAAATAAAGTCCATCCCCATGGACCTGAAGTATCATGCCCCATGAAGTAAACTTCAGCACCAGGCCTATGTATCATTTTTACAAGGCTCAGTCTGTTGAATTACCTCTCTCTCTCTCAGTTCACTATTGTCTATAATGCCAAGGAGACATTTAAGAATATAAGACAGATGTGACTAATGTAAGAAGCTTTTAACATTTTTAAAAAAATAATATGCTGCTAGTAATTTTCCTGTCCTGAGATTTTTTAAATTATTTTTTATTTTATTTTTTAACTGAAGGGCAGCACCATTATTATAGATTAACTGATTTTGCATACTTCTCCTTACAGGAGCTCAAGATGGCTATCAGCATGCATAAAAAGACACACTTAAAATCAGATTACAAATCTCTAAGATCACAGTACTTGGCATCAAATTGCAAGTATCTGATAAAATGCTATTAATGTAATGCATCAAAGCAAACACACACACATACACATGCACACACACATACCATTTGCTTATATTCTGAAAGACCATACAAATAATGTTTTCATCTTGTTCCCATATTACAATAACAAGAAGGACAGTCAAATTCTTGCAGATAGGACCTTATCAAATTAGGTGCTGTTTATCTTGTTGTTTCTCCTGCTATTGTAATTTGCTATCAGGTGTAAACTTTACAAGGGTCTAAATACTCTGAAGATACCAGATTCCATCTGATCTTGGATGGTAAGGAGAGTCAGACCTGGTTACCACTTGGCTGGGAGACAGCCAATAAATAACAGGTGCTATCAGCTATATTTCAGAGGAAGGAACTGGCAAAACTACCTCTGAGTATGCCTTGCCTAAGAAAATCCTCAGAAAAATCCATGAGGTTGCCATAAGTCCTCAGGTGACTTGAAGACACATACACAGAGACACTTCATGTGGCCCTATGAATAAGACATTTCCAAGAGACTCAAACATCAGCTTCCTTGACTGGATCAAGCTACATGTATATGACTGTATGTCTTTTCCTGCTGCCTTTTAATTAACTGAGCATTGTATTTTTCCAATGAGAGACATCAACTCATGATATGTTCAAAGCAGAACAGTCTTAGTTTAAACATCTTGACTTCTAGTGATAGTTCAGGCCTGATTTGTCCATTCATTTGTCTTTTTAGCAGACCATGGTGTCTGGTGTCTCCTCCAACACCACATTTCAAAAGAATTGATTCGCCTTCTATCAGATTTTTTTCACTGTCCAGCTTTCTCACCCATTCTTACAAATTCAAAATGCTTTGGCATGGATGATTCTCACTTAATGTATATTTTAATGGCCTTTGAAAAAAGTAAAATTTAAAAGTCAGAATTGGGAGGGGGGAGCTGTCATATAAGAAATTCAAAAGTGGGAGAATGTAGAAGGCCAGGTCCATTAGACATGCTGAAAATCTCAGTAATTTGTGCAAGTTTAGAAATCAGAACTTTTAAAACTTCCTATCTTACCCCAAAGAGTTCATAGAAGGGAAGAAATGCAACAACAACTTGCCTAGGCTCTTCCATTGTGACTGCATGCCAGCCCACTGCACTATTGTTATTTCTGTTGTTTTATCACTGCATGCATGGTTCCGTGCATAACACCTGTGAATCCTAAATTACAACTACATTCCCATCAGAGTCTATGAGATGCAGAAACTATAGAAAAAAATGGCATATTGTTTTTTGCAATTAGAGTAACTGACATGTGGGTAACATTCATTCATTATTCTAGGGATGCTGAAAATTCTTGTGATAGAGATATAACTGCAGAATGTTGCTATTACAGTAGAGATACATTGTTCCCTGGTGTAAAATAGCAACATTCTGAAGATTTGATTTCATACATAGGGGATCTTCATTGCTACATAGCACATCTGATCTTCAAACTGATTTTCAAATGCCAAGAGAACATTTCCTCCTGATTTTCCTCTTTGTACTCAGGCTGTGATTTTACTTACTCAGAATAACAGACACACACACATGCTCACACACATATTGACAGTTCCATAATGCACCTAAGCTTCAGGGAGTCCCTTGAAATAGCCTCACACCTCTGCCATTCATCTGTACACTTGGGAATGCTTTCATCCTTGTGTTCCAGGCAAGAACAGATGGTAACACTTGATTGCACGCAAAGAATACTCCAGAGTCAGGTGCAGACACTGAGAACGTTCACATCAGCATGCACCTGCAAAGTGGTTTTTTTTTTCCCCTTCCAAAGAATGAAAAAACTCATGGAGAAAAATCCAACGTGAAGAACTGAATATCAATCTCAGAGTTGGTCAAAATGATTAGGTAGAAAGATGTTCTTGTGAAGACTTTTAGTAAAGTTAACTGATGTCCAAGTTAATCCAAAGTAGGTTATTGTGAAAGTACAGTGGGCTCTCAACTGATACTCAAATTACTGATGGAAATCTCTCTCTCTCTCTCTCTCTCTCTCTCATATTATCTGTGTGTGGGAGAGAGTGAGCAAAAGAGAGTGTACATGTTTGGAACCTAGGAGCCCATTTGAACTACAGAATTTTAGCTCTGCAATTCCACTTTATCTGCCAGGGTTCCATCTTATGGAAACCTGAATCTTGTAGTCTAGTGAAGTACTGGAGCTCTTTGGCTGACAATTTTAAGCATCCTTCCCTAAATTGCCAAGCTGATGATTCCATAGGATGGAATCATGGCAGCTAAAGTTGAATTGCTTTAGATTTCTTTTATATGCAATTGTTGTGAGCCACCTTGATTGCCCAAAGGCAGGGGTAGGCAACCTTTCCCCTTTAAGGGCTGAGGGACTTCAGCTCCCAGAAGCCTCAGCCATGTTGGTCAATAGCTCCTGGGATTCTGGGAGCTGAAGTCCCTTGGCCCTTAAAAGGGAAAGGTTGCCTACTCCTGCCCAAAGGCAAAAGGCAGAGTACAAAATTAAAGTTGTTGTTGTTGCTGCTGTTGCTGTTGCTGTTATAAAATTATAATTCTGTAGCATGAGTGGGGCCCTGGCCTTGGGCACATATTTCCTTTCACGAACATTGTGCAAAGAGCAATTCAGCTGCAGTTGCAAGT
This sequence comes from Phrynosoma platyrhinos, assembly GCA_020142125.1. NCBI lineage: Eukaryota > Metazoa > Chordata > Lepidosauria > Squamata > Phrynosomatidae > Phrynosoma > Phrynosoma platyrhinos. Next base: position 10,230,619 of record CM034706.1, read on the forward strand.
TCCCTCAACCATTCAGTGTCTGTGGTAGGTACTGGGCACCTAGGAACTGTCTGGGTACAGATGAACAAAAATAGCTCTTCTCCCACTTGGGTCTCTAGTGTACTTGCTGAAAATCTGGGAATAGGACAGCTTCTATTTACTCTAATTACAAACAATTTGGCTAAAATCTTCTCCAGATGAGATCTCCATTCTGTTTCTCCTTTGCTGTGATCATCCAATCCTTCTTGACAGAATCTGTCCAAACAATGAGAACTTGGAGGAGGTCTGTTTCTCAGTCTTCTGCATGAACACCCATCCTTTGGAGGAAGTGACCCCTCAGCTATCTCCCTGGTAAGTCCTAAGGAGATCTACTTCTTCAGAGTTCTAAGAGCTCTGGGTCTTCCTCTGATGATGTCCAAGGCTCAGGCTGCAGCCAGGGGGCAGGATGGAGGCGGGGATTATTGCAAGCTAAATTACCATCAGATTGCTGGCTGCCATCAGCCTGACCAAGTCAGGCTCAGCCAGTGCTTTTTAGAAACTGGGACACTTTCCGGTTTCTAAAAAGCACCAGCTGAGCCCAGCTGAGGCTAATGGTGGCTGGCAATTTGGTGGCAATTTAGCTTGCAATAATCCCTGCCTCCATCCCCCAATATAAAGTCGTAAGTCCCAATATATTGCAAGCAACAATACAACAAACCAGTGTTAAAATTAACTCCAGGCATTGTCCCATGGGCTCCATGCATGCAATGAGCTGCCAGTAGAGGATTTGATTGCAAGATTTTTCTCTCTGTGCTGCTCAGGAGAATTCCAACATTTGGATGCAACCTTAAAATCTGAAATAAATTACAAAATACATACAAATGCAAAATAGAAGTTCCACTACAAAAAAAATTGCTCTTTTGCTTCCTTCAAACACATGAAAATTGCAGTACCTTATTCAAGATGGAAAGGGTCTTCCCCTTAATTCAGGTAACTGCAGCTCCTCTTCAGGTTGAACTTCCCCTCTCTTTATTTCAGCCTCTTTCTTGGGGTTTTGCCACCCACTGATCCAAACTAATAATTCATAGGTTTTAGAAAGGCTTCCAGTTACTGTCTGGAAACCTTTATTGTTATGTGTGTTCAAGTTGTTTGTGTCTTATTGTGACCTTAGGGCAAATCTGTCACAGGGTTTTCTTGGAAAGATTAGTTCAGAGGAGGTTTGACATTGGTTTTCTCTGAGGCTGAGAAAGTGTAACTTTCTTCAACGAGTAGGTTTCCATGGCCAAGTAGAGATTCATATCTTGGTCTTCCAGAATCATAGTCCAACACTCAAACTATAAAAACTCGCTGGTCTCTATCTGGAGGCCTATGAATATTCCTTGCCTAAGAAAACCCTATGAAATTCATGGGGTCATCATAAGTCAAAAGGGAACTTGAAGGCACATACAAATGCATACATACACAAACACACATTTGTTATTGTTACGTGATGATAAATTGGTTTTGACTTACAAGAGACCTCCTGGATATCCTTCTGAAGATCTCTTCATTTGACTTATGAAAGACCTGTTATTAAAAGTCTTGCTTAGGTTTTACAAACTCAGGCCTGCAGTTTCTTGGTGGAACAGATCCACTTGTTATGTTGCCTTCCTATTTTGCTACTGTGTTCCATTTTAGCAAATGAGCCTTCACCTCCTCTGAGATGCACAGCATAATGTAGTGAGGTGATTTGCATGTGTCAGAGAGACTTTGGGCCTCGGCAGACAGCGTCTTGGAGGCAGGGAAGAGGAGGGGCAGCTGCACACTCGGCGCCCCTTCCTCCTCCCGAGGTCGTCCTCAGAGCCACCGGCCCTCCGCACAGCTGGCGCTCCGAGGGCAACCTCCCGCTGCAGCGTCCATACACGCTGCGGCGGGAAAGTCAGTGAAAGTGCGCCGCAAGCTTTTGCGGTGCACTTTCACTGACTTGTGAAAGGATTGCTATTTTAGCGCTCCTTTCAGGGACGGGGAAGGTGCGCCGCAGGATCGAGGTGTGGGGATGCCTCGGTCCCGCGGCACACCTTCCCAGGGTGGCCCCGTGCCGCCAGTTTGCTTCCCCCCTTTGAGTAATAGTGTCAGGAGACTACAGTATTAAAAGTCTAGATGTCTAGTAGGATCACCCAAGATGTTCAAAATGGAGACACCAGAGTAAAATACACACATATATCATCTTTGGGGAATAACATCAGTTTCAGCAAAAAAACAACTGATAATTCCAGTGGTGAAGGCAGTGGAGAAACTGCTGGACAACATCTGTGAACGTAGAGGGTGCTGGTAGAGGAATTCTTAAATATAATTACTATTTTTAGAAATGCACAAAGAAGGTATTAGTGTGCCAGTTTTTTTTTGTTGTTGTTGTTGTTGTTGTTTTGCCTTTTACAATGAAATCTCTATCCAATCCAACAAGAAGAGAATGCATACACTCATTTCTGAGGCAATGGCTGATGTTCTAATAATTACCCTGCAGCTGCATGTATAGAGTCCCATTAACTTTGGGTGCAACTGCACTGTAGAAATAATGCAGTTACCACTTTAACTGCCATGGCTCCATCCTACAGAATCCCAAGAGTTGTAGTTTTGTGAAACACCAGCACTCTTTGGCAGAGGATGCTAAAGACCTTGTAAAACTACAAAAGCCAGGATTCCATAGGATGGAGCTACAGCACTTAAAGTGGTGTCAAACTGCATTATTTCTACAGTGTGGAGGCACCATTTGATGAGCTGTTTCACTGCTGAGGCCTATTATGATGCAGAAGAATGAAACATAAACCTTGTGAATCCCTCATCCCTTTTCTTGCAGATCTTCTCAGACACGCCCTTTTTAAATGTCATCCTCTTCAAAACTGATGTGGCTAGAAAGAAATCTTTTGCAAGCCCAACAGCATGCAAAAATCAGGAGCTTGGGAGAAGAAATGTTGAATTAGGCTTGGAGCAATTCATCCCAAAGTTCCAAATGACTCACCATCACACAGTCCATGGGGTTTATAATTAAAAGTCTGCAGGTGTATGAATATGGGCCCAGTTTTCTCTCCTGCTCTTTAGAGAGCTATAAAAACCTCAGACACTGGCACAATTGCACTGAATTAACCATAAATAATTCATATTCCCAGAGAATTCCAGCATCTGCTGTTTTTGTAGTGATTGTTCATGCCTCGCTATTAGCTCTGCTTCCATCAGCTTGTGGTTCTTCTGAAACTGGCATTTTCTGAGGGGTTGGGGGAAGTGTGTGTTGAAGAAAATCTTCCTATAGGCACCACGTCCTGGATAGATTAGTATGGAATTGCTGTAAGTCAAGAGGAGACATTATTTTGGCTTGGGGTCAGAGGCTGATGTGATGTTTCACAAGCTGAAAAGTCAAAAGCTTTGAGAAGAGAAAATAAAATGATTTCTCAGCTCTAGCTGCCTCTTACCTTTTTCCTCTTCTCAGTAAAATCTTACTTAAATCTTCATATTTATTTTTATTGGGTTGAACAAGTGGTTTGAGCACTGGACTACAACTCAGGAGATCAGCGTTTGAGTATCAGGGTTTGAATCCCTGCTCATCTATGGAAACCTACGGGGTAACCTTGGGCACATCACACACTCACAGTCTGAGAAAATCCAATTAAAGGTTCACCTTAGGGTTATCATAAATCAGAAATGATTTGAAGGGGCATGACAACAATGTAATCACTTACCAATAAGCTTCTGGTCTGAAGCTGCTCAGCTGCCAACATACTTCTGTTCTGAATTTGAGGAGTCCATAATGACATTTAAACCATAAATTGTTTGAGACCTCAATATTTAAGGGGAAATGAAGCTAAGTGGCAGGTGTGAGATTTCACCAACGCCACATTGTTTTGTATTTTCAAGCCCTTTTTTAATTTATGGTGACCATAAGCCAAAACTATCAAGGAGTCTTCTGAGACCCACCAGTAGGGGAAACACATAATGGGAGGACATGGGAGAGAGCCTTCTCTGTGGTGGTACCCCAGTTGTGGAATTCCACCCCCAAGTCCAGCTGGCACCAACAATGGGATCATTTTGGACTTTACCCAGGCTGCACATACCCTTTGCTTTCATTACTGAAATTGTTTTAGTTTTTAACTTTTTTGGTTTTCTGGGAGAGGCTACACCCTCTCCTCTCCTTTGCCCCCCTGCTGAATTAATTGAATGCAAACTACTTTTGCTCTTTGAACTCAATTTGCAGCAATTGAAGTGATCTGGAGACAAGGGGGGGCTTGGAGAAAGAGGGGAAAAACCTATAACATATCTGTTTTAAGGAGATGGGAGGGTGGGATTATGGGATGTGAGATGTTTTAACTTGTCAGTTTTTATATGTTGTAACCTGCCCTGATTGTTCTGCAGAGGGGTGGGCTATAAATAAAATTTATTATTATTATTATTAAGAGTAACTAAAAAAGTGGGGCTCTGGGATTAATGAAGACTGTACATGCCAAATTTGCACAGTTGATGGGCATGTTATCTCTTTGTAGCTGATAGCATTCCTCCCAAAAGAGTCATGGACCACTGGTGAAGATACTTGAAGAAGAAGAAAAAAAGGAAACCAAGTTTCCATAAATAAATCACCATGTTAACCTTCTGCTCAATTTCTTTTAATGTACCAGTCTTTCTGACAATGCATTTTTCTGTACTCAGTGCCATTCTCCATACCCATCTGTCATGTATCATGCTATTCTCTTCCAGTGCTTGGTGATCTCTTGTCTAGGTGGCACTACTAAAAATTGCATGAGGTCCTTATGAAGAAGATGCTTATAATTCTCATCAAAAATAGACATAAGTGCTGTTGAAGTACTTAGTAATGCAGACTGGTGAGTTATATTTGGGATAGTTCCAAATAACGCCTTACAGAAAAGTTTGAACACATGAGTAAATCCAGCATATTTTGATCCATGATTGACAGACACTGAAGACTCTCTGACTTCTTAGAGAAAGATTTCATTTTGTCAGTTGTAGCTGTAGGCTCTGGTAAATCCACTCTGGGTCTGAACTATACAAAACAGGTCCAGTACATTGGATGGCTCCTTTACAGTTTGAACTAAAACCCAAAATGGGTTTGCTATCCAGGGTTGCATCTGCACTGCAGAAATAATCTAGTTCGACACCATTTTAACTGTCATGGCTCCATCCTGTGGAATCCTGGGATTTGTAGTTTGTTGGGGCACCAGAGCTTTCTGACAGAGAAGGCTAAATGTCTCACAAAACTACAGTTCCCAGAATTCCATAACATTGAGCCATGGCAGTTAAAGTCATGTAAAACAAGATTTCTGCAGTGTGGATGCAGCTTAAGATATTTTTATTTATCCTGGTATTTTAAAATATATAAAATATGTCTGCATTGTTTTAATACACACACACATGATTTGCTGCCTTTTGGTATAATAGCAATAGCAGCTTCATTTTGTGGACATCAATATGTTTATTCTGTGCCACACTAGAATCTAATTCAGTGAAATATAAGGTAACTAAATGCAAACAAAAATATGTAATTATTCAGGTGAAAAAAATTAATAAATGCAATGATTATGTTGTTAAAAAAATACCACTTGAGCTGCTTTACAAGCTTCTCTACCCTTCAGAGATTTTTCCTCTTGGTGTAACTAGCTGAAACGAATTCAGTTTTCAAGAAACAATGGACAAAAATATGCAGATTTCTCTAATATATACCAAATGTACATCTCTAGATTTTGAGTCAGTTTCTACTTCAGTCTTATTGATAATCTTGCTATTGAATGTTGGATTCTTACTGGTGTCTTATTCATGCTTATGTTCTCCTACAGAAGCACATGGATATTTTTGCCCAAAGCAGACCAGCCTCATTCAGTTTAAAGTTGTAGCAGCAGAAATGTCCATGGCATACCATTGTAGAGGTAGAGGCACATTGGTTTAGGGGGGGAAAGCTCCTCCGGGTATTAACTCTTTGCAGGACCTTAGACTCTGAAGATTTTAAAAACAGACAATTGACCAGAGTGACTCCAAGGGAAAATAAGATTTGCATACATATTTGGTCACTGTACACCATTGTCATTCAACATACAATTTCTGTAATACAATCAACACATACTCCACATGGGGAGATTTACATTTTTAGTTGTTTTTATTTGCCATCAAGATGACTTTGACATGGTGACCCTATGAATGAGACACCTCCAAGAACTCCAGTCATCAGCTGCTCTATTCAGGTCTTACAAATTCAGGGCTGTGTCTTTGATTGAATTAAACAATCTGTGCCAGAATCCCCCTCTTTTCCTACTCTCATCTGCTTTACCAAACATTGTTTCCAATTATTTATGTCATCTCATGATATGTCCTAAGTAGAACAGCCTCAGCTCCACTTCTAGTAAGAATTCAGATTTGATTTTCTGTACCATCCATTCATTTACCTTTAGTATCCACAAAAATCTTCTCCAGTGCCACATTTCAAATGAGTTGATTTTTTTCTCTCTCCCTCAGCTGTACAAGCCCAATGTAGAATCTCAGTCAATGCATTCAATTTTTACTTTTCCCTAAAATAATTTCCCTATGAAAAGCTGACATCCACTCTCCACTCAGTTATGTTGTCCTCTTTCCCTCTTGCCTTGGTGATGCATATTGATAGATTATTTTTGTTTACAAAGGCTATGGCTCAACAGATTTCATAAAATTGCCCAAAACTGGTAGTTCACAGTCATTTGCTGAAATACGTAGGCGGCTAGGATGAAAGAGCTCATCGTGTTCCAATCTTCTGCCTTCTCCACCTGTCCAGAAAAGATTTGAGGAGATTAGTCCCAAAGACAGTGGCTTTTCAACTACTGGCACACTCTATTGTTTCCAATGTATAAATAGAAGGCCTTTGGTTACAAAGAGCTATCTTTTCTGCTGCCTATCTTTTAAATAGTTGGGGAAGTGGGAAATAAACATTGAGGATTGACACTGATAGGTAGGTGCATGAGACACTTATGAAACACAGTGTTTTGGAAGCCATTTTGATAAATGATATTTTCTTTCAACCACTGGGCTGGCTGAGCCGACAATGTCATTTCTAAGTGCATCCAAATTGCCTGACACTATTAAGAAGTCATTTAAGCTCCCCATAACATTTTGTCTGATTCTGAAATTGAGCACTTAAAATGTATGCCTTGTCCAACGACAAAATGAAAACATTTCCCCTCCCCCCTGCTGTTTTATTCCTTCACCAATAGTGAACTATAAATAAACTTTCAAAATCTCTCACAACACAACATGAATTAAAGAGTAAAAGATAGTGATATCAGAAGTTGGAGCAAAACTGAGTCCAGACCCGAGCCTGGGAAAGTCATTTCCCGGCACTATGCCTCCCAGTCTATGCTGGCTGGGATTCTGGGAGCTGTAGACCAACAAAAGTCTTGATTCCCAGCTCAGAGTTCTATGAGATTGCTGCTGGAAATGTCTTTATCAGATGGTGATATTATTATTATTATTATTATTATTATTATTATTATTATTATTATTAGCTTTATTTATTAAGTGCTGTAGATGTAATTGGTGCTGTACAAAACCAAATAGAATCCAGAATATATAAAAAGCCTGCCTGTGGCGTACAATCTAAAAGTAAAACAACAAATTAAAACATCATAAAAAACAAGCTAAAACATCAAAAATCCAATATTAGGTCACGCATCAGGAACAGCCAGGTCACGATCACAGACTCCCTGGGAACGCTTCCCTAAACAGTGTGGTCTTTAACTCAGCTTTGAAGCTGGTTAAGGACGCGTTGAGTCGTACTTGTAAGGGAAGGAGGTTCCAGGAGTGAGGGGCAGGGAGCGAGAAGGGATGAATCAGGGATGGGGCAGTGGAAATCTGGGGCTGGGACAGGAGACCTTGGCTACCAGAATGGAGGGAACGAGAGGGGGTGTAGGGAGAAAGAAGTTCAGAGAGATAGGGAGGGGCGAGCCCATGCAGGGCTTTGAAGGTGAGCAAGAGAAGCTTATACCAAATGAGGAAGGGAAAGGTGAGCCAGTGAAGGGATGACAAAAGGTGTGCAGGTAAAAGAGAGATGGGGAGGCAAGCTGCCATGACATTTTTATTCTTTTAAAGGACGCAGAGGTGAAGGGATTTCCTCAATGGTAAAAATTAAACATGCAAAGAAGGTCCCAGGTAAGGTCCTCCTCTCCCTTCCTCGCTCCTTCCTCCTTCTCTTCTTCTTTCTCTTCCTTCTCCTCCTTTTCTTTCTTTCCTTCTCTTCTTTCTCCTATGTCTCCCTCCCTCCTCCTTCTCTTCCTTCTTCTCTCTTTCCTCTCTTTCTCTTCTCCACTCCTTCATCTTCTCCTTCCTTCTTCTCCTCCTCCTCCTCTTGCTTCTATCCTTCCTCTCTTCCCTGTCCTCCTTTTCTTCCTTCTTATTATGATTCTTACTATTATTATTACTCATGTTCACTTTACTTATAATCTGCTTTTGCTCCATCCCCAGAAGCAGGATTCAAAGCAAATGAAAACAGAAATAAAAAGCATAACAAATAGCTTTAAAATGTAATTAGACCACTAATAAAAAAATTTAAAAAATCAAACAGAAATAAAAAAAGACAAAGCATTAAATAAAATATTACAGAAACTCATTAAAACTCTTCCTTTTTAAAAAAAAATCCAGTAACCTCTCCTGGAATGTTTAGCCTGGTGAGGTACTCAGGAGTCTCTATTTCAGTCCCCTGAACCCTGGCATTACAACTCTGGCAGAGAATTCTAAGTATTTCAGAAAACTACAATTCCTGGGGATCCATATGATGGAGCTAAGGCTATTAAAGTATCAACATTCTGTAAAGATATAGGCTAGTATTCTCTATCATCTACTTAGTTAAGTATACTTTTCTACTGGCACTTAACTAAGGGACCATTCAGACATTGTTTGTTTGTTTGTTTAGTGTGACAATGCAAATCATCTCACTCACACATTCTGGGTTTGTTATCCACACTATGGAACCACATTAATATGCATCTCTGAAAGTTCAGTTGCTCACACATGCAAGCGTTGGAATAAAGATGGAGGTGACAATGCAAATACATTTGGAGCACATTCAAGGCATGCAGCATTTTATCCTGGGTC
>CM034706.1:10239800-10255195 GCA_020142125.1 Phrynosoma platyrhinos
AAAAAAATAACTTAATCAGGAGTATTCAGAATGTGTGTGAACAATGGAAATTCAACTTGGATTCATCCTGGAATATTTTAACCCCTGAGTAACTTCTCCTGGCCCAGCCCCCTCCCCTGCAAACCTAATGGAAACATCATGAATCTGTGTTTAAACTACTAACAGAATGCCCTCTTCTTCATGCAGTTGATGCTTAGAAAGTAGGTTGGCAGGGGGAGTTATGATCATGAAATTAGTGTCGCAATTGTCACTAATAGCGACTGTAAATACGGAACAGACACACATCCTAAACCATTCTGTAGGCTTTACTAAAATTTATTTAACTAAATAGCTCAGAGAATGCTGGCCATAGAAGATATCAAAGTTCTATCAACTATATAGTATAGCCACACCCACTGTGAGTTGGATTCAGATTAAAGATACATAGTCACACTTCATATTCATTCAACACAATGGACTAAGTATGTAGACAGATCATGTACCAACTTTGAAACTAACTGGAAGAAATAAGTTGGCAGCATGAGCTTTCGTAGACATAAGTCTATTTCCTTGCAAGATCAAGTGCTGCAAGATCTCTCTATATATTAACTGCACAGACTAGCACGGCTATATCTTTGAATTCTACCACAATGGGCTAAGTTAGCCATGATTAGAGGTATAACAAATACTCACAAATGTTCACATCCTTGATGGGACAGGGTGTACTGACATAAACTAAAGGCCTTTGCAGACTGCCAGAAATAGTGTACATTAAATTGAGACACTGACCTGGCTCAGTGCTAGGGAATCATGGGAACTGTAATTTATTGTGGCACTAGAGCTCTCTGACAGAGAAGGCTTAATGTCTCAGAAAAAATACAATTCCCATGATTCCCTAGCACTGAGCCAGGGCAGTGCCTCAATTTAATGTGCACTATTCCTGGCAGTCTGCAAAGGCCTTAAGATATCTGTCAGAACTATGCCTGCGTGCATATGTTCTGCCAGGGTATGTTGTGTTGGGAGTTTAGTGGGGATGATATTTGGGTGGGTAGTGTGCTTAGGCTGGTAGCAAGTAGTATAGCCTCCAGGCATAATGGGCTGTGAATTGCTTGGGGGATGGGAGGTGATGAGTCTGAGGTTGTTTTGGGAAATTGGGCCTCCTGGAATGCATTGCTGGTGGGAGGAGGTTGGTACAGCATGGAGTCAGCTAGGCCTGGGAATAGGAAGGTTGTGTGGCTGATAAGGCGGGGGGGCTGGTTGGATGGAGGAATGGCTAGCTGTGGGAATTGTAGGTGGGTGCTAGTTTTCACGTCATGAAAGGAGGGGTGGAGCAATTAGTTAGGGGGGGTTGCAGACTGCCAGAAATAGTGCACATTAAATTGAGGCACTGCCCTGGCTCAGTGCTAGAGAATCATGGGAACTGTATTTTTTTTCTGAGACATTGAGCCTTCTCTGTCAGAGAGCTCTGGTGCCACAATAAACTACAGTTCCCATGATTCCCTAGCCCTAGACCTAACCCTAAAAGTGGACTCAATTTGCACTATTTCTGGCAGTCTGCAACCCCCCTTAGTGGGGTTTAATTAGGTGCTTGCTGGAAGGGGGGTTAGTTCTGGCTTAAATGTAGTCTGGTGGATTACTGGCTTTGTGTTCTTGAATAAACTCCTAATTGCAACAATTGGCTGGTTTAATGGCGACACAGAGATCTGAGTCTGCTTAGAACTGACAATATCCCATTGAAGAAATTGTCAACTACCTTGAGATTTATTTATTTATTTATGCAATTATTTCCCTCACTCCAGACACTATACTCCTATTGTTACAGCCTAGAATCATATTGGCTTTTTTAAGCTGTCACATCACACTGTTGACTCATGTTCAGCTTGTAGCCTACTGTGACTCCTAGATCCCTTTCATATGTACTGTTTTTAAGCCAGGTGTCACCCACGCTATATCTATACATTTTTTTCTGCCTAACTGTAGTACTTTATATATTCCCTGTTCCCCAAAAACGTACATCCACACATGTAAGGGAAACTTTAAAAGGTAAAGGTATTCCCCGTTGACAAGGTTGTCAAGTTGTGTCCGACCACAGGGGGTGGTGCTCATCTCTGTTACTAAGCCAAAGAGCCAGAGTTGTCCAAGGACTACTCTGTGATCATGTGGCCAGCATGATTGCCGAGACTGCTGTTTACCTTTCCACTGAAGTGGTACCTATTTATCTATTTGCATGTGCATGCTTTTGAACTGCTAGGTTGGCAGAAGCTAGGACTAGTGACAGGAGCTCACCCCATCATGCAGCATCTGGGCCTTGAACTGCCAACCTGCTGATCTTGCAATCAACAGAGTCAGCATCTTACCCACTTGAGCCACTGCGTCCCTACAAAGGAAACTTACACATATGTATGTCCCTAACAAAATTCCATCCTATGTCTTTGAACGAATTTTAAATGGTTTTAACTTTACAGATGGTTTGTTTTACACACACACACACACACACACACACACACAAACGCACACGCACAGGCACACACTGATGTTTTTGTATGGTTTTAAAAGATTTTAATAATGTATAAACTGCCTTGAGGTCTCACTACTGGGGAAAAGGTGAGATCTAATTGAAGTGCAACAGCAATTACAAATACATAGATAGCCACAACCATTGCCTAGAAAGGATCTTCAAGATGGTAATTTTTGTATCTTTGCCCTGAAAGGAATTTTGCACAAGGGGGACATTATTACTCATATGAATAACCTTTGGGGCTGGCTTAACAAGTACCCCTTTCTTTTCAATATTAATTGTGGTGGAGACCAGGAATAGCAAATGCCAGTCTCCCTTCTATAAATCAGCTTGACAGGTTATGGCTTAGCTGAAACCTATCCATCAGTGGTCAACAGGAATTTAATTAATGTAAGAGAAAGGAAACAAAAACATGGGCAAAAAGGGAGGAGTATCCAGAAAGATTTTGCACAGATGTTTGAAGAGACAAGAGCTGTCAACCATCTTTCTGATGAGTAGATTATTAATTCTTATTTCAAGACCAATGTGTATTTTAGAAGAAATACCACAAAAAAATGGTATTACAGAGATTTAAGGAGGCTGGGATGAGGAAGGGGAGAATATTTTTAGATGGTCCAAAATGTGTCTAAAAATGTGTTTCATGAGTGTCAAGAAACCCTGGTGACAAGCATCCTGGACTGCTGAACATGTTTGAAGTTTGAGACTAATGCCCCAATCCCTTCTCATCCCTGCTAATCCATTTAATCCCTGGCAAGGCTACTCTTCTCTCACCATTCCTTCCTCCACCACTTTTTCTCAGCTACCTACCATGAACTGGAGTAGATAGGCAGATTAAAAAAGAAAGGGAGTGCAGACTCAAAACCCAGAGAGTTCAGGGAGCAACTGGCACAAAAAACATCTAAGAAAGTACTGCTGAGTGGGATCAGCAGAAGAGGAGCAGCCTTGGTGGGGATGAAGTGAACTAGAGGAGAAAATGGGCATAGTTTTCACGGTCAAGTTGCACAGCTTTGAGGCAGAGCATTCAAGGAATATTCTACTCCATTTTCCCCTTTTCAATTTTGAATCATTTAGATGCTTATAGAAATTGTGCAGGTTTAGTTTGTATAGCTACACAATGAACCAGTATGGTATAGTAGTCTGAGCATAGGACTTGGACTCTGGAGATTGGGGTTCAGTTCCCCACTGAGCCATGGAAACCCACTGGGTGACTTTGGGCCAGTCACATATTTCCAGACCCAGAAAAACCCATGTTAGGGTCATCATAAGTCAGAAATGACTTGAAGGCACACAACAACAGAAGGTACTTTGGTCTGGAAAGTTGCAGTCTTCCAAATATGAAGAGTTGATAAGGTTGTGCTATTTTGCTGTGCTGAGGACAAAAAAAGTTCCCACACATTGCAGGAACTTTCCAAGAGGTCATTTTGCCCAGCTCCTGGATCTCCTAGAGGTTACACAAGCCCCTCTACATGAACATGGAAGTGTCTGGAATGTCACTCCAGGATTGAGGGAAACCTCAGGTTTCAAGGAGAAAATTATTTGCATCACCTTTGAGACTGTGCAAAAGAAGTTGCAGCATGGTTTTTGTAGATTGAGGGCTCATTCCCGCTATGATTTACATTGGTTTGCTCATCGCTTTATATGTGCCTCATTCACATTTGAAACAGTTTCAGATGTAACTGCAAACGTTCTGACTCACTTTGAAGTGAGACAAAGAACCACCCCCCGACTCGTCGGGAGGGGCTGCTTGTTGCAGCGGCCATTTTAGGACTGGAGACGCCTGGTTGGTCAAGGGTGCAGAAATTCCCACCTGAATTCCTGCGTGCTTGTCCAGTCATGAGATGTACTGGTGATCTTTAGGCACACTGGGAAATCTTGTGGTGCTAATGCCATAGCAAGATTTCCTGTGAGAGTTTGGGCTATATAGATCTGCGCTGCCACCTGGCGGCAACCATTTTAGACCTGTAACTGAGTCACTTCACTCTGCTCCGTTCTTTGGCTATTTTGCTCAGCTTTGGCCTAGCTATCTCTTGGCTTTTGCACATCAATCCTTTTGATTTTATTTATTATTGATTGTACAGTGTGAGTGATCAATCTGGACCTCCTGTGCTTTTCAGCTGTAATAGACCAGGCGAGGCCTTTGGGCCGGTTGCCTCGGGCCTGGAGGGCAGCCTGCAGCATCTCCAACACCCAGCTTGTTGATACCAGGATGAGGTGTGTGCTTCGACAGGCTGTTCTCCGCTGGGTGCACGGACCCTGCGGTCAAATCCAGACCCAGGGCACCCCCAGGTACTCTGGACTGGTAAGGTAGGGATCCCACTGCTGTGCAGGGGAGGGTATTTTGGGCAAGGGCGTACCTTGCTTGGGCCCAACACCTCTCCCCAGTACTGGGTTGTTGAAGGCAATTATTGTCTTCCATCAAGGTGCCTAAACAGGACACTTGTGGACACCTTCCCCCTTTCTGGTGGTTGCCAATGGCACTTCCTGGCTGTTTGCGTCTCGGGGTGAGACTTGGCAAGGGCGGCCTGTGGCCTGATGGTAGTCATCTGAAGGAGGGTGACCTGTTCAGGGACCCATGTTTTACACTTGCATGGGAATGATGCCCCGCATCGTGGCCCAATCTAAGAGGCATGCAGCTTTGGCTGCGCCAAGCTCTAGTCACTCTGCCCCAAAGATGCCCTCACAAATGGCCAGCAGGGATGAGGAAATTGTTGTCCAACTTGCACAATTGGGCAAGACTGTTCAGGCCTCTGTCACGGTCTGTAACCAACTTGCATGGAAGGCGCTTCAGGGTACACCTGCCAGCCCTTCTGCCAGCACTTCTGCTATTCCCAATACAGAAGTCCTAGATGGAGTCACACTCTCCTCCAAGGACTGTGTTTGCAGTCTGGGGGTACTCTTAGATCTGTCGCTTCACATGACTAGTCAGGTGAATGCGACAGTCAGGAGTGCCTATTATCAGCTTCGGCTGATATGCCAGCTGCACCCTTATCTGGATATGAGGGATCTGGAAATTATTATACACACTTTGGTAACCTCACATCTGGATTACTGCAATGCACTCTACATGGGGCTACCCTTGTGCCTAACGCGGAAACTGCAACTGGTGCAAAATATGGCAGCCAGGCTAATTACCGGAACATCAAGGAGAGAGCACATAACACCAGTGCTTAAATCCCTACACTGGCTGCCAATTAGTTTCCAGGCACAGTACAAGGCGTTGGTTTTAACTTTTAAAGCCCTACATGGCTTGGGTCCATCTTATCTTAGGGACCGCCTCTTCCCGTACGATCCCCCCTGCTCACTTTGGTCCTCTGGGAGGAATCTGTTGAAGCCTATGAAAACTAGGCTGGCGCAGACCTCCCAGAGGGCCTTCTCTGCAACCACTCCCAGACTATGGAATGGCCTGCCAGATGAGATCCATCTTATTACTACCCTTGCTGCTTTTAACAAAGCAATAAAGACGGATCTCTTCCGGCAGGCTTTCCTGGAATAAACCCCAGCTCTAGCAGAGGTTATCTTATGCCCCTTAACCTCCCATAGTACATGGACATGCCCAAGTTGTTTAATTTGTTTTTATTTGTTGTTGTTTTTGTTTTGTTTTTATTATGTTTTTAAGAATAATTTTAATTCTGCTATTATAGTTTAATTTAGTTTTAAGGGGTGGGAGGATTAGGTTGTGGGATATAGGAATTTTACATTGTCTCTTGTTTTTAAATTATGCTGTACACCATCCCGATTGCTAAGCAGAGGGGCGGCTTAGAAATAAAATTTATTATTATTATTATTATTATTATTATTATTATTATTATTAGAAGTGCTGCCCCCTCAACCTGCATCTGAATCCCAGGTAATGGATACAACACGGGGTCCTGCGGTGGTTCCAGCTATGGAAGTTGGGCAACCAATCATAGCCGATGTGTTGGAACTATTGAAAAGGTACCTGGCGTGGGGATTCAGGGTGCCGCTGCCCCTGTTTCCGAGCAACCTACTGTGGCAGACTTATATAACCTCCTCCGTGGAGTGGTTTTTTTTAGGTGGTGATACAAGGGAGCAAACCTCAGAGGCAGAGAGGAGAGGGCAGGCCGGTGCTGCTGTGTCTCAGCCTGACACCCGAACTGTTGTGGGGCCACACTTCGGGGGACCTACCCAGTCAGCTGGTGATGCTTCCCAGCAAGCCTCAACATCAGGTTTGTCTCCTTCTAATCCTTCACAGATGAGTTGGCCCACCTATGTATGGGCTCCAGGTGGCAAGATTGTACAGGGTTTGGGGGTGGAACGCCCCATCCCTGCAACTTTGGGTACACCTGCAATGGCACCTGAAATTCAAGGGTGCAAGCTGGTCAGCCAACAGCTCTGGCTAGTGATGTGTTAAGGGTGTCTCCTTTGGGTGCTCCCATGCTATTGGGAGCTAGTGTATCTACTGAATGCAATCCTTATGCTGGAATGTCTACTCCCCTTGGTTCACACCTTCCACTTTCCACTAAAGAAAGAATTTGGAAGGGAGACTGTATTGATTTATTTTCTCTTACTTTTAGGGATCCTGAACCAAGGATCATGGTAAAGGATGGGATAGTTTTTAGCCTCCTTAAAGAGTTTCAGGCACTCAAACGCCCTAAGCTGGAGCGAAATTTTGTTAATTGGATCATGGGTTTTACTATATATAGGGGAGATATTGAAGATAAGGAACCTCACAGGTCTCCTGATTTTTCCAAATGCCAGGAGATCATGATAAAAGCTTACACTAACTGTCATCACAATTCTAGGGGTGCTGCATGGTTGCAATATGATGAGCAGTTTAGAATGAGGTACACCCCAGCTGTCGTCACCAGGAGGAAAAATCTCTGTCACCAGTTAAATTGGATGCACTGGTGGCCTGGCTGCAGACCTACCCAAGTAAGGAAGCTGCATCTTACATTTTCCAAGGTTTTTCTGAGGGTTTTCGTATCCCTTATTCAGGTTCCAGGGTACATCATTATGTGCCCAATGCTCATTCCGTGAAGGACTTATCAGCCATTATAAGGGACAAGTTGGAGAAAGAGGCTGCAGCTGGAAGGATTTCAGCACCTCATGAGCAACTCCCAATTCCCACCCTTCATTTATCCCCTTTGGGTGTTGTCCCCAAGAAAGCACCTGGGGAATTTAGATTAATTCATAATCTATCCTACCCAAAGGGTGATTCCATTAATGATGCCATAGATCCTAAGCTTACATCTGTTAGGTATGCATCTTTTGACTCAGCAGTCAAGATGGTTAGGGTTTTAGGTAAAGGAGCGCTCTTAGCGAAGTGTGACATAAAATCCGCCTTCAGGTTGCTCCTTGTACACCCTGATTTTGACCTTTTAGGCTTTCAGTTTGATGGGAAGTATTATTTTGATAAAGCTGTGCCATTGGGGTGCTCAATTTCTTGTTCAGCTTTTAAGACCTTTAGTACCTTTCTGAACTGGTGCACACTCAAAAGGTCGGGCAATAAGGCTACTACCCATTATTTAGATGACTTCTTGATTACTGGAAACCCTAATTCCTCATAATGTAGAGACACATTGGCTGAATTTCAAGAATTAATGTCAGAGTTGGGAGTTCCTTTAGCTGAGGAGAAAACCGAGGGCCCTGACACACTTTTTGGGAATCGAAATAGACACCATAGACGAAATTTCTCATTTACCAAATGACAAACTTGTGGCTATGAGGGAGCAGGTTAGATTGATGCTTAGCAAGCAAAAAGCTACGCTTCATGATTTTCAATCCCTTACAGGCTTATAAAATTTCGCATGTAAGGTTAGAGTTCCGGGACAAGCATTCTGCACATGATTGTATAGGGCCACTAAAGGGGTAACAGTTCCTCATCATTATATAAGGATCACCAAGGGGATTCATGAGGATTTGAAAGTTTAGGATTCCTTTTTGGAACAATTCAATGGTATTTCCTTTTGGAGATCTGAAATACTGCTGAGGGCAGATTTTCAGGTACACTCCAATGCTGCTGGGGCCCATGGCTTTGGTGTTTACTGGAACAGCCAGTGGGACGCGGAGGCATGGCCTCCTGCATGGTCAGAACGTGGCCTGACCAGAGACCTAACGTTTTTGGAACTTTTTCCCATAGTTGTGGCTGTGCACCTGTGGACTAACCAGTTTGCAAACAGGACCATCTGGTTTTGGTGTGACAACTAGGCAGTTGTTCAGGTAGTAAATTCCCAGTCTTCCAAATCCTCCAGGTAATGTGCTTAGTGAGGGCAATGGTATTGCAGTGTTTGAAGTTTAATGTTTTGTTTCAAGCACAACATGTTCCTGGTATACTTAACCCTCTGGCGGACGCCCTTTCTCGTTTCCAGTTTTCCAGGTTCTGGCAGCTGGTTCCCGAGGCATCAACACACCCATTGGAGGTACCATCACTTCTATAGAGCTTTGGAGACTAGAAATTGACAGGGCGATACTACACTCTATCGCCCCATCTACACACAAGTCCTATCAGACAGCTTTGAATACATTTAGACATTTTATGTTGGAAATTGGAGAGAAGGAATCCTGGCCTATTAAAGTAGACCTGATCCTCCACTTCATTATTCACCTCAGGCAAGCTGGCTTGTAACCTGTTACCATTAGGGGCAGGTTAGCCACTCTGGCATTCTACTCCAGGGCAAAAGGATGCTTTGATCCTACCACTGACTTTAGGGTTAGGAGAGCTTTAGAAGGTTGGTCTAGAGAATCCCCTGTAACTAAGGACTCATGTTGGCCAATAACTGGCCCGATATTGATTGAACTATGGGAACAATTAGCTAATACTTGTTATTCACCCAAGGAGCTGGCTTTATTCAAGGCAGTATTTGCCATTGCTTTCTTTGCAGCTTTGCAAAGCAGTTAGATTGTTCTTGGATCTTGCAACGATCAGCCTGGTAGGGCACTTCTATTTAGACCCAAAAAGAGGCATCTCTTGTCCTTTGTGCTGATGCAAATGCAAAAAAAAAATTGCTCTTTTGAAACATTACTTTTTTGGCAGTTCTTTTCAAAAGAAACAATTAGCAAGTTCTGGGGCTTCTCCTTGGTCTCCCTCCTCTGCTTAAACCCCTCGGCTCCAAGTGGGCTGCCCACCACCACCACCACCACCAAGAGAAGGTCCCAAACTAGACAGGGACCAGGGCATTCAGGGCCATGGGGGGCCCAGGGTCACAGGACCCAGCAGTTGGGAAAAGGCATGGGCCCTGGTGGCCTAGGGCCCATGGGGTTAGAAGCTCCCTGGAATGAACTCACTTGGAGGTCTTCCACCCTCTGCCACCACTCCCTTCCCTCACCCATGCACCTGCCCTCTCATTTTGAGGGGTCTCCAGTGCCAGGCACTGAAAAAGCCCGCCTTCCAGTACCCCACCAGCTGCAGCCTTGGCACCAACTCCCCACTGCAGCATCTTTGGACAGACAGATGGGTGGTGCTTCTTCCAGTGGCAGTGGTGGAATGCCTTCCTTGCCCCGCTTCATCCTCAAGGAAGGCAAGCAGGCAGACAGACCTGAACTTGGTTCCCATGCCCACCCACCCCAGCCAGGGAAGGGGGGCTCAAGCTGGTTCTCTGAAGCCCCCAGGAAACTTTGACTGCCCCAGAGCCAGAGCAGGGGGGGGGCTTACCTCCTCTGGGCCAGGTGAGGTGAGGTGGGGATCCCTCGGACAAGGCAGTCAGTTGTAGGGCTTGGCTCCTCCCCACCTCCTTCCTCCAAGGCTGCCCAGGTGGCTCTTTTTCTGTCCCTGGCTCTTCTCTACTACCACACTTCAGCCTTACACATCAGGTTTGCTTGCTTGCTTGGAGGCTCAGGTCCTCAGGGTGCTAAGGGGTGTTGTGGGTGGCCCCCAAGGTTTTCCCCTCTCCCTGTGCTAGGAAGGGAAAAGGGAGACCTCCTCCTCCCCACTGATAATACAATATGATTGACAGCCAGTGGGAATGACAATTGTGTCAAATAAGACATGAATGCATGGAATAAGGAAATAGTTTGTTTCTATAATGGGAATTATGCATTGACCTGAATCGATTGAGCAACTCAGTGTCTTTGTGACTTATAAACTGATCTAAATGCAAGTGGGAATGAGCCCTTGGTCTATATCGTCAGATGCATGGGGTAGCACAAGGTGAGGGAGTCTATCCCTAGCTCTGAAGGTGCTGGTCTTAGAACCTTTCCAGAAGCAGTACAGTGGTCCTCCATATTTACTAGGGTTAGAGGTTCAAGTCCACATGAAAATGGAGAAAAATGCAAATAAAAATCCCACTTGTTTTCATACCTGAGAGAACATTTCTCTAGGGATTTCTATGTCTTTCAGTGCAAGTCTGTGGTGAACATCTGGATTGCATTGGAGAACCTACAAATGCTTTGAGAAGTGTTCTCTCTAGGAATCTCTAGATCAGGGGTCAGCAACCTACAGCCCAGGGGCCAGCCCCAGCCCCATGAGGCCTTTGGACCTGCCCCAGCCCGGTCCTGCCGCCACCGTGGCCATGCACACCACCCCTGCACAAGTTGCGGCTGCCATTTTGTTTTTCAAAATTGCGGTCGCGACTCGTTTGCACATGCACCAGAGTACTGCACATGCACAAACGAGTCGCGGCCACAATTTTGGAAAAAAAATGGTGGCTGCAACTCGCTCACGTATGCGCAGTACACCGGAAGTACTGTGCATGCACGCATGAGCATGCACATGCATGCGCAGTGCTTCCGGAGTACTGTGCATGTGCAAACATGTGTGCGCGGCACCATTTCCCCCTCCCCTCTGCCTGAGGAAGAGCTGTGGACCAGCCCCAGGTAGGTAAAAGTTGCCTACCCCTGCTCTAGATCCTCCAGCAGAACTTCTGGAAGATGTTGACCACTATGTGGTTCAGGATGACCTAGAGATTTTTTTAAAAATATATTAATTAAATCTATGAATAATCAAATCTGCAAAAGTCAAAGCCACAAGTGGCATCATCATCATCATCATCATCATCATCATCATCATCAATTTTATTTATATACCGCCCTGTGGCAAGCCAATCCGGGCGGTGTACAACAGTAAAATACATACAGCTTAAAACAATATAATTCCCTCCTCCCCCCCTTAAAAAGTTATTAAATCACATCTCAATTAAAACTAATTTACAATTAAAACAATAACAAATTAGACAATAAAAATAATACAAATAATACAAACCCCCTTGTGTAGATAACATTGCACTGGATAGACTAATAATTTTAGTTGGTATGAGCTAGCTTCCTGTGTGACAGGGTACAAATAAAAGACACATTTCAGCTTAATGGAAATTAAGTACATTTTTGTCCACATTGTTAAGTTGGTTGATTGACTATTACAAGAAGTCCTTCAAAATTGAAGCATTTTTCATGAATTGAAATGAAGGCAGAAGCTTTGAGTTCAGGCTTGCCATTGAACAGATTAGACAAGGGGAAATAAAACAGCAGGAAGGAGGACTAATTTCACAATTCACAATTCCAACATAGAGTGACCTTTCAGAGATATTTCAAACCAGGGCTGGACCAGTTGAGCATGCCCTTGTGGACAAATCTGCTATGATTCAGTTGGATGAAGTCTGGACAGACAAGAGAGAACAAATGTAGAGAGAAAAACACCATCAGAATAGGACAAATGTGTTCACAAGTAATAAGAAACCACCCCAAACAAGAGGCACATTTCAATATGCGTTGGAGGGGGGGAAAGGAAGGGGAAAATAGGTAGTTTCAGCTAGCTCAAAGGAAGAGGTAAGTTTCACAGATAAAGAAAGTGTGATGATACATCACAATAAAGCTTGGAAACAATGCTGTTTTGGACAACAGCCCCTAGGGTCCCCTACATAGCATGGGATACAAGGTGTGGCTGGAGGCTTCCATGTCAGTGAGGAGTAAAATACATTCTGGGTTAAAACTTAAAGTACAAACTCAAAGGAATTATCCACATTGCTAATCCTATCTCCAAAATAAATTCAGCACCGTAGTTACTTTACAGTTCAGAGGAAAACTTGAGGCAGATTCAACACTCTCACCAATGTGTGAGCCACCAGCTGGCTCTCCATAATACTTTAAAAAGTAAATTTTCCAAATTCTGTACCCTGAGGGATATATGTTGTTTTTCCTCTTGCTGACCCTTCAAGTAGGCATATTTTGGCATCCTGTTGGAATCATGCATTTGCATGAGTTCCCTTACACACATGGTTGCACTTTTTCAGCCTGGGGTCAGAATACTCCAGGCTGTTTCTTGAGTAATCTCGCCCATGCAGACATGGCCTTACTCCTGACTAGAGTAGAGCTATTAAATCAATTGGATTTATGTTTGCATTGACTCACCATTCAATGATTGAGTCAATGGATCTTTTCTAATCAACAGGATTCCAGCCATGCAGTTGTTAATTCTTAGCTAGTGTATAACTGTCCATCATTTCCATAAATGTACCACTTTCTTCACTGGGGTTCCAGAAATAGCCACTGTGTATCCCACATTGCAACTTGGGCTAAAAACTAGAACCAAAGGCACAAATGCCATCAATTTCACAGTGTCGTCATTCAGCAGAAGGGTGATGTTGCAGAACCATCACATAACTATGTTGATATATAGTTGTAGTATGCTAGCACAATATCAGAATTCAGACATTGTATTCTACTTGGGAATGCTCCATGAGGTCTTACTTGTGTCCCAGCATTTAACTTTAGAGGGAACTGAAAACTTTTGGGACAACTGATCTCCATTCCAAGCACAGAGGAGTCCAATGAATAATTAATGTCAATGGGACATGGAAAAGAGCACTCAACTCTCCTGAGAGAAGAGACGCTCTAAATGCAGAACCCACTGCCCTAATTCTTTCACTTACCACATGGAACACCTACTCATGTCAAAAAGAGTTGTGCACAGGGATGTAGGGCAGCACATGGCCCTTGGATACTGTTAGGAAGATTGAGATTATGCACAGATTGCTGAACAAGACAAAGTCCACAAAAAGGCCTCCAACCAAGCATAGCCTAGTTTCAAAACAAAACAAAATGGCAAGGCAAGAAGTAATTGTATTCAGTAGGGAAAGCCAGGAAACATGAAAGGAAATATATCCTTGCTATTGTTTCTTCTTAGATTTATTTGTGTACTTTTAGCCAGTTGCATGGAAAAGACAAGAACAGGAATGAAGCAAGGGCTCCTTGTTGACTTTTTCAATACATGTACAGCTCAGTCTCTGTTATCTTCATAAACCTTAGGAAAGGTTTATGGTAGAAACCATGAAGATTTTCTAGAAGTCACTATTGATCACAAGTAAGGCCTATCAGTTCCTCCTTTGTAAAGTCCCAATCCAGTCCTGTGCTCTGCTCCTTTCTCTTGGATATTCTTGTTGGTGCTTTCCCAAATGTTGCATGGGTTTCTCCCTATTCTAAAAGATGGAAATGACTCTCCTAAGGCTTAGTTATTGACTTTTGGAACTTCATGGAAATATATGGCTTGGGTCCAGACCATAAGAAAGGCCAAACTGATCCTTAAAATATTTATTGTGAGTTCCTGCATGGCAGGGGCTTGGACTATATGGCCCTTGTGGTCTCTTCCAACTCTATGATTCTATGATTCTCTCTGTCTCAGGTATGGTTGGTGAGGACATAGGAGACAGATTTCTTAGTGGCTTCTCCTACATTGAAATGCCTTTCCTAAGGCTTAGTTACTGACTTTTGGAACTTCATGGTAAAATATAACTTGGGGCCAGACTATATGAAATATCAGCCTGACCCTTAAGATCCCTGTGGGATGACTCTCTCTCTGTCTCAGATACGATTGGGATGGACACAGGAGATAACCATCTCAGTGGCTTCTTCTACACTGTGAAAATCCCTCTCATGGGGTACCAGTTCATGTCCCTCTTTAATCACTTTTTTTTTGGGGGGGTGGGGAAACCTTTTTATTGAAACAAGCTTTTAGTTGTTCCTTCTGGAAGGATATTTTAATATTTTAAACTGTTTAAAATATTTTAATACAGTTGTGTACTTCTTGTTGTTGTTTTTGTAAAAAAAAACCTTTTGAACAACATATAGTTTTAATTTGTTTGTTTGTTTTAATTCTACACTGCAGATATTCCCTGCTCTTGATGTAGAAAGTACTGGCCTGGGTGGTCTGGTAGTCTGACATGGTTAAGGTTTGTTTCCTAGGGAGAACAAACTCTTGCAATTATACTTAGGGTGTATCTAACTGTAGAAATAATGCAATTTGACACCACTCTCCATCTTCCACAATCTTGAGATTGTGAGGCACCAGCACTGTTTGAAATAGAAGACTAAAGACTTTGTAAAACTACAAATCCCAGGGTTCCATAGGATGGAGCTACAGCACTTAAAGTGGTGTCAACCTGCATTATTTCTACAGTGTAAATGCACCCTTGGATATGGGGAGGTGAAAAAGACAGCTGAGCAAGTGGAGGACATAACATTCATAATTAATAATTGATAATTATCAGTTCCCATATTGGGAGAAAATGTTTTGTGACAGTCAGAAAACATCATTAGGAAGAAAATAAACCAGTGAGAATTTTGTGCAATTTTCTCTTGATACTTGAATGTCCCAAAGTATTCTTGAGGAATTATTCTGTGGAGGAAAAACTTGGGATTTTTTCACATTTTAAAAAAAGCACAGAAAATGGGTTTCCTGTAGAGAAAACACTGTTTCTTGTGTTGGAAGTGTGTTTTGTGTGCAAAACAAAAACAAAAACCCAACAAAAACCCCACACACTTTTCCCCTATGAATAATTCCTCTGCAACTTGACTATGGTTCTCTCTGACTTTGGGAAGGACCACATTGGAGAAATATTCATTTTCTCTTACAAAGGAAAGAAAATTACCATAGTTATTCATTCTTGCAAGTACTATGGAATAGTCAAGGATTAACCTTTATAGGGCCTAAGCAGATGATGCAAAGTGC
>CM034706.1:10255295-10291691 GCA_020142125.1 Phrynosoma platyrhinos
GGCCCTTGTGGTCTCTTCCAACTCTATGATTCTATGATTCTAAGCTGAAGATTGTCCAGAGGAGGGCAACCAAAAGTCTGAAAACCATGCCATATGAGGAGAGACTTAGCTGGGTTTGTTTAGTCTGGCAAAGAGAAGGTTAAAAGGTGATATGATGGCCCTGATTAAATATTTGAAGGGTGTCATACTGAGGATGGAGCAAGCTTGTTTTCTGCTGCTTCAGAGAGTAGAGCATGGAGAAATGGGTTCAAACTACGATTCCATCTCAACATTAGGAGGAATATCCTGACAGTAAGAGCTGTTCAAAAGTGGAATCCATTCCATCAGAGAGTGGTGGAGTCTCCTTCTTTGGAAGTTTTTTAAACAGAGGCTGGATGGACATCTGTCAGGGATGCTTTGATTGTGTATTCCTGCATGGCAGAATGGAGTTGGAATGGATGGCCCTTGTGGTCTCTTCCAGTTGTATGATTCTATGATTCTAGCAAGAACAACAAAAGCAATGAGAGTCCAATCTCACATTCAACATTTCACCCAAACTCTCTGATTGAGCTATAGCATGCTGGCCCCATTTTAATCTAACACTGTAGCTCTCCTATTCAGCTGTGAGTTCTCCTACAGCCATTCAAAAGAACTATTTCCAAATGGCCCAGCAAATGCAAAACCTAATCCATCAGAGCCCAGTTTGCTGTGTGTTTGTCACAATATTCTTCTGAGAGGTTTCTCCAGTGGCAATTGTTAACTAAATATTTTTTTTTCTGGGGGGGAAGGGTCAAGGGAGATTTTCTGTACATAATTGGCTATTGGATCAAAATCTCTCACATAGCTGGTGATATAAAACAAATAGTTCATATTGTGGATCAATACACATTGACTTTCCAATGCAAGAAGGTCTTGAGTTAGAGAGCCTGGAATGCTGTTTTCATTTTCTTTTGTATATTAAGTGCAAATGCTTCTTTATTCTCAGGCATTTTTCTTAACTCACAAATAGCATATTTTAGATCCTACTGTTCTGGCAATATGGGATAATTGCAGCTGTTAGTGCTTCCTTCTGCAGGGTTCATTTTTTTATTTTTATTTTTTTTAAAAAAAAAAGGAATCTTCTACAGCTCAGCTACTTTCCCACACATTAAGCACAGTCTGAAGGCTCTCACAGAAAAAACTTTTGAATGTCTTCATAGAAGCAAGTGCACCAAAATTTCAGTCTAAAGTTTACTTAGAGCAGGGGTGGCCAATGCACAGTACACAGACAACCTGAAACCCCCCACTAATCAGCCACAAAAGCTCTCTAGCCCCCTGATTTTTTTAAAAAAAGAAATCTGACATGATTTTCAGGCAAAGTTTGCCCCAATACTATGCAGAATGCATCAATGGCATGCAAACACTCAAAAATACCACCACCCAACTCCCACAAGAACCCCAGATTTCTATATACTACTCTCAAATACTTCCATTTTCTTCTACAGTCCCTCACAAAATGGCAACAGGAAGTAGTGTAATGCAGCATCACTTCATGACACTATTTTGAGAGGGATTACAGAGAAAAAAAGGGAGGTATTTGGACTTGTTGGGGGGGGAGCTTATTGGAGGCTGGGGAGAATTGATCCCTGCTCCCCATACAGTTGCCTACCCCAGTTTAGAGCAACATTCAGCACAGGGATGAGGAATTATTCAGGGCTAAGCAAAGCTTCCTAGCAAATTACCCAAAGGAACTCTGAATAAATTTCTGAAAAAGGCCTGAGTACACAGAAGCTGAATATTCAAGTAGGAACATTGATCTCTTTAGGCCAGTGTTGTTAGCTCTGACCAATAGCAGCTCTCTGGTATTTGAGACACCACCCCTCCCCTAGTCTTAACTGGAGAACCTTGCATGCCCAGGTGGTTTCTCAAGAACATGGACATGGGCTCTGACTCAGAGACTGAAGCAGTGGACCTGCTAGGACCTGCTGCTGAACCATAGCACAAAGAGGTTCTAGAGCCACATGTCCTAGACACAGACCAGTATGCAGTACTAGCTCTGGCAGAGAGCCCTGTCCATTAGGATATGGAAAACCACTTACCCCTACCTACTTTCACCAAGTAGAAACAACAAAGGGAGGGTTTAAGGAGGTCTCAGAGGATTTATAGGAAGCAGCAGTTAATTAAGCAGCAGCTGCATTGAGCTGCTGATCTATACATTCCCAGAGATACCCTACAGGAGATTATCTGCCCTACCTGGCTCCCTGTTGTGTTCCTGAACTCTGTGCTTGACCTGCACTGTGTTTGTTGACTCTGGATGCTATTTACCTGACTTGGACATTGCTGAACTCTGGGACTTAAGTCTTGTATTTACTAAAGTGAAGTATTTGCAGAACTGTAAGCTGCTCTTGTGATTTTATGTATTCATTAGCTACTGGCTATCAAGTGTGTAGCAATCAGCCTTTGGCTAGTTGCCTAGACTATGTTTGAAATACCCATACAACTATTTATAATCCTGATTTTGTTTAGTGTCCAGAATTGGAGCAAGATGTGTCTGCACTACACACTACACACATGGCACCACATCAACTGTTTTTGGTACAATGTACAACATACTGGGAATTATGGTTTTGTGAAGTACTGAAAATGCTCTGAAAGAAAAATCTGGCACAGTAGAAAATGCTAAGTATCTCACCAGATGACAAATCCCATGATTCTGTAGGCTATACCCATGCCACTAAGAGTGGAGTGACGTTTCTATAATTGGGTAGTCTGGAGAAACCCAGATAAGGTATGTTCAGAATAGTATAGTGGTGACAGCTGATTATAACATAGTGGTCAAAGGCTATTAGAAGTAGACATGCATACATACTGAAAGATGTGGGGGGTTGTGTACATTTATCTATATGAAATATGTTGTTGGGGACTGGAAGGAACTGAAAGTGTACAAATACAAGCAGTCAGTCCAGAACTTAGGTCTTTCCAAAAAGAAGGGAGGAGAAGAAGGAGGAGAGAACAAAAGAAAAAAAAATGAATCAATTTCATCAGTTAAAGAACTTAGAACAAGATCAGCAGTATAATTTCCAAGAATGATCAGTCTGTTTTTTTAAAAAAAAATCTCTTCCCTACTCTCAAGCCTGTTACAAGTTTATAAGCAACAAGAGTCTGCATATACTTACAGGAGAATTTGAAACCAAGGACTTATTTCTAGCATGTTAAAACCTAAGAGGCTGAAGCTGAAGGAGTTTACTGTCCCTTCACTTAATTAGTGAATTTCTGTCCACCTTGGTCAATATTTATATCTTTTGTCAATAAATCACAGGAATTAATTTGACTCTGTGGGACAACTTGTGAAACCAGATTATCCTCTGACACAACACTAGAGCAATTCAGTCTTTTGTTAATTAGCTGGCTCAACATCTTTGACTCTGGAAGACACGATCCTCAGAAAGATATCATTACTAAGCACATGTTGCCACCCTTGAGTCTATGAATTGGCTTTCCTTTGCTGTCTGCATCAAACTGATGTGCCCCTTACACCTAGAGATTTAAGGTTCTTCATCTCTAAACCACTGATTAATAATTTAGTTCTCTTTTAAGAAAGCACTGTGCTACTGCAGCCAGCTGGCTTCATGCAAATCTAGAGTGAATCTATGAGAGCAGTGTTACAAGGGAGCAACTGGGACAACACCCAACACCAACTTTTCATTCCACAAACCAAGATGCCCATCAAAAGGTCCCATCAAGGTCAATAAGAGGAGCCCTTCCTAGAGAGTTTTAGAATCAGTTTGGCTAGAAGATAATGCCCAGAAATCATCATAACTGGAAATAAAATAGAAAATGTAAAGAGATCTAGAGTAACTGTAAATGTAAAGAGATCTAGAGTCATTCACTTCCTTTTCTTCTGAATCAAGATCTTTGGAAAGGTGACTTGTAGTCTGAGTATTTCAAAGAGGAACAATTTCAGAATAAAAATACTGAAAAATTAGAATTAGTGCAACAAGGTTGCCAACTGTAGTCTAACATCTACCATGTTCATGAAAACAAGATGCAAATTATTCTAATTGCATACTACTATAATTGGCAATTTAGCTGCAGCTCCCAAGCTCATTATTTGGTTCCATGGTGGCTTTTGATGATAAACAGGTTTTGAATGGATGCTTCTATCTACTGGTGACTATCAGAGAAGACCAGTCTTCGTGTTCTCAGCCAACATACCTCAGACCACCAGATGCTGGGGATTAACAAGAGCAGATGTATATTGCCATGATGCCCAGCTTGCAAACCTTCCTGTGGCATCTAGCTGGTCAGTATCAGAAGAATGAATGCTGCCTGAGCTAGATGGACCATCAATCCCAACCTGCTTTAAATTCTAACTGTAGCTGCTTGTGTCCACTTCTTATAAAAAGAGGAGACGAAAAAGAAATCTTGTTTATTTCAGCATAAGCTTTCATTGACTACAGCCTGGTTGTTCAAATATCAAGACCACCACTGGAAGAAGTGGATTGTAATAATTGAATCATAGAACCATAGAATCATAGGGTTGGAAGAGACCACAAGGGCCATCCAGTCCAACCTCCTTGAAGGCAGGAATATACAATTAGAGCACTTCCAACAGATGGCCACCCAGCCTCTCTTTAAAAACCCCCAAAGAAGGAGACTCTGGGGCAGTGTCTTCCACTTATGATCAGGAAGTTCTTCCTAATATTGAGATGGAATCTGATTTCCTATAGCTTGAATCTATTACTCCAGGTCCTAGACTCTGGAGTGGCAGAAAACAAACTTGCTCCATCCTCATATGACATCCCTTCAAATATTCAAACATGGCTATCATGTCACCCCTTAACCTTCTCTTCTCCAAGTTAAAAATACTCAACTCCCTAAGCCACTCCCCATAGGGCATGGTTTCCAGAACTTTCACCATTTTGATCATCCAATAAAATGTTATGCTGAAATAAATTGGCTAGCCTTAAAGGTGCCACAAACTAACACACTGGTGTCTTTGAATGATGTTGACTTTTACATCTCTACCATGGTTTGATGTCGTTTTTGCTAGCCATAAAATGGCAAGAATTACTGAAAGATTATCTATTTATCTAGCTATCTATCTATTTATCTATCTAGAACCATAACTAGAGAGTGAGGCAAGCTGATGATTCCATTGTGAAGTCGTAGGCTTTCATGGCCGGCATCCATAGTTTTTGTGGGTTTTTCGCACTGTGTGGCCATGTTCTAGAAGAGTTTCTTTCTGATGTTTCGCCAGCATACAGAACAATACCTATTCAACACAGAACAATACACAGTTTACATGGGAATAGCAGACAATACCCTTGATTGCATACCCTGAAGTTATGCCATTAACAACAGAACAATACCTATTCAACACAGAACACACAGTTCACCTGAGAACCACTCCTCCCTACCCAGGGTCTCACAGTATATATAGACCCATGCTCCTCCAATTCAGTTTTCTTTGAAGATGATGATTCCATTGTTGCAAATCCAGTATCAGTTTTATGTCCACTTCTCCCAGAACCAAACAAAAGTTCTCCTGGTGCTGATCCTCAATCAAGATAAGCTTCAGACTCTGGACTGCTCCTAAACAATTCAGAGGCACTGTGGGAGAAGTCACCATAAAACCAAAGTGGCTCTTCACCCCCCACCACTCACAGCACTGGAGACCATTCAGACACTAGCAAGATGATACATTATAATCCATCCCACTCGTCTTCTTCAGAGGGGAATCAAGTTGTTGACGGAAATGTTTAAGGAATTTGTTTGTATGGGTTCTGGTACATCTATCTATGCTTTCTAGAATGATGTACAACTCTGAATGTTGGCTGCTATTTTAGAGCACCTAACCTGGGAGTAATGCCCCCACCAAAATTTAACAGGATTGAACTTATGAACAAACATGCAATAGACTCCACTTCATGTTATTTAATACCTTTCATGCTTCACTGTTCTAAAGTAGTTTTCAGGTCAAAATATATATTTTAAAAACATGATTTTTAAAGTGCATGCAGAAATATGTGTTTGAAGAGAAAATATGTCCAAAGCACCAAGCAAATGTGAATTTCAAAGCAAATTGTTCATGTATATTTCTTACATTTGCATATTCATGTACAAATAAGATGGAATGGGCATCAGCTGAGACTGAACATCAGATTTGTGAAACATAAATCTCTGCATGTAGAGATATGTACTGAATGTGCTGTGTGGCCCTTTGTGCTGCAAAGAATGAGTAAATGCACAACTGAATGCACAAACAAAGAAGAACTACTGACAGTTTCAACAGGGACAGATAGATATGCATATGCAATGACACCTGAGCAACTCTCCTTCCATGAACCTAAACTAAATAGGGAGGTTGCATATCAGACAAAAATATCCAACCACTTTAATAGGGAAATTAAGTAAGCATCCAACAGGATTCTGGTTACAGTCACATAATATTATGGGTTGGGCATTGGTTGGAGGTTAGAGGGAGGCATTAGCCTCCCCAGAGGGCCTTAGAAGACCACATAGACCCATTTCATTTCCAGCAATAAATAAATAAATAAATAAATAAATAAATAAATAAATAAATGCCTTTTTTGCCTTCAAGTGCTCTTTTCCCATGTTTGCACCTCTTGGGCAATTTTAGGCTCAGGAAGGGTGCTCTTTATTGCAAAAAGTGAAACAGAAGTCACTTTCTGTTTTTTAAATGCTCCCAAAATATTGCAAAAATGACCCCCATGTGCCTAAAGGAAGCTTGGAGGCATTTGGTGGCATTTTTAATTTTTTGAACCCTGGGGGCCAGAAAAAAATGCTGGGATGGCACTTTGCATAGGCCTATGAAGATATCCTGCACACTTTTTCCATTTCTCCTTTCTATTTCTCTTCTTTCTACTCTTTGTGCTTTTCAGCATTTGCAATTTAAAAATTAATTCAAACTAAAACTAGAAAAGTACCTATAGTTAGACCTTCATATCCACAGATTTTGCATCCTCAAATTTCACCATCCACAAAAATATTTTTTTTAAAAATCCAAACAGTGAACCTTGATTTTGCCATTTTATATAAAGCACAACATTTTACTACCCCAAAATCTGTGGATGCTCTGTATATAATGGGATTTGAATATCCACGGATTTGGGTATCCACAGTCGGTCTTGGATCCAAACCTCTGCAGATATCGAGGCCTTACTGTATAACTGAAATAAATGTGCATTTTTTACCCTGCTCTGTTTACTGTGTCTTCTGCTGTTTCTCCTGAATACAATTTTAAATTGTAAGATCCTTGGGGAGAAGACAGTTGATAGTAAAACTGTGAGATAGGGGTTCAAACTTTTCCTTTGGCTATGATTGAATTGAATTACCTTGGAGAGGTCGTCATTCCCCAGCTTCCATTCTTGATCTGTTTGTGTAATGGATATTTAATGACCAAAAGCTTCATTAAATTTCTACTGGATTAAAGCATATGCTAACAGCAATTAAGTTGCTATAAAGAAAGATAGAACTGGGAGAGTATGACCTTCACCTCACCCTCCCAGACAGATACCATTAGAAATTGTGCTAGTTGTGACAGAATCATTGAATTTTCTAGGATTTTAAACCAAAGATCAACCTCTACACTTTTTTTTTTCTTTAAGCTAGAAGCGTGCGCTTCCACATCACAAGAGACTTTTGCTTGGCTCTATCAGAAGCCTTTTGGTTCTCCCTCATAGATTGTCAGGCCTTTACTGCACAAGACAAGAAAAGTGGAATATTAATTGGATAAAAATGTATTTGGCTGGTATTTATCACATGATGTCATGTTTGTTTATCCTGCTGTTGCCTTCCATTCTATTCATTAGTGTAGTACACCTTTTCATTGACAGGCAAACTCCATCAATAGGCTCTCAATTTTGATGCTATTCCATTCCTGCTGCATTTCTGCTTCTTAAGCAGTCACGTAGTGTGAGTAGGCATGATTCTGCTCCTCTCTCCCCCCACACACACACTTCTCCTTGTAGTGACTGCAGTGGCCAACACCTTCTTGATGCTGACTGCTGTGCTCACATTCACAAAGCAGATGGCTTTAGGAAGCAGTTGGCAGTCACCATTATGTGGGGCTGCTATATGAATGTGCACACAGAAGCCCCATGCTTATGAGGGAGGCAGAGCAGCAGTCGCAGTACCCATCATTTTCCTGATGTTGACTGGCAGCATTTAGCTGTGTAGAAAACAGATCATGCAACTATGGATTGCCAAAGCACTATCCTGGGGGAAAGTGTGATAAGAAACTATACCAAACCTGAAATTAACGCAATTGTGGCTGGACAGCAGGCCAAAGTAATAAAGCCCTCAAATGTTATGCCTGAGGAGAAGAACTCTCATGCACAAAGATTGCATCTGCACTATAGAAATAATACAGGTTGGCACCACTTTAACTGCCATGGCTCTATCCTACAGAATTGTTGTTTTATGAGGCACCAGAACTCTTTGGCACAGAAGGCTAAAGTCCTTGTAAACCTACAAATCACAGGATTCCTTAGAATAATGCAACAATACTTAAAGTGGTGCCAAACTGCATTATTTATACAGTGTAGATTCACCCATAGTTAAACATTAAAGGAGCTTTACAAAGAGTTGACCCTTATCCCCAGAATGACTTCAGCACCTTGGATAAATCTTCTAACATTTGGACTAAAACTCAGAGTGGATTCAACATCTCACTGGCTTGAAAGCCACCCACCACTAGTGCTGTGCCTTGGGGGATTGTTGTTCTGATAACAAAATGGGTCAGAGGAGGAAAGGCGTGGCCACTACCTTTAGCTCACTGAAGGAACAGCAAAATATACATGGAAGAGAGAGAGATTATAAAGTCATTGGGCTGAGGGTACCAAGGGGCAATCTTTTCCCTGGCATCACTCTCCCTTTTGCACTAACATATCAATGACCCACAAATTGTTATTCTGAACTGTTCTCAGTTCACAAGAACCCATTGTTTTACAGCTGAACATCACCACTAATGCAGTAGTATCTCTACCTATGCATTTTTCTGGGTTCCTCCAGAGCTTTCCCAGAGAACTAGCACTATTTCCCATGCAATCAATCTTCATTACCTTGGCCAGACATGACAGATCCTTGCCCATTTGTAATACTCATTTGTGCTGTGTTTTGCCTTCCCCTCCCTCCCTGCACAACATCTAGCCTAATAAAAGGAACTTTTGAGGTCTATTTTGTCTTGAGCTTTACTCCTTGGCCAAGTTCTGATGGCTATTATTCTTGCTAAGGCAGAGAGAGTCTTTTGAATCTGGACAGCATTTTTGCAAATTGCTGGGAC
Organism: Phrynosoma platyrhinos; assembly: GCA_020142125.1. Taxonomy (NCBI): domain Eukaryota; kingdom Metazoa; phylum Chordata; class Lepidosauria; order Squamata; family Phrynosomatidae; genus Phrynosoma; species Phrynosoma platyrhinos. The sequence goes on from CM034706.1 coordinate 10,264,561, forward strand.
ATTTATTTCAGGAAGCCATTCATCATCATCCCCCCCCCCCCCTTCATCTCTGCTCTTCTTCAGCTACTTTCAAGTTGTTGCTTAATGCTCGCTTCAGCTTTCTTCCAAGGAAACGTTCCCATAAGAAAAGGCAGCATGTTTTGTGGATAGCATCATGTCCTTTTGAAAGGCAATAACATCAGACAGCCCTGTTATTTAAGAGAGGGGAGAGAGATGTAACCCAGCTGTGTAATGTAAAATAGTGTACATACTTTACAGGATTTTTGTGTGACTTCCTCTCCATCATACAAGGGCCTAGAGCAAAGTTAGTAAAAGTTAAACCTAGAGCAAGGATGGGGAAAGTGTGGTATTTGTGTCTTCATCAAGGAACACCTCAGGAATCACCAGACTGACCTTTTTCTGACCAAAAAATAAGACACTTTACTTCTCCAGGACCCCTCCAGGTGCAACTCTTTACCTTTTAAATAGGTTACAAGGCCTCCTTGTTATTTGCCTTCAAGACAACTTTGACATATGGTGACTGTATGAATAAGAAACCTCAAAGTGCCCTGGTCATCAACTTAGGTCTTGCAACCTCAGGGCTGAGGATTCCTTGATTGAATCTATGTAGTTTTCCTCTCTGCCTACTGCTTTCCACTTTACTGAGCATTTTCATTCTTTCTATTGAGAAATGTTGTCTCCTGATATACCCAAATTGTTGGAAGCAAAGATTAGTGAAAGGAACTCTAGAAAGCATACCTGCCATTTTGCTTCACCTCTCTGTTTATTTCTTTGATCTATAAGGGAAGTATAAATAAAGGAAACCTTTATGCTTCCGTTCTGACTAAAGAGATCACTTCCCCCTTTTTCCAAAAAAAGCTAATTAGTCCTTTGTCTCTTTTTGTCTTAGAAGAGAGTATCCATTAGGCTTCCATCTCAGGATGGATGCTAGCCAAACATCCACACATGAGAGCCAACCTTTAGGAGCTCTTCTACTGAAATTTGGGTAATCTTCTTTTCTATCTCCTTTCCTATCCCAGATGGATTTCCTGAAAAAATAAAGAATAATAGAATCATAGAGTTAGATGATATCTCAAGGGCCATCCAGTCCAACCCCCTGCCATGCAGGAAGACACAATCAAAACACTCCCAACAGATGGGCATCCAGCCTCTGTTTGAAACCTCCAAAGAAAGGGACTCCACCACACTCTGAGGGAATGTCTTCCACTGTCAAACAGCTCTTACCATCTCAAAGTTCTTCCTTATGTTGAGGTGGAATCTCTTTTCCTGCAGTTTGAATCCATTGCTCCTGGTCCCATTCTCTGAAGCAGCAGAAAATCAGCTTGCTCCATGCTCAATATGACATCCCTTCAAATATTTAAACAGGGCTATCATATCACCTCTTAATCTTCTCTTCTCTAGGCTAAACATACCCAACTCCCTAAGTTTCTCCTCATAAGGCATGGTTTTTAGACCCTTCACCATTTTGGTCACCCTCCTCTGGACACACTCCAGCTTGTCAATATTCTTTTTCAATTGCAAATCCCCCCCTTTTTTAACCTGAATATATTTTCTCCTGTTTTCTACCACAAGCTCACATCACACTGGCTATGCTGCATTGTGCTTGATATAGATACAAAATAATACTACACAAAGTGCAACAGCCTTCATTTAGCCAACTTTGCTTCTAGTGAGAATTCAGGCTTGGTTTGCTCTAAGACCCAAACCACTACACCATGCTGTCTCTCCATTAGATGACTTATGTGATTTTCATTCCTTTTTATTAAGACAAGATATTTACTGGTTTATCACAACTTGTGGTCCATCGCTGTTACTAGTTGGCTTCTTAAAACTAGCCCCTCAGTGTCTATCCATTGAGGATTTTTTATGGTTGCTACTTAGATGTGAACTGTCTATGCATGTCTAACTAATCTTCAATAGACTTTATCTACTTTGTATTTAACTGTCAAATCCCCTTGGGGTAGTTTGCAAACCTACCAAAGTAATCAATAAGATCACAGCCAAAACAAACAAGTCAACCAATTAAATATCATATATTAAAACTATGTGGTTAAGAGCCAGTAATTCAATAGTAAAAGCAATGTCAGCATCAGAATAGTTATCATTATCATCTATTTGATTTATACCCTTCCTTCCTTGTACAAGCTCAAAGTGGATAAAAATCTACATAACACAACACAGTGTTAATAATAAATGAAAGTAATACATTGGAAATAGTTGTAATTTTGCATATTCTGCATCAACTACTAAAAAAAATGGCAGTCTAATGGTATGGATTTGAACTAAAATCTCCTGTGGAAAAGAAGGCTGATATCAAGGATTTGAGAGTAACCCATAGTTTACCATGTGGAATGTCACCACATGGCAAAATTTACTAAAAAACTAAAGTTTGCTTTGATTAAAGATCAGACCTTACCATATGAAGCCGCAGGCAGCTGAAATATTCCCCATGCAAAAAAGATAAGCCATCCTATATTGTAAGAATTAGGTTTTAATGAGTTCTATACTCTTCCTTTCAGCTAGAGCTATCACTTTACCTGAAATGAAATTCAAAGTTATTTTTTTAATTTTCTTCTCAGGTGAAAAAATAGTTAAGGGATGATATTGGTGAGTGTATCGTGATATTGCTAAGAAATGGGAAGACAAATGAAATTTCTTGGTGAGGAATTAAATATATATTATTTTAGAACTGAAATACTAAAATAATCTCAGAGTTAGCTTGACACTTAGGAGATTATTACGCATACAAAAAGACCCGGTTTACCTCTTCTGATCTGGAGCCCAATTTGGCCTGAAGCTGGGTCTTAGCGCATGGCTTTTTCAGCTTATTTCAGCTTCTGAGTACATCCCCACTCCAATGCAGATCCAAAAACATGCTCTTGTGGCCATGTATAACCATTCAGGTGAAAAATCAACCTGAGTATCATCACTTGGTCCCCTCCTTAGATCCTCAATTCTATTACCTAATTTCTTTCTCTCCTACAATTCCTAAACAGCCAACCAAAGTGATTCTAAGAAAGCCATTTTCCAGCCACTGCAAGAACACAAATTTGCCTCCATAAGGCCCTATTCAGATGGTGAAAATAATTCAAGATGAATCCAAACTGTTGTTCACATGCATCCTGAATGCACTCAATTAAGTTTGGGGAGCTGCCAAATAGCCCACTAGGATAATTGATACTGGGTGGTGTGGGTTTTTTTGGGGGGGCGGTGGTTGTTGTTTTTTTTAATTGCATCAGCAGTGTGAATAACTGATACAAGTAGACCTAGGATATTTCAAGATGAAACTCTGCATGCCTTGAACAGATTTAAAATAGATTCGCAATGTCAATTCCATGTTTATTTGAGTGCTTGCATATGTGAGCAACCAAACTCCTGGAGATGTGCATAGATGCAGATCCATAGTGTGAATAACAAACCCAGAATGTGTGAGTGAGATTATTCTTATAGTTCCACTAAAAGAAATGATGTCTGAATGACCCCTGAGCTGCTGCCCCTGCAACTGTCTTGGCTCACCTCTTGATAAGTCCATCTCTGTATATTCCCCAGCAGCAATCCTTCATTTGCATTAGGGAAATGTTGCTCTGGATGATTGGATTTATCTCATTAATTTCATGGTAAAAGTTTAGATGATGGCATCATAAAAATGTAAATTGTCAAAGTGTTCTCCTTCCCATGCCCCTTTTCCATGAAAGGAAGTTGGTCATTCTTGGTTTATTTCATGAGGGAATTATTTGGCTCAGTTACCTCAGTGTTTAATTAAATTGTCATATAACACATAAAATAGCAAATAAAACAGGTTTTTTGCTTTGTCCCAACATTAATTTCCTGTCATCAAAAGTGCTTAGCTTATTAGCTCTCTCACTTGCTCAGTTGTCAATTAAGCATTATATTGGAATACTTTTAGGACATTTAAAGTCCCTCTCTTTTTCTCCGCAACCTGGTTAATCTTTTTTAAAAAATCTGTGTTGTTGTAATTGGATGTTTTGGAGTTTCTGCATTCTAATAGATGAATTCTAACTGATATTTTATTGTATAGATTGTTTGTTTGGAAATCAGAGAAGTATTTTTTTTAAAAAAAATGCACAAGTTTTCCCCTGCCCCAAGATCAAAAGATGAATGAAATCCATATAGCAGAACAAGAGGGTTCTGCCAGGACCTAACAATAACCCAGAAAGCAAATATATATATAAGCTGGACAGTAAAGAAAGCTGATAAGAAGAAAATCAACTCATTTGAAATGTGATGTATGAGAAGAGTTCTGTGGATATTGTAGACTGTGAAAAAGACAAATAAATGGGTCCCGGAGCAAATCAAACCTGAAGTCTCCCTTGGTGCCAAGATGACTAAACAGAAACGGTCATACCTTGACCAAATCATGAGAAGGCATGATTCACTAGAAAAGACTATAATGTTTGGCAAGGTAGGGAAAAAGAAAGACCATGCTCTAGATGGATAGACTCACTCAAGGAATGTGAAGTAGAAGGCTTTCACAGCTGGCATCCATAGATTTTTATGGGTTTTTCAGGCTGTGGCTCTGTTCTAGAAGAATTTATCCCTGATGATAGACACACATATCCTCCTGCATATCCTTCCACCCTGAGGCTTTGCCATTCAACAACAGGCCAACACATGGATTAACATGCAAATCACTTTCTCTCAATCTAGGGTCACACAGTATATGTACTCCACACACTTCTATGCCACCACTCCCTGAAGATGCAAGCCACAAATGCAGGCAAAACATCAGGGATAAATTCTTCCAGAATAGCCCAAAAATCCACAAAAAAAAAAAACCTATCAACCAAGGAAGCTTTTTCATTGGAACCTTCTTGGGGGTACAGTGGTGAACATACTGCGCTGGCAAACAGCTATACCAATCATCATTGGATATAGTATGGAGCCTTGGAAAAGCATCTTGTGTGCTTTAGGATGGAATAATGTGTAGGCACAATGACAGCCAGTGTGATGTTGGGATCTGAGTATTGGACTATGACTCTGCAGATCAGGGTTCAAACGCTTGCTTGGCCATGGAAAACCACTGGGTGACTTTGTGCAAGTCGCACTCTTGCCATTGCCTTCCTCACAGACCACACGAGAGGCAATGCCAAAACCCCTCTGAACAAATCTTGCCAAGAAAACCTTGTGATAGGTTTGCCTTCGGGTCACTATATGTCAGAAGTGACTTGAAAGGCACACCACCACCTCAACAACAATAATACAATGATCTAGTTAGCATTCTTGAGTGTTTCTAGAGCCTTCTCCAGTAAAAAAACACTTTAGGAAAAATATGCAAGTTTTCCTCAGGAGATCAATCAACATAGGAATTCAAGGACTTCTCATGTGTTCAATGACCACATCAGGGAGAAAGCTGGTTCTTGTCCACCTCTCATGTCCTTGGTGGTCATACCTTCTGCAATAGTGTCAAATAAGGCCTATATCCTTGCAATTGAATACATGTAGGATTCCTCCTCATGAGTGAGAACTCTGGTGAAGCAAGATTCCTGATTGCTAGATCTCTCATTCCTCATAGTTATTCTGCCTCTTGTCACTCAGACTGTAGCACTCAAGTTTTCAACTCCCATATGTATTTCCCCCCATTTAACCACAATTCCTTCTTCAATAGATGTATCCCATAAGATTATTTTCCCTTTTCAGCTCCACACAACCCACATCTCTCCTTCCTTGCCCAACTGTTCAGTTTTCTGTTCAGTTTTAACTGCCTCTCTCCCCAATATTTGAATCTTCTTGGCATCAGATACCTGGAGCTATCCATGCCCTTGTGACCCTTGTGACCTATCTCTCCCTCATGCATTTACACATTAATTTAAATATTTATGTATTGTTTTTCTAAGGAAATCTCCATAAAGCAGCTGACAGTATAACAAAATGATCCTATTTGATACATTTTAAACTATTCCATAAACTTGGCATTCAGACATTCTGACAGATCTTTTGAAATGAATGGGGCTGAAGTAAGACATTACTGGCCTTTTTACCATTGGCCTTAATGGGTCTACTCTAAGTATGACTATGTTTGGAAGCAACCAATTAAACCTAAAATATGTTATTACCAAGCATCCCATCTCAGACCAGCCAAGATAAAGCACCAGCACAAGATAATACCACAATTGCTGGGTTCAGCATGATAGCCTCATGGAACAAGTAAGGCAGTTAATATTTTACTTAGGTAAATAAATGTGGGGCATTTTGAGGAAGAAAGGAGTGAGCTTGCAGGCCATTAGAGAAACCTTAATATCCAAAGTGGTCAGATAAGACTGCATACTATCAAACTATATGCAGAAAACATTGTATGCAGAGTGGGCTTGGTCTTAGAGGCAGTGAAGATAGGTGGATGGAACATTAGTAGTATTAGTATTAGTATTATCCCACTCTTTCCCCAAAACTGGGACTTGGGGCAGATTACAATGTTTTTTTTAAAAAAGTACAATTAATAGAATACAAAAATAGAATTAAATTATTACAATATTAAAACAAATTACATATTAAAATAATAAAATATAGTTAACCTAAGATATGAAGATGATATAATACTACTAGCAGAAACAAGCAAGGACCTGGAGCAATTAGTGAAGTAGGAAGAAGGTGCCTCCTTGTCAAGGAGGAAAGTGCCAAGATCAGATTAATGTTGAACATCAAAAAACAAAAATAATGACCATGGAAGATCTACAAGAATTCAACCTAGACAATAACAAAATTGAAATAATCAAAAAGTTCCCACACCTTGGCTCAAATATTTTTTAGAATGGAGACTGCAGTCAAGAAATCAGAAGAAGACTAGGATTGGGAAGGGCTGCTATGAAAGAACTGGGCAAGAGCATAAGATGTAAAGATATAACTCTGATTACTAAAGTGAGGATTACCCAAGCAATCATATTTCTCATCACCATGTGCAGATGTAAGACTTTTTTTTTAAAGCCAATATGAAGATAATCAATTTATTTGAATTCTGGTTCTGGATAAGATTCCTGAGAATACCATGGACAACCAAGAAGACAAACAAATGGGTTCTAAAACAGATCAAGCCTGAACTCTTTCCAGAAGCCAAGATAACATTAAGGCTTTCATATTTTGGCCACATCATGAGGAAAAATAAATAATTAGGAAAGACAATGGTGCTAGCAAAGGTGGAGGGCAGCAGAAAAAGAGGAAGACTGCATGCTAGATGGATATCCTCAATAAGGAAAGACACAGACATGACCCTGCAAGACCTGAACAGAGAGGTTGACAGGAAGTCTTGGAAATCTACAGGATCTCCATGAGTTGAGGGTGACACCAAAGAACTCTGATGGCACAGTAGTTAAAATGCTGATACTACAACCATAAGGCTGTGAGTTTGACCACAGGGCTCCAGGATTGACTCAGCCTTCCATCCTTTCAAAGGTCAGTAAAATGAGTACCCAGCTTGTTGTGGGCAATTGGCTTACAGATTGTAGACTGTTTGGAGAGTGATGACTTCACTATGAAGTGGTATAGAAATATAAATGCTATTGCTAATGCTGTTGATTCGAAGACAGATAACAACAAAAATACATAGGAAATATCTGAGGCTCACAAAAAGTCAAAGGTGTACAGAATTGGCTCTTCATTCATGTTCCCACTCCTGCTGACCCTTATTAGCAATGCAAGCATTTAGCATATTCATTGGTTCCCCTTTGAGACACATTTGCTCCTCTTTTTCTCTTGCTTTATGATAAATTCAGTAACTTTGGAAGTATCCTCCATCCAAAGTGCTCTGGGCTCAAAATCCCATTAGCTCTCTGCTCTGGTTAATTATGTCCAGTCGTTCAGGCTGAATAGTTTGTTCAGCATGGTTGTTTATTTGACCAAGGCTGTTATCCCAGTTGTCAGCTACATCCCATGTCAATGTTAGTGTCAATGACACAGCTTTCAAATTAAGGAGAAGATTCAGACTGCTGAGCCATCAGATTACCAATGACATAAAACCCCAACATCTTTCTTTCACCTCCACAACTGGTATTGCATGGTACCTTGTTTTATGAGACATTTTTTTTAAAAAATGAATCAGATGAAGTTATTCCTAAAGGGTTAAAGTAGTAGTAATTCTATCTGACTGTTCTATACATCCTTCCAGAGGCATTTCCAGTGCTGTTACAGGAATCAATATTGTTCTCAGCTTATATCAAAAATAAAATAAAATAAAATAAAATAAATTCAAGGAATATTTCAAACTTCCTGCCTGGACAACATAGCTGAAACATTTCAGTAAAAGCTGGAACAGTTTTAAGTACACTAGAAATGTTTCTTTGAGGAAGGGATCCACATATCCAAAACTTCTCCCAAATTGCACTTACATGGAGGTGTAATGAATATTTGGAGTATAGATATGAGCCACCATCCTATTGGTGTTTTACAAACATATAGATTTTCTTACATCTGTGGTTCTACTTTTTGTTGGTCATGGCATAATGCGTATATTCAGTTCGCAGTTGCATAAGTAGAGTATCACAAGTGTACTCGTAAGTTTTTCACATACAGTTAAGTATTTTTGCATGGTGTATAACTACCTTTCACTAACTGCAAGCTACCACTTGATTCATTGGTATGGTAGAAAAAGCAAAACATTCATAGCTTAATTAAATTGGTTGCACGATGTTGGTATTCATCAGCAGGGTAGTGTATTGCAACCATTACTTAAATATGGCTGCATCAGCACTACAGAAATAATCCAGTTTGACATCACTTTTATTGCCATAGCTAAATGCTATGTGATTCTGGGATTTGCAGTTCTGCCAGAGAGTACTGGTGCCACAACAAACTACAAATCCCAGGATTCCATAGCATCGAGTCATGGCAATTAAAGTGGTGTCAAACTGCATTATTTTTTCAGTGAAGATTAGACCTTAGATGACAGTCTAGCCTGCATTCCCTAAAACAGCCTACCACCCTCAGCTTTAATGAAAGATATATCCTGCTGGTAATGTTGAAGTTAACATTCAGCTGGTTCCTATACATAGAATGGAAAGGGGCACAAATTTGTCCTCTGTCTCAGACTTCAGATTGTCTTGTGCTGGCACTGTCCACCTCACACCCTTCAAATAGGCACACTCGTAGATTTTTACTGACCAACTGCCTTGAAGATTAGCCTATTAGTCAAGGTTATAGAAGACAATGGAAATGCCGACAATGTGAAAAACAAGAGAGGTAATTGACAGAATGAGGGACTCAACTCATTCATAGGATTAATTCTGACAAATTAGATTAATGGTCTTGTGTGAAAATAAATGGGCCATAACTAGCAATATGTTACACAACGCAGGAATTTTGGTCAGAGTCATGCATGAACTCTACTTGTTTTACTCATTGTTGTAAAATAAAATTTTAAATAAAAATGGTCTGTATTTATTCACAGACACACAACCCTCAATACAACACAGTACAGTTGGAAGAAACTGAATTTTAACATTACCTACTCCCCCCACCATCCCATTGGAATCTTTGAGTCAACAGAAGATTAAACTAGGCAATGTTTTTGGCATGTATTTTGAAGATATAATCTCTCAAGTGGAGAAATATATCTGTTTGTCATAGCACATGTTTTTCCTCACCTTTCATTTTGTGTGTGTTGTTTGTGACTGGTAATTGTAAACTTAACATGGGTTTGATTTGCAAGGGGCACGTATCTCTAGGAAATTCTTTTGTGGGAAGGAAAGGCAATTGAGCACAGGGAGTATTCTTTTCCTTTAAAATCTAGGTTGACATACAGAGCAATCAACCAGTGTTGTAATGCTTGCAAATATAGAAAACATGCACCAGAGAGGTCTTTGAATATACAATTTTCTGTTGCCCTGTGCCCTTGCTTAAGAAATTCAAAAAAATGTTTCCATCTCTCTTTTGGAAATGATGATGAGCTTAATTTTATCACAACATCTTGTGGTGACAAGTTTCAGAAGTGGTGAGTATTCTGATTTTAAAGGCTGGAATTCAGCATTGCAATTATGGATTTATAAACTAGAGTTATGAATCTGTAACTGAACCATGTTCATGAAGAGTGTTGTCACAATCGTAAAAGTCCCCAATGTTACTTTAAGTACCACCAGACACTGAGTGTGAAAGTCTGTTATTCTGTTGAATGGTGTGCAGCAGACTGATGCTTCCATCCCCTCACCCCTGGTGATTTCCAATGCAAGTGAGAATTGCAACAAGGATCCTGGTTCTAAATGTCACACTGGGGATTACTAATGGGAGTGGGATGGAAAAATCAGTCCAGTGTGCCCCACTCAGCAAGAGAACAAATTACTAGTGGTTGATGCCCATTGAAGAAAGAGTGAGAGCAGGCAACAAGGCCAGGAGACACTGATTATTTAAATATACTTAGGATTTCTTCACACCAGCCTGCTATTCTGCCTCAATTGCATAAATTTCAGAATGGAAGCATACCAGTTTGGCATCAGGATTGGCCAACTCAGCTCTCCATAACCACAAAAATATCTGTTTCTTCAGTAATTGAGACATCAGTCACCCATCCAGTATCTGTGTCAGAACTAGGGTTCTTCCCCAGGACCATAGCATAAAAATGCAAGTTATTCACCCCTCTTCCTTGGATCTTTTCATCCTGATCAAAGCAACCTTTCATGTCCTCCTTTCTCCTTCCTGTGTTTATCATTCAATTCCCCTTCAGAAAGGAAGGAAGGCACCCCTCTGATGCAAGCCAAATCCTCATACAGGAAAAGCAGGGTCATAAAACCATAAACTTTCATCCTGTTGCCATTTCCCTCCTTGTTCATTCCCATACCCATAGCACCCAAATGATTAACACTCAATACATTTCAAATTTCCCATCTCCATCCTCCAAATACCTCATGAGAGTATTGCAGCACCATATCAGTATACTATCATACCATCCTATCATAAGCCATCATGACAGAACCATGCACATGGCTGACACACATTTCCCTTTGACAGTGCTTTGGCAATCCATAGTTGTGTGATCTGTTTTCCATACTGCCAAATGCTGCCTTTTTGGAGGAAGGGGGGAATGAGCTATCACAGCTGTCAACTGCCTCCCAAGGCCAGCTACTGTGTCAATGCACCCACAACAGCTAGCTTTGGGAGATGGTTGGCAGCTGTGATTACTCATTCTCCCCCCTCCTGAAGAGCAAGGCTACTGTGTGCACATTCACACAGCAGCCCCATACAAGCAATTGCAGCTGCCAACTGCCTCCCAAAGCCTGCTGCTGTGCGAACATGCACACAGCAGTTGGATTCAGGAGGGTATTGGCCACTGCAATTGCTGTGAGGGGTAGAGGAGCAGAATCATGCCCACTTACACCATGTAACTGCCTGAAAAGTGGAACTGCAGAAGAAGGGACCTATCACATGAAGGCAGTAATGGAATAGCAGCAACACTTGAAAGTCTATTGATAGGTTTTGCCCATCAATTAAAAGGTACACTACAGTAATGACATGTCATTGTATGATAAGTACTGGCCAAATACACTTTTATCCTGTTGAAATTCTGCTTTTCTCCAATCCTTGGTAAAGTCCTTAACTTAGGGCCTTTGCAGACTGCCAGAAATAGTGCACATTAAATTGAGGCACTGCCCTGGCTCAGTGCTAGGGAGTCATGGGAATTGTATTTTTTTTTCTGGGACATTGAGCTTTCTCTGTCAGAGAGCTCTGGTGCCACAATAAATTACAGTTCCCATGATTCCCTAGCATTGAGCCAGGGCAGTGCCTCAATTTAATGTGCACTATTTCTGGCAATCTGCAAAGGCCCTTAGTAACTGATATAGGATCTCAGCCACTGTCTTAATTTTGTCTATTTTGAATCTACTTTCCATAATCCTTCACTGATGGATGAACTCAGTATCATGATGGCTATTTGTAGAAATACAATTGTATCCCATCAGATTTTCCAAAAGTACCTCACTTCCACTTTTTTGGGGGGGAACCCACTATACATGTCAGTACAACTAAGATTTTATTGCAGATGTGTACAGACTGATTAAATTCCCAGCACCTGCCTGTATCACTATCTCAAACCACCTGCTGTGAATTTTCTATAATTAACCTAAAAACTGCCAGAATGGAAAGTAGAGTGTGTCAAAGCCCTGTTGCCATGATGTGCAGCTTAAATAATTTGCTAATTAACACTGCTCTTTTTTATGTTTGCAAAGAATCTATCTGTTGGTTTTTACACCTGGGACAAAAGCATCTATTTCTTTATTTTTAAGACTTCAGTAACAATTTTGAAGTTTTTTAAAAAAAAAAATAATCATTTTTTCCTAACAACATCTAATTCCCAATTTCACACACTATTTGTTTTTAGGAAACCATTCCTTTTTCTCTTGATTCAAAAGGACTTATTATGTTACCACCCAACTCTACTGAAGGTCAAGGAAGAACATACAAAGGTAGGTTGGCAGTTGAACATTAAGAAAATGAAAATAATGACCACATGTGATTTACATAAATTTAATGTAGATGATGAAGACAGAGAAATAGTTAAAGATTTTCCATACTTCAGCTTGGTCATCAATTTCTTGACTGTAGTCAAGAAATCAGTGAAGATGACTATGACATGGAAGGACAGCTATGAAGAAACTAGACAAAGGCCCCATCTTCAGGAACCAAAAGGCCCATTCCCCCTCCCCATTTTGCTGTTGTCCTGTCTGGATGATACATGCCCCAAATCCCAATTCTAGTGTGGGCAGTTTGGATGATGCCTGGCATGTCCTGCATCAGAACTGGGGCATAGCAAGGATAATATGAACAAAACACCCCTTACCTGTTGCACTGGATCTTCCAGGAAGACCTGGGGCCTTCCATTTCCACACCATGGTAGCTATATGCAAGAGTGTCCCACTCAGCTACTGCCATCATTCTGAGGTTAGAAGAGCTGGGCATCTTGTTATGACCTGAGAAGTGAGTGACCTTCAGTGGCATTGGATGTGCCAGGCAGCCCAGTGGGATACCTGTGTAGACAGTCAACATAGCAGAAAACAGAGGGCCAGATAATGCAGGAGATGGGGGCAGGTAAGGGCTGCCTCTGGCGTATCCTGACCAGTTCAGACAAGGCCTAACTCAACTGTGGAATTGTGAGTCAACACATAGGTAAAGCTCACTGATATAATTAATTTGCTTTGACTGGAACTGACAATAGGATTCAGGCCAATCAAAGTGATTAGTAGAAAGAAGAAAATTATCCAGAATTCAGAAAATTCTGAAATTACAATGAAATGCTGTTGCTAATTGCCATCAAGCTAACCTCAGGCAATAGTGGCCCTATGAATTGGAGACCTCCACATCACCCTGTTATCAATAGCAGATTCAGGGCCATGGCTTCTATCCACCTGTGTAGTGTTACCTTCCTCTTTTCCTACAACCTACTACCTTACCAAGCATTAGTATGTTTTGAAATAGGTCACGTTCTCTCATGAATGTCCAAAGTTCAACAGTCTCAGTTTTGTCATCTTTGCTTCTAGGGAGAGTTCAGGATTCATTTATTCTTGGATTTCTTTATAGGTCTCATTCTTTTCCTATTTCTTCACTGTCCAGCTTTCACAACATTACATAGAAATCAGAAATACAATGGTTTGGATAATCCTGGCATTGACAGTCAGTTATCTATGTTTATACATGAAGATTTTAGCTGCATTTGCACTGCAGAAATAATGCAGTTTGACACTATTCTAACGTTCATGGCTTAGTGCTTATGGGATTTGCAGTTTTGTGAAATATTTAGCCTTCTCTGTCAGAGAGCTCAGTTCCACAAGAAACTTCAAATCCCAGGATTTCATAACACTGAGCCATGACATTTAAAGTGGTATCAAACGGTATTATTTCTGCAATGCAAATGCAATTTCTCTCTCTCTCTCTCTGTTTGTGTGTGTGTTTCCATGGTGTGTTACTCTGTTTCTCTGCTGGCTAAGGAGGAAGAGAAGCCATGAAGATCCTGAATTTCTCCCATCTCTCAAGAACTCCAGCAGGCTTCACAAAGTTTAACAAGCTGAAAACATTTTTTGCAATGTCCTATGGAGAGGTTTTGGAAACACAGCCTGTCCACAGGAGGTATTGTGGCATTCTTCATATTAGGCTGATGCCCATAATAATGGATGAAAATCCATTTTTAATAGTGGCTTGACATTTGAGAAACGTCCATTTATTGCCCTCAATTGTCTCACCGAAGCTTTCAACTGATGGCCACTCAGCAAATAGCATTCAGGAACAAAGTCAATAGCTCCACAAGTGTCATTACAGAAAGAGAAGTATGATAGATTGGAATGTCCCCAGTGTAAATGCTATTTTGGCTTAAGAGAGGTCGAAGGATGGTCCTTGTTTTAGATTTGTATTTGTATGAAAAGCAGGTTCTCATGTGAAATGAGAAGTATATTCATCATTTCCCTGTGTCTTTATTGGGCGTGATGCAAGTGAGAAACAGGACATATTACTATGTCGCAATGCTTCAGACTATGTTGTATTTGTCCCTTGCTGGTATTCAGTACTGGAGTTACAGATTTGTAGCCTAGGCTGCATCCACACTGCAGAAATAATCTAGTTTGAAACCACTTCAACTGCCATGGCTCAGTACTATAGAATTCTGTGAATTATAGTTGTTAACAGAGAACCAGTATGGCATAGTAGTTTGAGCACTGGATGATGACTCTGGAGAATGTTCCTGTTCAGCCATGTAAAAACCCATTGAGTAACCTTCGGCAAGTCACATTCTCTCAGCCTCAAAGGATGGCAATGGGAACAACTGCCCAACTGCCATGCATCCAAGACAAGGACCTCACATAGGCACCTGAGAGGTCACATCTGCCTCTACAATGAATTAGCAGATTGAAAGGCTAGGCTTAGGAGCTGCAAAGCAGGACATTCACACCTAGGAGATTTATGAGTACCAACCAGGATGTGTCTGGCTAAGAATGAGATAACATCAATGCCCCATTTCCCCTCATTGAAAATTGTCTACTTCAAAGACAACCTATCCAGAATCCTTTGATATACAATAATCAAACTTTGCCCCAGGCTATCTTCAGCCTATATTAAGACCTCCAAATCTGTGTTCTGAGAGCTAGTTTTTAGAAGGGAAGGGGGGATCTCATGCCCTCTCTGAAAACCAGTCTCCCTCAGCTGCCTCCAGCACAATTTCACTCCTGAAGCAGCTGAATCCGTCTTCACTACGGGAGTGTAGAGTTTCTAGGTAACTATTCTGTGTGTGAAACCTTTCTTACAGATTCCATGTATTCTCTGTGTGTATGTGTGTGCTTGCTCATTGATTTATTTTTCTCCCTTAATAAAAAATACCATTCTTTGGAAGAATGCTGCTCCTGCAAAGGTCCTCTCACTTTCCCCTCCCTGCACACATAGGGTTGTGATTCTGCTTACTAATTTTGAGCTAATTAAAAATTCCCCAAGGTCAAGTTCTTATTGCACACAACAACAACAACATAGTTGTGGCACTGACAGAGAAGACTATGTCTCACATACTTAGAGTTCCCAGAATTCCACAGCACTGAGCCATGGCAGCTAAAATGGTGTCAGACTGGATTATTTTTGAAGTGCAGATGCAGTCCTACAGTTATGGATTGGTAAGCAGTCTAGTATTAGGAGGAATTGCACATGCAATCTTGATTCAGACTGTTACAAAGTAGATCACTGGTGGGAAGGAGTGGGAATGCCAGGGTGTTGCTCAAAGTGGCAGGATTGGGAGACACAACATAGCTATGTGACTAAGACAGTTACATAGTTAAGTATCTGATCTAGAATAGGTACTCCTTTTATCCAAAATGCTTGGGACAAAAAGTGTATTGGATTTCAGATTTTTTTGGCTTTAAGAATATTATGCATATACTTAATGAGATATCATGGAGATGGAGCCCAAGTTGAAACATGACATTTATTTATTTTTCATATACACCTCATACACATCTTCTGAAGGTAATGTTATAAATGATATTTTAATAATTTTGTGCATGAAGCAAAATTTATGTACTGAACCATGAGAAGGAGAGGTGTCACTATCTCAGGGCCTAAGCAGACTGGCAGCATGGGGCTGCCCTGGGAAGGTGCGCCGCGGGACCGAGGCATCCCCACACCTTGATCCTGCGGTGCACCTTCGCCGCCCCTGAAAGGAGCGCTAAAATAGTGCTCCTTTCACAAGTCAGCGAAAGTGTGCCACAAAAGGTTGCAGCGCACTTTCGCTGACTTTTCCACTGCAGCGTGTCCGGACGCTGCGGCTGGAGGTTGTCCCCAGAGTGCCAGCCGTGCGGAGGGCTGGCAGCTCCAAGGACGACCTTGGGAGGAAGAAGGGGCACTGAGCATGCGGCTGCCCCTCCCCTTCCTTGCCCCGAGGATGGCTTTTTAAGCCGTCTGCTGAGGCAGTCAGCCAATCATGTGGACAATTTTGTATTTTGGAGTATTTCAGATTTCAGAATCCCAGATAAGGGATACTCAACCCATGCTAACCCAATTTTTTATAAAGTCACCCAACAGGAGCAATGCTTTCAAGAATGTGAGAATGAAATAAATAAAGATTTACATCCTCATGCCTTGCACTAGAAAGTGATCACTAAAACAGTGAGATGTATCTAGACTTATCATACTTAGAATAAATAAGTAATTTATTCTCTGTTAATCTCAATTTACTCTAAGACTTTGGATTCAACTAATGATTCCATCCTGGTTGCAGAGACTGTACTAGAAAAGGAAATATATTATATCCACAGTCTGTTACATAGACTAGGATTATTAGTTATACATGAATAAATACATACAGGGAAGGAGGAGGGAGAGCAAGAAGTGGCAGGACAGACAGTCCTATTGGAAAACAATTACTTAAAGTGCTATGAGGCAGAAAATGAAATAAATAATCAAAAAGCACATTTGTTTAGCATGCTTGTGGATGACAGAGAATGTGCTGATATTAAAAGAACAATATTTTGGCTGAGAGACCTAATCTCCTTTGGAAAGATAAAATAAAAAAAATAAAAAACTATCTTGTGTCAAAAATCAATAAAATACTGTTTTAATATCTTTGAGAAACTTAGCAAGTAAAAAAATTACATTGAAGCAGATGAAAGATCAAGATCATTTGTGGTAGAAAAATATAAGGAAATACAGTCCCAGACTTTCATTAGGCACTGATGTTAAGAGGCAACTAGTATAAAAATAATAACCAGAAGACAGATCACACCTGAAAACCTGCACAAAATTATGGTTATCTAAAATCCCTAATGTACAAAATATAAAATAAGTGTAGGAACATTATTTAATTTCTAATGGACTTGACTAGCTACTAAGAAATAATTGGTCTGATTTTAAGCATGCACTTAATATAGAATAACTCAAATGTAGAAATGGGAAAAATATTTTAAAATTTTCAGAAAATAGTTTTTAAAAAACATGTATTTCAGTTGAGAAACCCTGATGAAAAGAATCCTAGACTGACAAGAAATTTGTGCAAAATTCACACAGGGTTGTTTTGTGCAGAAAGCCCCATCTTCTGCAGGAAACAGCATTTTCTGTGTGGAAAATAATATTTCCACACAGAAATATTAATTCCTGTGGAGAAAATGCTGTAGATTTTGCACAGAATAAGAACCAAATTCTGAGTAGCCTGCAAAAACGGTGAAGAATTTCTTGCAGTGGGAAGAAAATTGCAGAAATTACTTATCACTACATTTTGAGAAGAAATTTAGAGAAGAATTACATCCCTTCTCAAGTGAATGGAACATTAGAACTGGCTGTTTTTTTAATTTTAATTTTACTTGCTAATCTATTAAGAAAGCATATGTAACTGACACAGAGCACTATTTTTAATATGCTCCTGGCTGGAATAACCCTTTATGCTTATCTGCAGAACAGCCAGACTTTCCTGGTGCCAGAATGCCTGGAAAAAATCTAATAGAGGACTTAAGTATTGTTGCAACTCTCTAGCATTTCCCTCTTGTTGCTGTCAGCATCTTCTAGAAAGTGATGATAGAGCCACTTCTAGTGAGAAGACATTATCAGGACCTCCCATCTATATCTAAACCTTGGAATTCAGCAAAAATTGTGACAGAAGTCATTGGCTAAGATTCTGCAAAAGGTTTGCTGATGTTGTTATGTGCCTTCAAGTTGTTTCCAACTTATGGCGACCATAAGGTGAACCTATCATGGGGTCTTCTGGGGCTGAGAGTGTGTCACTCACCCAAGGTCACTCAGTGGGTTTTCATGGCTGGGCAAGAAATCGAACCCTGAGCTCCAGAGTCATAGTCCAACACTAAAACCACTACACCACACTGGCTCGCCTACAAAAGGTTACATAGAGTTAATCTCCACATGTGGAATTAGGCACTGATTGTGCTATGCAAGACTTGTGTTGACTGGCAAGATCACACAGCTGAATGCACACCCATATGTGCAACCAAATACAGAATTCTTTGTGCATCTGTGTACATGTGCATCAGCACAGAAATTGGCATCACAGACACAATCCCAATTACACAATTTTGAATTGGATGAAAACATTCTACATTCAGATAAAAATGCCCAAAGACTTATTTAGAGGAACTTATGCATGTGTAAGATGTCAACCAAATTCCAGCTATTGTGAGCTTTTTGACCTATTACTTTCATCTTCTTTGTTACTTGCTAAGTATCAAGTTGAAGTTATTTCATTGCAATACTTGTCTTTATTCAGTGCTGTTTGTCTTCTCTGAATTCATTGCTAGGTTCTGTAAAATACCCTTGCCAAATTTGATACATTTTAATAAACTGATCTTTAATTGAAACTTCTTTGAGCACTATCCATTCCAGTGTAAGGAACAGAGCTGGCCCTATCATTTTGGAGAGTGAAGCAGCTGCCTCAGGTGGCAGAAACTGCATGATATGGAGGGGGTAGAAGTAATAACCCAATGTCTATACAGTAAAGTTGTAGTAGGGGGGCAGAGTTGTGGATTCAGGAAACCTGCCCAGGTTGCCATGACCCAACCTGACAGGTGAGGTGGAAGATGGTGTCATTTCAGTGTAGACTGAGCAGAGAATTGATGCCACAGGAGCAAAATGTCTTGGGAAAATGTTTCCGGTGCTGATGTCCAATCTGTATGTATATATATATATATAGATTAATACTTTCATATGAAAACTAGAAAGACTATTACTTCTGTCCAAGGAGTCAAACTCTTTCCCCATTTAAAAAGCTCCTCTTGTTAAGCTGATACTCTCCATGGCACACATGACTATTGTCCAGTCTGCAGTAGGATGACCTCTTCTTCCCCATCATTCTTTCCCTTTTTTCTTCTTCCCTCCTTTCCTATTGCTTACAATGTTTTTCTCCCTTTCTTTCATACAAGGAATAGTCTAATCTCCTTGCTGAGAGCCTTTCATCTGTAGTTTGGAGGACTGTGTTTTTCTTCTATTGTGAGCCACTGAATGGAGAGGAGGGCCTCCAACTCAAGACAAAAATAAGTATTTGAAATCCATTTGGGCTTTTAAACAATCAAAGCTTTTTCAACAACAACAAAAATCTTTTTCTGTGTGTATCTGTGTGTGTGTGTGCGTGCATACCTCCAATTTGGAGCATGCTTTTATTTTGAACCTCTTCTATTAGCCACACAGGCCTGTGACGGAGTGCTCAAATGTGATGACACTTGAAAGAGCTTGCTTGTATTCCTAGAGAGAATGTGTAGGCTTTTGACTTCTGTTTTCTTCTCTCTCCCCCATTTCTTGGTGCTGGGTCTTTTGACTATTTATATCCTGTCCTTTTTAAACAAGGATTCAAGGACTGGATGAGTAACTCTTTGTACCAGATTGAACCAACGGGGGAAAAGAACCCCCAACTACAAGCCATTTCAAATCCACTGCTTCTTCCACTAGCTTTTCAGAGCTGTTCAAAAGGTTC
Source organism: Phrynosoma platyrhinos (assembly GCA_020142125.1). NCBI lineage: Eukaryota > Metazoa > Chordata > Lepidosauria > Squamata > Phrynosomatidae > Phrynosoma > Phrynosoma platyrhinos. The sequence continues at coordinate 10,284,431 of CM034706.1, forward strand.
AGCAGCATTTCTTTCCCCGATAAGCTTCAAACAGAAAGTGACAAGTCCTCTTTTTACTTATTCTTGCCTTGGCAAGAATGATCAACAGCCCCCCTTCTGCATAAAACACACCTTCATGCTTTTCTCTGCCCTATTGCTTCTGGTCTGAATATTTCCAAGGTTGCTCTTTAATCTTGGGTTTGCAGCCTCACAATGCACCATTTGAAACTGGAATAGCAAAGCAATATAAAACTGTATAGTGGAGCATTGTAAGGCTAGAAATAGAAGATTCTGTAACTTTTATACAATTGTTGAGAGATGCAGAAGAAGGAAGCAATGCTTTGTTGTTGTTAGCTGCCCTCGAGTTCTCTGGATGAGACATCTCCAAGATTCCCTCCCCTCAACCTCAGGTCCTACAGGCTCATCCCTGTGTCCTTCCTAATAGTAAAAGTACTACAAAATAATAAAAAATATGCTACTTTTCCATATTTATTCATTTATTTAAATATTTTCATCCCACTATCTAATGAGGGTGGCATGCAATTATGACAATATAAACAATTTAAAGCAATCCTCAAATAAAAACAATAGCATAATTTAAGCAGTAACATTGTAAAGGAAAATCTGTTGAGAGTTAATACATTCTTGGGATCCCTCCCCCCAACTGAAACCTCATCACCTACATGTCTCACCTATGGGTCAAAAGAACTACTTATTAGATTTCATCTTCAATAATGATTCTTGAGTCATACCTTCTTTTATTTTTTTAAGATATTTTATTTTATTTTATTTCCAGTTTATCTTTGCTCAAGAAGCTGGGTTTGTACCAAAAAGCCTTATTAGTTATTGTACTTGTGTTTCTCTTCAAAATTAGTCTTTGTTGTTTATTTTAAAAGGTTTGGGGGGTTGACTGCTTAGTATGGTAGGAAGATCAAGTGTGGGTGAGAGAGTACTTTGGGGCCAGAAAGAGAATATTAAGGGCCCTTTCACACTGCACAATTATGACACTATGTCCCTGTCTGCACAGGCCAAATAAAATGGCCTCCCTTCATCCTCTCTGTAGAGAGATCAGATGACTTAAGGACCAAGTCCCGGTTCTAGTGCAAACAGACCACATAACATCTGGCCCATTCAGCACCAGAATTGGATTGTACTCCTCTTAACACACATTAAAATACATCAGCCTTTGCTACAGATCTTCCCAGAATATCTGGAGCTCTCCATTCCTGCATTAGGGCTGCTTTCTGTACATATGTCCTGCCAAGCCACCTAGCGTGGCCACTGTTGTTGTCAGCTGCTCACTCTGAGGTCAAATGAGATGTCCAGTCATGTGATCATTGCTGGACACCTAGTTCTCACCTCAGACTGAAGTGACCTGTGGTGGTAGTGTTGGCATATTAGCATCAATACGTGTGTGTAGCTCTATGTTTTTCTTTGAGAAGGGGCAGTGTCATCTACACAGAAACACTGATTTATTCCTATGGTCATTTGGTTGATGTTGTTGGGAAGAGGTCACTTTCCATACCCCTCCTCTTCCTGGGAGATTCTTCCTGAGGGTAATAAAGTTTTATGATTCTTTGTTTTCCCCAGAGTGAGCCTGCCTGCCTTCTTGCAAGCATGGGTGCAGAAACCATGCTCTCCTCTTAAAGATGTTTTTCTTCTTACTTGCACACATGGGGGTCAGCTATCTAGGGACCTCTGTTCCAAAGTATTGTTTTCTCTACTAATTAGTTGTTTTTGTAGTACCTAGATGTAATAATAAAGTAAGTTTCTTTTTACCTACCAATATATCCTGTTTATTTACCAGAAGCTCAGATCTAGTTGTTTTTACCAAATACCTGTGGAGAACACACTGATTGCTGTGTTGTCGCTGCTGCTGCTGCTAAACTCATTTAACTACAAAAATAACCAAACCATCATTCTAACAAGTAGCAGATACACTATTCACATGTGAACAACCACCCAACATTGGAAAGGAGGGCTAGATAACAGGGGGAGCTTGGGTCAGTTCCAGGGCCAGGATACTCCAGGCTGCCCCCAGAGTATCCTGGCAGGTGCAGACAAGATGCAAGATTTCACTTTAACTGCCATGGTTCCATCATACGGGATTCTGGGGTTTGTAGTCTGGTGGCAAATTCTAAATGCCCATCCCTAACTGCTAGTTCCAAAAATATTACCATGGCAGCATTAGAGAAGGAAGGAAGGAAGGAAGGAAGGAAGGAAGGAAGGAAGGAAGGAAGGAAGGAAGGAAGGAAGGAAGGAAGGAAGGAAGGAAGGAAGGAAGGAAGGAGGGAAGGAAGGCAAGCAGGCAAGCAAGCTCCTATTCTGAAAGTTCTTCCTTTTTATAATAAATTAATATTATAGCTTAGGGATGGAAAGAATATTTTAAAAATAGTCAAAATATGTTTTCTAAGTGTTGAGAAACTCTGACAAAAAGAATCCCGGATTAACAATAATCTTCACAGATTCTGTGAAAAATCTGCAAATGGTTGTTTTGCGCAAAAGTATTTTCTGCTCAGGAAACACATTTCCTACACAGGAAATAGTAGTTATAGGCAGAAAATGCAGTTTTCTATGCAATGCATGGTTTTTGTGCAGAATAGCCACTGTGAATAAGCTTCAGAAACTGCAGTTTTTAAAGACATTCTTCTAACAGCAAGAAAATAAATAAATAAAATTACTTGGAGAACAAATTTAGTGAACAATTACACCCCTGTTATAATGGTGGTGATAATGATGGAGGTGATGGTGTGTGGAGATCTAATAAAAGCATGGAAATCAGAAACAAAATGGAAGAATGGTAAATTGCTAACATGCTGTTCTTTAAATAAAATCAAATAATTCGGAACCTTAATGCCTAAGGAGAACATTTGAATGAGGAGGGTATCAGCCTGGGCTGTTTTCAGCTTTTGGCTGACTATTGATTTGTGCAAGTACTCCAACTCAGCAAGCTCAGATTGTTCTTTTATGTCTTTTAGTTTAACATTTTTGGGTCATGTTCCATCTTGAAATTCAGTTTGAATCCAGGTTTTCTCATTATGTTAGCTAGATTCAGGTCATGGCCCTTCTCTGATTGAAAATTATTTTAGACGTGTCCCACACTTTCTCTTTCATGCTGTATGAAAGGAAAATTTGGGGGGCGAGGACAGTGTCTTTATTTGGACTGGATTGTGGAGCTAGATTTGCTGACAATCTGGGAACTGGGTGGAGAGGGGGAGATATCTAGCTGCTCCTTTGGAACAAAACCAAAACTAGCTCACTATGACTGCTAGGCATGCTAAAAAGTTTTATAGAAGAGGAAACTTCAGCAGGTGCTCTTTGTCACACAACCAGGTGACAAACACCACCTGCTGAATTCCTTGCTTTTACATAAATATTAAAAGTACAGGAAATATTTCCAGTTTTCACTTCAAAAACCCTACTGCCCAAACCATGATAGCTGTAACCTTTTTTTCCCCAGTGGGCATTCCTGGGCCTTGGATGGCCTCTAGAGTGTGGTGAAACATTGCCATCCTGGTCTACCAATATGGCATACCCTCCAACATTTCACAAACAAAAACCGGGACACATGTGGCCAAGCAACATCAAAGTGTGGTCAAGATGGAAAAAACTATCATTGAGGAAGAAGATGCAATATAGAAGAGGCTGAAGCAGTGTGCTATTGCCTGTTTCTACTGGGAAGGTCAAAATTCTGCCCCCTTCTCTCCTCACCCCTGCTTGATGGATTGCAAACTACTTTATCATGTTGAATTCAGATTGCAACATTTGAAGAAAGCTGAGATAAAGAGGGGAAAGTGGGGAGAGGAGAGAGAAACTGGGGCATTTTAAAAACAGCTGAAAAAGTGGGATGGCAGAGGATTAATCAGGACTGTTCCTCTCAAACTGGGATATTTGGAGGGTATGCAATTGCCCAGCCCTGATACAATGCAAAGCAATGATTTCCTGCTATGGAAGGTAGCAGGTTTAAGCCCCTCCTGAGCTTAAGACCCTTCTGAAATGATCAGGCAACATTGGGCTATCAAGACTCCTATGTAAGTTGACCCTGTTCAGAAATGATCAATTAGAAGTGTACTAAATGATCATTATTTTTCTAGTGGTTTCATGGTACTCAAATTGTGACTGCCATCAGTTGGATGATGATGATAATGATTGTTTCAATGCAATGCATTGTGTTTTCATTCTTTTGTAAAAACATACCTGCAGTTAGTGAAAATTAAAAATAATCTGCCTGCCAATGTTGGTGCCTCACCATCTTAGGCCCCATTCACACTATGAAAATAACCCAATGTGAAACCAGCTTATTTTCATGACATTCACACTCACCCCAACTGCACTTGGTGCAGGTTGCAGGGGGGGATTGCCCAAAAACCCAATTAACCTAGTGCATTTGACACCAGGTGCCTTACGGCTTCTTTCTTTAAGAGCGATAACGATCCGGATCTTCGGTAGTGAGAGTAAGATATCAAATCAATCCAGATTGTTCCCAGCAATGGAGGTACCTCCATTAAGAGGATGGTGAGGGGGGCTTTGGTTGCTGCTGCTGCTGCTGCTGCTGCTTCACATTTTTCTTTGGTGTAACACTCTCCAAACCTGGTCTGGGGGAAAGGAGGTTGTGTGAGAGTGTGAGAGAGGGAGGGAGAGAGGGAGGAGGGGAGGGGTCTGTGTGACTGTGTCCATGTGACTGAGTGAGTGAGTGGGTAGGTAGGTGTATGTCGGTGAGGAAGCCAGTGAGCCCAAGCATGCACTCCTCTCCTTCCCATTCTTCACACAGCTACCTTGCGCTCCCTTTTGGGCCTGGGACAAGGTCGGCACTTGCTTGCTGTGGCTGGTGCTGCTTCGGCATTGGGGTGGGGAGTTTGGCCAGCCAGCATCTCCCTTTCTTCTGGCAGCTTCCTCAGAAAGAGCCTGGAGGATGGAGAGGGAAGCAAGCACCCCAAGAGTCAAGGACCAACCAGCTGCTTTGTCTTTTCCCATCCCTCGCCCTTCCTCCTCCTCCTCTGCAGCATGCTCAAAGTCACCGTTATTGAGGAGGAGGGTAAAGGTTTTTTTAACCTAGGCTGGATGGCCATCTCGAGGGAGTGCTGCATGGGAGGGGGTTGGACTGGATGGCCCTTGGGGTCCTCTTCCAATTCTGGGATTCCCTAAGGTGACTTAGACAGGGCCATCTGTGCATGAGAGCAGAGACACGGACTTCAAGTCCTGCTTCAAGGCAAAGAATTCTTTCTAGTACCGTATTTTAAACTGATGGTCCCAAGTGTGAATGCCTGACCAGGTTTAAATGCCTTGGAGAGATTCAGTTGTGGTAAACATAGTGGGAACATCAACCTGGGATTGCATTGGAGAGGAGATCCAGATCTCCTCAGTACAAAAACAGTACAATAAGTGTGAATGAGCTGCTAGAAACAGTTCTGAGGTCCCTGTTTCCTGCTGTCTCTCAACTGGTTCAGTATGTTGATGAAACAGGAAACACACAACTGATTTTTTTTTTCATTTGGAACTACAGTTGTCCCTCCGTTTTTGTGCGGGATCTGTTCTGGACCGCCCCGTCGAAAATGGAAACTTGTCGAAATTCAAGCCCCATTGGCTTGAATGGTGGTGCATGCCCATGAGTGCATGTAGGTGTGTATCATGGGTGCATAACCCATTATGTACCCCTCCATTTCCCACCCATGGATAGGCACAGGACACAGATTTTCAGTCTGTGAAAATGGAGGAGCAACTGTATTTCTCATTATCTCCAGCAACTTTAACTTGAAAAGCTCCCCCCCCCTCCTCATCTTTATCATGTTACCTTTAAAATGGTCTTCAAAAACAGGTTGGCCCCTCCTGAGAAACTGAAGTGGAGATATAGCAACTTGCCCAGGGCCACACACAGGGCCACACAAAAGCAATTGCAAAGATTGTCTTTTCAGAGTTGCAGGCCAGTATTTAGAAATCAATGGCTGTTTGCTCATTCCTCACAGAAAACAACAACCCACTTCCTAGGTGGTAAGGGATGCTCTGCCATTTATTACCAAACCCATGAGCCATTTGAACAACAGTTTTTCTTATGCACAGCTGCAAGGTTCAGCTTGTTGTGGTCATAATTTAAAGCATTGGTACAGGAACTCAAGCCATCTGCCACCATGAATCTAATGGTTATCTCTTTTATTTCCCAGATGTGTAATATGTAATAGAAATATGAGGAAAAACTCATAGCAACGAGTCCCAAAATTTGTTAAGAAATACTGTGGCTGGGGACAAGAGCTAACACAATACTAGCACTGTATGGGGTGATATAAAGGGTTTTTTTATTATTATTTTATGGGCACTTTTCTATTATTAATGTCAAATGATATTAACATGTTCTTTAAGCCCAGCTGTATTTCTGACCCCCCTCCTACAGATGTTCTGCATTCCACTATTTTCTCCTCAGCCTTCTTTTCTCTTCTACATCAGATTTCTAGATGTATAACTATCCCATCTTTCTCTAGACAATGGTGAAATCCTTATGGATCTCCCACTTCACTAGAGTTGGCATCACCTGGTGCGGTAACTCATTATAGAGGTAACACAATACTAGCACTGTATGGGGTGATATAAAGGGTTTTTTATTATTTTATGGGCACTTTTCTATTATTAATGTCAAATGATATTAACATGTTCTTTAAGCCCAGCTGTATTTCTGACCCCCCTCGTACAGATGTTCTGCATTCCACTATTTTCTCCTCAGCCTTCTTTTCTCTTCTACATCAGATTTCTAGATGTATAACTATCCCATCTTTCTCTAGACAATGGTGAAATCCTTATGGATCTCCCACTTCACTAGAGTTGGCATCACCTGGTGCAGTAACTCATTATGTCACCCCCACACACATTGACTTCCTCCCATACCTTTACTCAGCTTTGGTTGGTGCACCAGCTGCACTCTTTCCTGAAAAGGCAGGTCTGGCTATAGCAGTTCATGCCTGTTACCTCCCAACCCTGTTGGGTGCCCCAACATATCATGAAGTTTCGTGCACCTAGCTCACTGGCATGCCTACTACAGACCCCCAAGTCAGACTGAGGAATTGGATGATGTCTTTCTAGAACAGATGACCACAGACTCAGAAAGGAGAGATTTAGTGGCGATGGGTGACTTCAACTATCCTGATATTTGCTGGAAGTCAAAATCTGCCAATACTTCAAGGTCTAGCAAATTCCTCCCTTTCCTCAAAGACAATTTCATTGTGTAAAGGTGGAAGAGGCAACAAGAGGATCAACTATTTTAGACCTGATCCTAACCAACAGGGATGACCTGGTA
>CM034706.1:10307382-10322972 GCA_020142125.1 Phrynosoma platyrhinos
GTCATAAATCATTTTTGACAGGAGCTACACAGGTATACTACTATTATTCATATAGTTTAATTATAAAGGTCTTTCCTGGGCAACACTTCATTTCATGCATCTGGGGAAGTAAACTATGTCTACAAAAGCTTGTAGATTCAAGTCTACAAAAGCTCCTTCTTCCAACTTCTTTCTTTCAGTTAGTCTCAAAGGTGCTAAAAAATATATCTACATACAAAAGCTTATGATACAAGTCTCTTTGGCACAGTAGACTCAAAGGTGCTTTGTTGATGATGATGTTCTGTGCCTTTAAGTTGTTTCAGACTTATGGCGATCCTATCACAGGATTTTCTTGGCAAGATTGGTTCAGAGGAAGTTTGTCATTGCCTTCCCCTAAGGCTGAGGACATGTGACTTGCCCAAGGTCATCCAGTGGGTTTAATGGCCAAGCAGGGAATTGAATAGTCCTACACTCAAACCAGCACACCATGCTGGCTCCCCAAAGGTGCTACAAGATCCTTCTGCACATTGATACTATATACATCTATTCTTAACTGGTTCATTAACTGTCCCATCCATACCTTCTGTGTGTCAAAGAACACACAAAGGTTTGTCAAAGGCACAGTTAGTCTCAAAGATGCTACAAGATCTCTTTGCCTATCAAATGCTGTAAAATCCTGAAGTGTTAGTTTTGTAAGATTCTTTCACTGTGCTATATTTAGCTTTCTTTTTAGAATGCTACATTCTAATGTTTATTGTAATTTTTTCCACAGTGCACAAGAAGACAAGGAGATACTTCTTGATTTGGTTAGTACTACGTTGTGACAAGTAGTGCATTGTAGAAAGTGACAGAGACTGCCCCACTGAAACATTTACTGAAGATACATTGACACTGTCCTGGGACTGTGATAGCACTGTGAACTGAGCCAGCTCTGACAAAAGGTGAAAGTAATTAGAAAATCTAATAATAAAAAGCAGGATTTTCTAAGTGCCTGCAAAACATGGTGCAAAAGGAGTGCTGGAAGCAGTTGACAATGTCGGTAGCAACAGAATTGGCTCCCAAGGAGCTAGACAGAGCTTCATGCATGTTTCCATCTGGAGCAGCCAGTCAGTTACTTCCAATAATATAATATACACTGATACAGATAAAATCAGTCATTTAAATTTTCTATTTCTTTATCTTTCTCTCATCTGTTTGTTTTAAGAAATAACCTTGTTCTTTATTAAAGACCATTCTGTCAACTGCACAAAAACCTATTTCCCACTGCATATTTTATTATCCCAGTGCACAAAATGTGTCCAACTGCACCTTAGAATATACTTGCAATGGCATGTGGAGAAGAAGAGTTTCTTCAGGCAGAATTTCTTCAAATACTTTGTATTATTGAGGATGACAATGAGTGGGCATAAATGCGCTGTTACAGTTTCTTACTGGCCCTGTGGTTGCAACCTAATAAAATGCATCATATTTAGTTCTTAAATATTTCTGTTGTGGGTTTAAAAAAACCTATAAGACATGATTCACTGAGCTTGTTATGATCATTTTTAGTCTTTGAACATTTTGAGGGGGGAAAGAACTTTGTATAGATATCAGGAGCAAAATGCTGGGGTAAGCATAGGGTGCATCTACACTGTAGAAATAATGCACATTGACCCCACTTTAGCAACTATGGCTGAATCCCACAGAATCCTGGGATTTGTACTTTTGTGAGGCACTAGCATGCTTTGTCAGAGAAGGCTAAAAACTACAGATCCCAGGATTTCATAGGCTGGAGCTATTGCCCTTAAAGTGGAGTAAAACTGCATTATTGCTACTGTGTAAATGCCCCTTGAACAGGCTTGAGTCATGCCAGCCTCCTTTCCTGTGTCATCACACCACCTGTGGCTGAGATCACCATTTCTTTGCAATATTTGTCTCACTTTATATTCCATCACAAAACCTCATCCTGACAGTAACAAGGATCAGTTTTATATCATTTCTTCCCCACAGGCTCCCCTTCACAGCATTCCCTGGGCTGTGATGGGCTGGCTCCATCCAGGCTTGTTCAGTTCCTCACTTCCCAGGGCCAGCCTAACTCTTGTGGGATGGAGTTTCCCTCTCATGTCCTCACCAACTGAGCCTGTGGTGAGATGGTGGTGGGACCAAGACAAAACATTCCCCTGATGATCTTAGAACTCTGGCACATTTGTATAGGGAGATACAGTCTTTCAGATAGTCACCTTCCACAATGTATTTTGTTTAAAATTCCTTTCCCTTGGAAAGCTGTCTTAAAATATGTTTGACCACTGGTTCATTGAGTTCAGTATTTCCTGTTCACAACAGGGGTGGGCCATACTGTTCCACTTGGGGCACCTCTGAAGCTCTGGAGAGCCATCATTTTGGATGGCTGGAAGTGAGACACATCACTTTTAGTCACCTTTCAGGCTATTGGATGGGGGTTTCCTGTTTCATATACTCTAACTGTCCCAATTTATCAGAAACCATCCTTATTAATCTTCCGCCATCCCATTTTTTCAACTGTTTTTAAATTGTCCTAGTTTCTCACTGCTCCTCCCACTTTATCCTCAGGTTACTTCTATTTCTGCAAACTGTGTTCAGAGTGCAAAAGTATTTTGCACTCAGTTAGCTCAGCAGAGGGGAAAAGAGAGAAGGAGGCAGAATCTTGCCCTTCCCAGGAGGCTCAGGCAAAAGCAAACTGCTGCAACCTTTCCCAGATTACGTGTTTTTCCTTATTAACAACTTGTCATCTTGACCACACACTGGTGTTTCTTGGACATACATGTCCTGATTTTCACCTGTGAAATGTTGGAGGGTATGCTGTTTAAGGTGGGGGTCTCCCAAAACAGATGGCACCATCCCAGAAAAGAAGTTTGGGTCATTTAGATTTATTTTGTCAGCCAAAAAAAGGTGGTTGTTTTTAAGCAGGATGACAGACCCAGACAAACAGGATGACAGGGCCCCAAGAACCAAACTAGATCCCCAAAGGACCACTAAGAGCTGCAGGTTTCACGATTCCCACTTCTGTTCTGCTACAACTCATAGTGATTATTTGAGGTTTAAGATAAGAGTTACTTTCAGTCCCCATGAGATGCCAGGAATTACTGTTTGGCATTTTTCATGGATGATGTTTTGACCCTCCCCTATATATTATATATAGCACAGAAGAAGTATAGGACAGTCCTCTACATATTAAGTTGGTATACAAATGGCCATGTTAACAAGACACTGTTGGCCATTTCTGAGAATTGCAATGGGAAACAGGTGGGAACAGCCTCAAGATACACAGAATCAAAGCTATTTAGCACTTAACACACTGCAACCAATGCCCTTGAATTATGCTCAGAAGGCTATTATGCCCAGAAGTAACTAAAAGGGACTCTGTACAATATTTTAATTACTTCTATGTGTCCTATGGAGACAAATGCACTGATAATGCAGAGTCTGCTTGGCTAAGGTCTTTCCTTGATTTGGTCTTTGGTTCAGGCCATTAGCTGGTGCAGCTGGCTCAGACTGATTTGTAGGCACACAGGGAACGCCCTGCAAGAACAGCCCAATGGTCCATCAAATGGCATCCCCCACTACTCCATCCCAAAGAGGCCCCTGCCAAGTGTTGCAGAGAAAGTTATAAAACCACCATAATGAATCTAATTGCTCAATATGGCACCTGAGGGAATCATTTTTCCCTGGCTTCCAATGGGCTTCTAGCTATGTACTCAGATGAGAATTGATTGCTCTCATAATCATCTTCTGACACTCATTAACACCTGGTGCTACCTTTGTTCATACCCATAGTTTTGATCTGCCCTTATAACTTGCATTTTGGACTTGGCCCAATACCCTTCATTGTAAAGAGCGAATTTTTTGTCATCCTTCCAGCTAGAATCTGCCATGACCATTATTCACAAGATTTGAAGCAGAGGGCTACTTTGGTTATGTAGCCCAAAGGCTTTGTAGTTGGTAGGGGAGATAGATAAATAGATTTATTTTCTTTCAATAGCACAGGTATATTGTGCCTTATTTTAGTTGGAGAAAGCAATCATCAGGTGGTGACAGTGAGTTCTTTAGATAAAAGGTGGTCTCAAGGGGTCCCATCCAGCTCAGGCAGGAAAAGAAGGGAACCCAGAGAACCCTTATATAGACAGGCAAGGTCCTATATCATGTTGAGTAACACTACCCTTCTGCCGAATACTAGCATTTTGCAACCAATTGTGTTTTTGCCAATATGCCTGCCTATTGTCCCCTTGTGAAATGGAGAATGCACAGTGATTGTTTGTGTAATCCCAGGGGATGAAGTGATACATTGAAGGCACTGATAATTAATTATACAGCATACAGTAAAATACAACTGGCTGGAATCCTGTTAGACCCAACTAGAATAGACATAATGAAACAATTACTGAATGGTAAGTTAACATTGAAGATAAACCCTATTAATTCAATGGCACTATTCTAGTTGAAGCTAACAATAGGATTCAGGCCTGAAAAGGTTACACATGTGGAACTCTGCTTGTGCAACCATGATCTAAAGACTGAATATGCAATAAGCAAATTGAATGACTCTGCATTATACATTAGAATGGTTGTTGAAGGGTGCTTTGATTCCTTATTCCTGCATGGCAGGGAGTTGGACTGAATATCTCCTGTGGTGTCTTCCAAATATATGATTCTGTTATTCTTTGACTCTGATGTCATGGGAGGTGAGTCTGCTCTTGGATTTGGTCCAAACTTTAAATGAGTGACCTAGTATGCGGCTTTTTTTGTTTTTTTGTTTTTTTTGCAGAAGGGAAGAGTATTCAGCACCTTGCACACATATGTATGAGATAAAGAGAGGACATCATTATTCAATTTATATTTGACCATATCAATATTTTTGGGGAGAGTGAGGAATGCCCCCTTCTGGGATGCAGTAACAGAGTCTGAAGGGATTTCACCCCTTTGCCTGTAGCATCCTGGACTTCAAGCAAGCAACAGACAGCCTCTGCTTCTCCAGGTCTACACTGCTGCTGAGCAAAGAGAGCTAATTGAATTGGAATGGCACTGCATTAACGAATACTTTGATGAGGCAGATGAACTCGTTAGAGTTTATCTGAGCTGTCTGCCAGATGTGAACTTTAGTCTCCTGAGAGGAGCCACAGAGTGCATTAGCTCTGTCTTTAAAAATAAAATAAAAAATCTTGCAAACTGGAACTCTCTCTAGCCACATGGAAATGCTTTCATATGCATCCATTTGAGATGCATAACATCCAAACTGAATGTACAATTGAAGCATCATTCTCATGTCTCCAAAGACACCACAGTAACAACAAAAGCCTGTAGTTCTGAAAAATTTGGGAAACGGGAGAGAGCTCCTTCATGGATAAATTACTAAAGGGTCTAGAGATGAGATAATTCTCCACTTGATAAAATACCTGTATTCAACAGAATTATGCTCTAAATGAATGTGCTTCCAATTAAGAGAATGAAGAGAACTGTAGGCAAAATCATAAACAGATATGCTTGTAGGACACATCTATGACTGTGCAGAATTATTCTGGTGAACTATTTTCAGAAATCACCATTTTGTTGCTGTTGTTATGTGCCATCAAATCCACTTTGACTTATGGCAATGCTATCAATGAGAGACTTCCAAGAGCAGGGTCATCAACAGCCCTGCTCAGGTCTTGCAGACTGATTGAGTCTATCCATCTGGAATGCAGTCTTTCGCTTTTCCTACTGTCTTCTACTCAGCTACCATCCTATTGGAAGCCCCATGTATCCATCAACACAGTCGCATGAGTGATACACCACCTGTACAGTGTATTGGTGCACCCAGTGCCACACTGGCTAAGAACAATCATGGAAGCCCCTCATACATGCCCATTCCCCTGCCTTCACCTCATGCCCCCTGTTGAACTGTCTGGTTTGTGTATGTTTTAATTACATCCATTGCATTATTGGCAACCTATTGTGTTCATTGTACTTCTGCATCATGGCTTAATGATGTGATGGGTCAATGGCACAGCTGGCCACTCATGCACCTGTATTCTAGAATGGGAAAACTCTATGGTGAGCAATGGCACCAACATCTGTGTTTCACTGGTCCCAGAGTGCATGCTCCAGACTGCTTCCATACACTATCTGGTCTTTCTCACATTCCCACACTCACAACATGCTGTTTATATACTAGTACAAAGATGCACATTTTCCACTTTAAGTTAGAGTATGAGTGCTTCTTTTTGCTCCATTTTTAGCCCCAGAGTATGGCTTCATGGCAGTTTCCACCCAGTTTGGCATTGTACATGATCCGAACAGGTAGACTTCAAGTCAATTTGAAGCCACCATTTTTTTGCCAGTGTGGACAACCCCTTATACATCAATAATGGTAATTAAAATCAAGAAGCAATGAGAAAAGAAGTAAGCCTTACCCAAAGAAAGACTTCCTCAACTGAACATCACTTGGGAGTGGGGGGTTAGGACTGCAACAGTCATCACCAAAACTTAAAGCTCAGGGTCCCTTTCATACTATACATTATAGCATTGCAATTCAATATTAACTGCCATGACTACATCCTATAGAGTCCTGCATATGTAGGTTGGTGATGTGTTATAAGGAGCCCTGGTAGTGCAGTGGTTAAATGCCTATGCTGCAGCCACAAGGTTGTGAGTTCAATCCCAGGGATTCTAAGGTCCATTCAGCCTTGTATCCTTCTATAGATTGCTAAAATGAGTACCCAACTTGTTGGGTGCAATTAGCTTACAGATTGTAAAACATTGAGTAAGTGCTTAGTTCTCTGATAAGCGGTATAGTAATGTACTTGCCATTGCTATTGCTACTATAGCTTTCTGGCTGAGTATTCTAAATGCCCCTCTAAACTACCAATCTCAGGATTCCATAATATGTAACCATGACAATCCAAGTGGAATCATAGCACTAAAAATGTATAGAGTATAAAAGCTCTGATGTTACTACATGCATTTTCTTTCTTCTGTACCCTCTTTCTTTGTTTGTTTCTGTTCCAGCTTGTTTCTCCTCCACATTCAGCTTTAAGGAATATGGCCACCCACACCCAGTTCCTCTCTGCCCTGCATATTCCATCTTTCTCATTCTTCACATGACAGTCAGAGAGGCTGTTGTCATCATTGTTCATCTGTCAGAAGATGTATAGCCTCGGCATATTATCAAACAAAGTCACGTTAACGGCATAACACAGTAATACATTATCAGAGGAATGTTGCTTTTGATGATGTATTGCTTCAATACATCAGAGGGGTGCCAAGCAAAAGAAAAGAATCTCTTCATAGACATACACATAAATGTAAACTAAATGGAGACTCAGCTTTGCAGAGAGAGAAACTGGACTATTGGATGGGGTTCCATTCTGTTTTACAGGCTTCCATAACACCTTATTGTTTTGTTTGCCACGGTACCAAAGCAAGATGATGACTACCAATCTTTCAATACACTACACCAAGGTAACTATGCTGTCATAGGTGATGGTGGTGGGTGGGAAAAGACATGGGTGCTATGGATATGAAAGATGTAAGGAATGGGAGAAATAGGCTGTTCAGAGTTTGCAGACTTTGGTTAAAATGCCATCAGTGACTTACAATGAATATTGTTACACAAGGATTTTCACTTTCTAGATGGTTGTATAAAGGTGGCATCCCATTCAGGACTGCACAAGACATGAGGCTGAACCACCTGTTATACAATGATGTGATCCTGGACAACTTCAGCATAGCATAACTCCCAATGTATAAGTTTGTATTTCCATTCTAGCCCTTTCTTGCATGACCCTGGGGGAGGGGGGAATGATCACTAGTGTATTGTATCAAAACAATGTTGACCTAACTTTGATGAAGAATTACTGTCTTATATAGAGACGAAAGGAAAATTTCAAAATATTCAAATTTTGTTATTGGCTTTTTTAAAAATTATATATATGCACAGGACTTACTCTGTGCAAAATTTGCATGTGGGTGTTTTGCATCAAATACAACTTTTCCTGTACAGAAAATATTTCTACACAGAAATATTATTTCCTAAACAAAGAACACTATTTCATGTGCAGAACATGCTGTAACTGGGCATTTATTCTACTAAAATATTTTTGCAGGTGTTTTCCTGCATATTTTCCTGGATATGATCAGTAGCATCACTGGCAGAGTGCAGGGTGTGTGGCCTGCACAGGGTGACACCCCAGAAGAGGGCCTGCCAGCATCTCCTCAGCCTTCCTCGGGGTGCACTGAAGCCCACTGACATCTCCCCAGCCTTCCCTGGGGACCACTGAAGCCTGCCGGCATCTCTTTGGTCTTCCCCAGGGCCCACTGAAGCCTTCCTCAGGACCCGCCAAGGTCTGCCAGCTTCTCCCTGGCCTTCCCTGGGGATGACTGAAGCCTGCTGGCTTCTCCTAGGCCCATCTCAGGACCCAGTGACTTCTCCCTGGCCCTCCTTGGGGGGGGGGGGTGCAGAGCATCTCTGACCACGCACACACTCCCCTGCGCACTGGAAGGCCACTGGAAGTCCCACCCCCATAAGTCCTGCCTCCACCATGACTGACCACCCCGGGTAACATAAAACCTAGGGACGCCACTGCATATGAATATTATTTTCTGTACAGAAAATGGCATTTCCTGTGCAGAGAATGCTATTTTTCACACAAACCAAAATGTGTGAATTTTGCACAGAATCAGAATTGCAAATAGGCTTTGAAAACAGTGTGGTTTTCAAAGAGTTTCTCACAGCTGGAAGAAAATTGCTAAAATTATTTGTTGCTTCCTTCAAGAAGAAATTAGTGATGAAATGTATCCTTAATCTTACATCACTCTTGAGATGCATCTGCATTGTAGAAATAATGGAGTTTGATACCACTTAAACTGTCATGGTTCCTTTCTACAGAATCCTGAAATTTGTAGATTTGTGAGGTACCAGCACGCTTTGGCAGAGAAGGCTATAATAAAATGACATATCCCAGGATTCCATAGGATAAAGCTGCATCACTTAAAGTGGTGTGAAACTGAATTATTTCTTCAGTGTAGCTTGATCAGAGCTTACAGAGCTGTGTTTATTAAACAAGTGAAGAACTGAAGTGGACAAGACCTACTTTCCTTCATAGCTGATTATTTCACCCCAAACATTTGGAGGATGATTTTGTAAAGAAGAGAGTCTCATCTATTTGTGGAGAATTGTTGTGAGGTATCAAATGCAGAAAAATGGAAAATACAAGTTTTTAAAGAAACAGAATGCTGCAGTATTTCACTGACAGATGTACACTCATATCATAGAATGTTTTCCATCTGTCCTCCCAATTCTTCTGTAGTGCTCCTTGTCACTCAAAGGTTTTCTCTGAAGGGCAAAAGTCTTCTTTGTCTCAGACCTTTGGAATAGATTTTGAGGGTACACAAAAGACCTGAGTGAAATAGAGGCAAGTCACTGTCCACTAATTGGTCCTCTGTATCCACCATTTTTTAATCCACAGATTCCACCATCCACTGCTTGAAGATATTCATATATATATATATATATATATATATATATATTCCAACAGCAAACCTTGATTTGCAATTTTATATAAAGGACACTATTTTACTACCTGACTGTATTTAATGACACTTGGGCACCCACAGATTTTGGTATCCACAGGTGGAACCAAACCTGAGCAATTACCAAGGGTCCAATCTACCAACAGATGTTCCTTGGTTTATTGTTGTTGTTGCTTCCATCCATACTCCATTCCAACTTCTGCAGACACTCTCAGAATAGATCCATCATTTGTAACTCCACTCTTCTCATTTTCCAGTAGAATGGATTAACTCTAAAACAGAGATCTAATTGCAGGTATTGATCTTTAAGGCAAGGAGCTGAACAAAGCAAGGTTTATTTATCAGACAACTCATTTTTTCATGTTTTGTTTGCTTAAAGAAAGCTATAGTTCTTGGCATTTTTAATTCATTTTATTCACTTTTGACAAATGAGGTGGAGGTATTTGGAGGGCGAAGAGACATCAGAAAGAGATTTCCCTTTGGGAAAAGCAGAAATGATGTGAAGGATCTGTTTAACCAGAAGAAAGTCTATTCAAGTAAACCCAACCCAAGTGGGGTAGAAGGTTACTGGAGGACCAGGCAATTCAAAGTACATAGGGAACATTTCTCATCCCTGCACCCCATTTTCAGTCAATTTTGTTTGAGGAGGTGTTAAACTTGCAGCACTACTTGAGAGTCAAGGGTGTCTGATGGGGAAAGCTCTATGGGTGCATCTACACTGTCTAAATTATGCAGTTTGACACCACTGTAACTGCAATGGTGCCGTCCTACAGAATCCTGGGATGTAGCACTTTTTGGCCGAGGTGGTTAAAGATCTTGTAAAACTACAAATCCCAGGATGTTATAGGATGGAGCTACAACATTTAATGTGGTATTAAACTGCATTATTTTTACAGTGTCGATGCATCCTAAGTCAGGCAGTGATGGCCTCTCACTGAAAGAATTTAGGTGCAGGCTGGATGGCCATCTGTTAGGGCTTCTGCAGCAGCAGTCTGCATTGTATTTCCTTGCAGAATTTATTAGTTTTGTTTTCATCTACGTTCATTTTTTTTTAAAAAAAAAATACTCAATCTCCTTCCATCTTGGTTCTGAAACCATTTATCAGTGTTGATAAATCATTACCCTCCACATTGTGGCTTTGACATTTGCAGATTCGATTATTTGCGGATTTGATTAACATGTTCTCTCTAGGAATCTCTAGGTCCTCCAGCATGACTCTATAGGAGGTTGACTATAGAGTCACATTAGAAGACCTAGAGATTCCAAAAAAAAAAAAAAAATCACGTCTCTAGGCATTTGTTGAACATAGACTTGTGCTGGAGGGCCGAGATATTCCTAAAGAGATCTTCTATCAGGCAAAAAAAAGTGTGTGTGTGTGTGTTTTATTTGCAGTTTTTCCACTTTCATGGGGCAAATGTGGGGGCCCAATTTATATTTTTTAAAAAGTAATGTAGATGCAGTCTGAACATTAAAGGATGTATCCAAGTTGCCAAACTCTATGCCCCAAACAGGTTCAAAACTTCAGAAAGCACCCTTAAAATTAAAATAAAAACCCAGAGTGGATTCATCTTTAGTTGCCATTGCCCAGACTCAGTGTGCTGTTGTCAGAAATGGTACTAGGTTGTTAGACCTTGCACAGTAGAAGAATCCAATTCTATGTACATGAGAGAGAGAGAGAAAGAGACAGACAGACAGACAGACAGACAGGAAATTGTTTGCTTATTTTGAAATCCTGGATTCAGTACATCTCTCTTTCCATAAACTGGGGAAAGGGTTAGACTAAAATTCCCAGATTCCTTCAGCCAGCATCACCAGTGACTGTACTGGGTTGGGGATGCTGGGAACTATCATCCAAACAAGGAATATTTCCATCCTCCCCATCACCATACCAAGAAGTCTTCATCTATGCTGAACGAATTTGCAGCGGCTGCCATCCAAGTACGCGAATGAGCTCCCTGCTTATCAGCCCTGGCACTCAAACCTCTGACAACAAAGGGCATTAGAAATGCCACACCAGAGCAGGCAAGAGCATTAGTCAGCTTTGAAATTTGTTACAGAGTCCCCCACCCACCCCTGAAAAATGCCATTAATGGTCCTAGTAATGCGAGCAACTACTACATCTGTTTGGGTGATTTATTTATCCTTAATGTAATACCGCATTACCTGTCACAAAGGGCAGCCTCATATTTCATCTTAAATGGGTCTGCAAGAAAAAATGTTTTTACAGAATCATGAATTGTCGCTGGCTTCCTCTGCTGGGACTGACATCTGGAAGTTTAATAGAACAGTATGTTACCTATTTCACATTTGCATAATGGCCTCTTTTGCATGTTGGGATCAGCATTTGTCACAGCTTCAGCCCTCCATGTCAATTAACCTCCATCTCCAGAAGGAAAGGAATCTTTACGTTAAAAAAAAAACAAAACCAAAAATGCTTGGGCCAGTCACATTGAAATAAGCAACAGCCACTGCGGTGCCACATCTCAGTGGGGCAGTGTTCTGGATGTAGTGATCTGAACTCTAATAGAACTACAATATCCAAGAAGCTGGACTTTGAACAACTCCTCTAAACATCAGACTTTTGATGCGTCAACAATGTAGAAATAATGCAGTGTGCCACCACTTTAAGTTCTGTAGCTCTGTCTGATGGAATCTTGAGATCTGTAGTTTTGCAAGCTCTTTAGCCTTCTCTGCCAAAGCATGCTGGTGCCTCACAAAGCTACAAATCCCAGGATTATGTAGGATGGAGCCACAGAAGTTAATGTGGTATCAAACTACATTGTTTCTACATTATAGATGTGTGACCTTCGGCAAGTCACATGCTCTAAGCCTCAGGGGAAGGCAGTGGTCAACCTCCTCTGAACAAATCTTGCCAAGGAAACTCCATGGTACATAAGTCAGAAATGACTTGAAGTACACAACAACAACAACAACAACAACTGCACACTGAAACCCTAAAACTCTGCCCCAACATGGGAATCTTCAACTGCCAATATCAAAATGAATAGCACCACTGAGCCCATTTTAGGAGTGTAGGTATTATGTTTTTCATTTCTGTCCTGTATAACATCCCCTTATATCTTATGGGCATGCAAGATATATGGGCATGCAAGATTTTTTTTCCATTATTTCATTTCACAATTTGATTCTTTCTTTCTTTCTTCTTCTTCTTCTTTAATCACTCTATGACTGAAATCCTAAATCAGGGTTGGGAGCATAAATATCTGCATGCACAGCTATGCAACCTTTATGTTGAATGGTAAGGTTGCACCACCATGTGAAGAATGGAATTTGCATGTCCCTGTGGAACAGGATCACATGCACATCTCTATTTCTGCTGCCTTGAACTGAAGCTGGCCATTCTGCATCAAGACAAAGAAAAAATGTTCAACCACTCCTGTAGGAAAACCTGTGCATGCACAAGATGGAGCAAATTTGTTTTCTGCAGCTCCAGAGAATTAGGACCTGGAGCAATTGACTCAAACTATGGGAAAAGAGCTTCTACCTCCTCTGAGCCAGCATGCGATATCCGCCATCATTTTTGTTTATGTATTGTTTGTTTTAATGTTTGTTCTTAATTGGAGGAATTTACCTCCTTATATTGTTTTTAAATAGTATTGGGTTTAATAACTTTTTAAGGGGGGGAGGGGGAGGTAATTGTTTTTAATTGCTGTTGATTACTTTTATGATGTAAGCCGCCCCGATTGTGCTCAGAAGGGCGGGGTATTAAATAAAAATTATTATTATTATTATTATTATTATTATTATTATTATTATTATTATTATTATTCTACCTCAACATTAGGAAGAGCTTCTTGACAGTAGGAGCTGTTCAACAGTGAAACACACTCCCTTGGATTGTGATGGGGTCTCCTTCTTTGGAGGTTTTAAACAGAGGCTCAGGGGCCATCTGTTGGGGGTGCTTTGATTGTGAGTTCTAGCATGGCAGGGGGGTTGGAATGGATGGCCTTGGGGTCTCTTCCAACTCTATGATTCTATGACCAACAAGATCCCAAATGATAAATGCTGATAAATTCATCAACCCAAGGATGTCTCTATTACCACTCAACAAGTGATTTCTGATTGGCCACTATTAATAAGTTATAGTGATTATGTTCTATTTAAGTTTTTTAAACTTTTGTATTTTAATGTAATTTTATATTGGGTAAATCAGATTATTTTAATTGTTTGTATTTTTTATGTTTTTAACCAATTTTACCTGGGAGCCACCTTGGGTCCCTTTCCAGGAGAAAGGTAGCATATAAAATAAAGCATATAAAATACATAGATTATATTGTACATTAACTATATGTTTTGTGCATGTGTGTGTGTATGCCTTTGGTTCCCTTTGATCTCTTTATGTACTCTTAAGATGTATGTATGTGTTGTTTGCCTTCATGTTGTCATATTGCAACCCTAAGGAGAACCTATCACTTGGCAAGTTTCTTCCAAGGGGGTTTGCCATTGCCATCCTCTGAGGCTGAGAAATCGTGACTTGCCCAAGGTCACCCAGTGGGTTTTTATGGCCAAGCGGGAATCAGTATCATGCTCTCCAGTCATAGTCCAGTGCTCAGACCAATACACCACACTGGCTCACAAGTTAACATTTCTTACTGCTGATGAGGTAGGGCTGCAGTTCACAAAAACTTATGTGACACACAAATTTGTTAGTTTCTAATTTTTCTTTTATAATATGATGATCTGTTTGATTCTTTTTAAATATGACAACATTTTGGCCTCTATCCTAGTGTCAGACCCAATTAACAGAGACACACTGAATCAATTGATTTGACCTATATTCTGATTCACCCTTCAGTACTGGATTGGATGGATCTACATCATTTGGGAGTAACCAACAGAAATCCAACCATTTTTATAGTTGCCTGTATTTTTTAAAAATCATGTCATACGCCACTCTGTGCCCACTACCATCTAGTGCAGAGGTAGGCAACCTTTTTGAGTCGGGGGCCGGGTGGCTGTCCCTCAGACAATTGGGGGGCCAAAGCACAATAAATAAATAAATAAATAAATAAATATATTTTTAAAAAATTAAAAATTTTAAAAAAATATGCATGCACACTCTCTCAGCCCCAGAAAAGCCATGGCAAAACCCCT
Organism: Phrynosoma platyrhinos; assembly: GCA_020142125.1. Lineage (NCBI taxonomy): Eukaryota > Metazoa > Chordata > Lepidosauria > Squamata > Phrynosomatidae > Phrynosoma > Phrynosoma platyrhinos. Next base: position 10,321,999 of record CM034706.1, read on the forward strand.
GTGGAGATTTTGCCAAGAAAACCCCAAGAACAAGTAATAACAACAATAATCAATATCATCATGGCGGGCGGCAGCAGTGGCGGCAGGATTGGCCTGGGCCGGTCCAAAGGCCTTGGGGGGCTGCATCCGGCCCCCGGGCCTTAGTGGCTTCCATGTCAGTGTGGAAGTGAATCTGTTCTGGGCTGGAGTCCATACAGCTAAGATGTAGTTATTTGCCAACTTATGTTGACCCTAGGATTGAGACATCTCAAATTCACAATACTGACCCCTAACTTCAAAATATGTTTGTCACTCTGGATAGTTCCTTTAAAGCTCAGATGAAAACCCTGAGCAGATTTATTGTCCCACTGACCTGGAATTCACCAGCTGCCTATGCTTGGGCCTTTGACCCCATTAGTTTCGTGGTTCATTAATTAAAATCAATTTGTCATGTTTCTTTTATTCAGTTTTGCTCTTGTGTCTTCTACATTTCTGTGTTTGTTACTTCTTTATATTTTTGCACTTCTTGGTAGTACCAATCCTGGCACAGCTTCTTCAGTAGCCATCTCCTTGCCATTTTGTTTTCCCAGAATGCCCCAGATATTACATCATCCCAGGGAAAAGTTAAAATGATGCTTTCCAGAGACAGCTTGGGAGAGTTGATAAACCCCACTGCTCCGCTGAAATGAGCGGGAAAGGATCATGAATAGACTAAGAAAAAAAGAAGTCCACTCATACCCATTCATTACTATGATGTAGTGGTCCAAGTGCTGGGCTAAGACTCTAGAAAAACCAGGTTCTGCTCAGTCATGGAAGCAATTGGGAAACCTTGGGCAAGTCACACTCTCTCAGCTTTGGAAAAAAGACAGTGGAAAACATTTTCTGAACATTTCTGACAAAGAAAACCCTGCAATAGGTTCACTTTAGGGTCACCATAAGTTAGAAATGACCGAGAGGCACACAACAGCAACAATGATAACAAATTCACTTGAAAA
>CM034706.1:10328633-10343458 GCA_020142125.1 Phrynosoma platyrhinos
CAATCTCAATCTGTTTTTCCTCATCCAGTCCATTACTGCCTTAAGACATACAGTCCATTACTGCCTTAAACAGGGCCATTATGTCACTCCTTAAACCTTCTCTCCCCCAGGCTAAACATAACCAGCTCCCTAAGCTGCTCCTCACAGAGCATGGTTTCCAGAATTTTCACCATTTTGGTTGTCCTTTTCTGGGCATGTTCCAGCTTATCTACATCCTTCTTGAATTGTGATGCCCAGAACTGGATACAATATTCTAGATGAGGTCTGACCAAAGCAGAATTGAACAGTACTATTATTTCCTTCAGTCTAGACACTATTGATGCAGCTTACAATTGCATTGGTTTTTTTAGCTGCTGCATCACACTGTTGACTCATGTTCAGCATGTGGTCTACTAAGACTCCTAAATCCCTTTCACATGTACTGCTATCATGCCAGGCATCACTTATCCTATATCTGTGCATTTCATTTTTACTGCCCAAGTGTGGTATCCTACATTTCTCCCTTTCGAAATTCATTTTGTTAATGAGTGGATCCAGAGTGGATTCAGCCACCAGCTGCCACTGTGACCAACACAGTGTCTATTGCTTTATTCAAGAATGTGATGCTATGCTCTTAATCTAGTAATGCTGTGTGCGTGTGCTCATTCTTATGCCCTTTTATTTATTTGTTCTCTACTGCTCTTCACAGTGAATTAATGCTCAGCTTAAAATGAGGGTGAAAGGGGCAGTTTATTATCTGTTCATTTATCTTGGGGTTTTTTTATCGGCTCAGTTTCATTGTATATTGTCAGGGGATCACTTTAAGCAACTAGATTAATGAAAGAAAAGGAGAGCTTTAAGCCTTCTTAACATTATCGGGTTACTTTGAGTGGGTGAGGTTCTGTTTTCATCAATCTAATGAGTTTCAAAAATGTAAAGGATCAGCAGCTACTCAAATCCCTAGCAAAATTACATTGAAGCAGATCCAAAGGCCTGCTTAGAAGGATTTGAGAAACTTCAGAAGAGTTCCTAAGATAGCCTGGATGCTTGAAAGAAGGAAACAGGGGGCAAGCTTTCACTTAGGATGGTACGACAAAATGTCTGCAGCCTTGGCATATTGGCTACAAATGCACTGATATCCATTAAGTACAATTAAGAGTTTGTGCTAGAGAGACCACAACGTTCTAAGCACTTCCTGGCCATAGCAGGAAGTAGAAGCAAACGTCTTTCCTTTTTGCTGGCAGTTTCCTTCTTGCTTCATATTCTTTCAAAGGAAAGAAAAATAACAATACCAACAGTAGGGCAAGAATAGCTTCCCTCCTATTCCAAGGTCATGCTGGGAAATGTCTTTGCTCTCTTTGAAAGTCATATTTTCTTCTCTTCTGAGATAATGTTTTCTCTCTGCTCTTGGGTCACAATTTCCTCCTTAGCAAGGTAATATTTGCCCTCTGTTCTGGAGTAATTCCTCCTTTTTCAGCAACCAGGTTTGCCCTTGTTCCAAAGGTATGCTTCTCCTCTGCTAAAGAACTATGTTTAGCCTCTGTTCCCCAAAAATACCATGCCCAAGCTGGTGAATAAGGCTCCACTGGCTGCTGGTTTGTTTCTGGGCAGAAGCCAATGTGCTGGTTATGACCTTTAAAGCCCTACATGGCTTGGGTCCACACTATCTAAAAGAATGTATCTCCTCTTATGAGCCAACCTGCATCCTAAGATCTTCAAAGGAGGGCTTTCCTTCAGTCCAATCACCTTTGCAGAAATGGTTAGTGAGGAGTCTTCTCAGTGGCTGTTCTCAGATGATGGAACTCCCTGCTACAAGAGACTTGGTTAGCTCCCTCCCTGATTTCTTTCTGTCAGTAGATTAAGAACTTTTGATTTAGGCAGGCATTTGACTGATCTTCATCATATAGACCAGGGGTAGGCAACCTTTCCCCTTTAAGGGCCGAGGGACTTCAGCTCCCAGAATCCCAGGAGCTATTGGCCAACATGGGACTATTGGCCAACATGGCTGAGGCTTCTGGGAGCTGAAGTCCCCCGGCCCTTAAAGGGGAAAGGTTGCCTACCCCTGAAAAAAGTATTCAAAGTTGTGTGCTCTTTTTTTTTTACTTTGCAATTTTTCATTACATTTTAAATGTTTTTAACCATGTGCTTTTAACAGAACTGAGAAGTAATTGCTTTTTAAGATTTCTGTAACAGTATATTTTTAGATAAATTTGTATTTTGAATTTTGTAATCTGCCTCAGGTCCATTGGCAAAAGAAAGGGGAAGGTATAAAATGGATGAATGAATGAATGTTCTCCCCCGCTTCATAGTCATGCTATCCCTCTTCCCTCTTTTTTAGAATAGTGTTTTCCACCTGTTCTGAAGTCATGCTCACTCCTTGTTCTAGGGCAACATTTTCACTCTGCTCCAGAGGGTTATGGTTTTCCCTTGTTCCATGATCATGTTTTCTCATGTTCCAGAATAATTCCTCCTTCCCATTCCAAGATCCTGTCAAGCATAAAGGAGCTTTTAAGATTACCTGGAGATGTCCCATACCACCACCAACACCAAAAATGTCCCTATATTGCCTTCATCACAGTTGTGCTAGCTTTGCATGGATGTTGGCTGTTTGGAATCACTATCAAATACCATCTTTAGGAAAGGAGGATGTATTAAATAAATTATATGTTGGATAGAGAAAGATGGTGCCTCCAGGACTACTGCTTCATGATTAAGATTGCAGGAAAAAGAGGAGAGAGCATAAATGAAGTAAGGCCTGATAATACCACTCTACAGGCAAAGAAGTAGCAGAACATCAGCAGCAAGAAGGAATACTGTCACAGCCTCTATTGCTCACTGTAGACACAGCATAGCTTCTTTAGGGATAGTTACACTTCACATCTAAGATGTCAGTCACAGAAGAGCAAATATACCAGCATATCTTTGTTGTTGTTGTTGTTGTTGTTGTGTGCCTTTAAGGGCAACTAAAATGGTGAAGGGTCTGGAAACCAAACCCTATGAGGAACGACTTAGGGAGCTGGGGATGTTTAGCCTGGAGAAGAGATGGTTAAGAGGTGATACAATAGCCGTGTTTAAATATTTGAAGGGATGTCATATTGAGAAGGGAACAAGGTTGTTTTCTGCTGCTCTAGAGATTAGGATCCAGAACAATGGATGCAAGTTCTAGGAAAAGAGATTCCACCTCAACATTAGGAGGAATTTTCTGACAGTAAGGGCTGTTCAACAGTGGAAAACACTCCATCAGAGTGTAGTGGAGTCTCCTTCCTTGGAGGTCTTTAAGCAGAGGCTGGATGGCCATCTGTCAGGGATGCTTTGATTGGGAGTTCCTGCATGGCAGGGGGTTGGACTGGATGGCCCTTGTGGTCTCTTCCAACTCTATGATTCTATGATCTATGATTCTAAGTCATTTCAGATGTATTGTAATCCTAAAAGGTGAATTAATCACAGGGTTCTCTGGGGCTGAGAATATATGAGACCTTGTCTACATGTGTGTTTTAACTTGAGTTCCTCCCAGGCTTGCTGCATCCTACTTACACAGTATGATGGTAAGGTCAAATCCTTGAATCAGGTCTGGACGGTCTTCACAACACTGACACCCAATTTGGGGCTTCCTCCCCCTAACCTGCATTTTAAAAACTCACCTTTTGCTGCAGGGTTTCAAAAGGTTTTCAATGATGACAGGCGGTAGTTTTTCTTGCTGCTTCTGTTCTATTACTCATGGTCCCTGTTTGTTGCTGAGTGCTGCAGCTGTGGGTATGAGTTGCTCTGAGGTCAGAACAAGGCAGTCAGTGTCAATGCTGCAGCTGGGCATCTTTTTCTGACCTCAATAGTGGCACTAGCAATGAATCCCCATGTAAGAAGGGAGCCATCCATCATTGTTCGGAGAAGAAAGATAGGGAAAAGTGAACTTGGAGGAAACATAGAGCCGAAATACTCTGGGGGCAGCCTGGAGTATTCTGGCAAATGTAGAGGAGCCCTGACTCACACAACATCACCTAATGGGTTTCCATGGCTGACTGGGAAACTGAAGTTGGCTCTCCAGAGTCATAGTCCAACTCTCAAATCACAACATCATGCTGAGTCACTATTGCTGGTCAGACAAGGATCTCCATAATGGACTTCTCATTCCACCCATGGAGCAGGATGTTCACAACACACTATTACTCTGAGACTTTCTCCAAGATAACATAGACTTGCACATTTCTTTAAGTTGGAGAAAAGAAAGAGAATCATATTGGTAAAATATTGATTAATTTCAATTTCTCTCTCTCTCTCTTCCTCCTCTTCTGGGGTCCTTTTCTCTTATACCCACTGGCATAATTGATGGCAAATGTCTAAGTACAAAACTAGAGATGGAGGAGGGCATATGAAAGGGTGGGAGGTGACGGAAAACTTAGGTGCCCTTCACTGGATCTTTGGGATCTATGCTGAGGAGCTACCATCAAATTCTGATTAACTCTGATACAAAACTGATCTTTTCAATTAATGGAAATGAGGCACTCTTTTATGTAGTCTATTACCAGAAGCCACTGAATGATATTTTTATTCCTCTACATTTGACCTTAAAACTGTTTTGTAGTCATCAAGGATACAATTTTTCACACAGTGGGGGTGTAGGAACAGCTAATTAAATGGTGTTTAATGACATTTGTTCCTTAAAGCAGGCTGATTAAATGTAGCGTGTAATTTTTTTTTACCAAATCAAGCAATTCAGCCAATTTTAAAATGTGCTTAATAAGCCAGGCCAAAATAATTAGACAACATCAGATGGAGCCCACCAGAGTCATAAAGGTTAGAAGGGGAAAGTTGGCATGTTTCATGCTTCTTATTGTGAATGTTTAAATACTTGGAGATGGAAAAAGATCAAGAATATTAAAGTTTTGCTGAATGGGCTCTGGGTTTGATTCCTATAATGAAAATACCAATTTTAATGTAATAGAAATATTTCCAAAAGAACACATCATGCCTGTGAATATTCACTGCTTTCCACCAGTCCCGTTCAAAGCCATTTCTCCCATATGTACTACAATTTTAAGGTTAAAGACATATAATTAAATAGAAAAATCTAAATCATCCATACCATTGTATTTCCAGTTTCTAGATATTGTTAAAGCTGGATATTGAAGAAGGCTGGACTGTCAGGAAGAAAATTAATTCATTTGAAATGTAGTATTGTAGGAGAGTTCTGCAGATAACAAGGACTTCCAAAAAAAAAAGATAAATAAATGAGGCAAAGAACAAATTATGCACAATATGTAATTAGGAGCCAAAAGGACTAAACTAAGAGTATTGTACTTTGTTGATATCATGCAATGATGTGATTTATTGGAAAAGACAAGAATGCTCAGTAAAGTGGAAGGAAGTAGGGAAAGATTAAAAACACATTACAGATGGATTAATTCAATGAAGGAATTACAGATGGATTAATTCAATGAAGGAAGGCTTGAGTTTGCAAGGCCTGAGCATGGCTGTTAGTGAATGGAGCTCATGGAGGACTCTCATTCATAAAATCTCCATAAGTTGAAACTGACTTGATGGCAAAATTCTGCAACAATTCAAAGTCATTTCCCCTATTCTGCCATTGTTTCTTCAACGTTTCTGTCCCTTATTACTGTCTTTCTCCTTCCAGGTTTGTCACATGGATAAATCCACACAATCAAGGATCACAGTGTAAATAGGATGGTATCATGATGTTCTGTAGCCAATCTGAGTTGACTCAGAATTACTGTCTACAGTAACCATACTGTCTCTTAGGTACCATGAGGTTAACCTTAATGAATGTTGTAAACCCAATTACAAGTTGAGTATCCCTTATCTGTATTGCTTGGGACCACAGGTATTTTGGATTTATTTATTTATTTATTGGATTTTGGAATATTTTCATATACATAATGAGGTATCTTGAAGATGGGGCTCAAGTCAAAACATGAAATCCATTACACATTGTAAACTGCTTAGAGTACTTAGTTCACTATGAAGTAGTATAGTGGTATAGAAATGTAAAGTGCTAGTACTATTGCATTTATGTTCCACACACATAGCCTGAAGATAATTTTATACACAGTATTTTAAATAATTTTGTGCATGAAACACAGTTTATTTACACTAAACCATCAGAAAGCAAAGGTGTCACTTTCTCAGCCACCCATGTGGATAATTTTAGATTTTGGAGAATTTTGGATTTTGGAATCTGGATAAGAGATACTCAGTCTGTATGAACTTAACAAGGACTTGCATTTGAAAGAAATTGTGTTCAAAACAACAAAGATATCCAAAACAGGAGAGATCAAGATGTGGCTCTAAATCCAATTGTTAATCCTGACTAAAATACAGTGTGGCCTTGGTATTTGCTGGGATTTGGTTCCTGATCCTCCTGTCCCATGGATACCAAAATCCATAGATGCAAGGTTGGTTGAATCAGTGGATAAAGAATCCATGAATATGCAGGAGGGACTGTAGACCCATTCATATTTTCATATATTCTTGGACTTTGTATGACAGGTCAGAAATGACTTGAACATACAAAAGGACAATAAACTTGGCAAGGACCAAAACTACCCCCATAAACAAAGATCTTCCAGCTGCTCAGGCATGTGGAGAGGGGGGCAAGTTCATATGTCATCTACATTTTTGTCCTCCAGTTTTAGGTCTATGCAATTTCAAGCAAATACCTGAACAAAACTGAGCTTTCCAGTGTAGTCTTTCTAGATATTTAAGTAATATTTTTGCTTTCATTTTTCCTGTTGCACTTTTGATTTTTCTTACTTGGGAGATCAGCACATATCATTTGGGTACTTTATTTCTGCAGATAAATATTTGTCTTCAGGGGGAACAATAATATGTTGTTACAATAATATGTTGGTTGCTTGAATATAATACTGTCCAGATGGAATTTTGCTGTGAGTGGACCCACTCAAATCGAAAGGACAAGATAACCATGACTCACTTAAAAAAGCAGCTTCATTTATATACCGCTTCAAACCGCGCTATGCAGTGATTGTTATCATTGGTTCTACTGAAAGCATGACCAAGGAGATTATCGCATTATAAATAATTGTGTTTTATCCCTGACAGGATACAGTTGCATTTCAGGATATAAGCAGGTATTATCACATGTAAAATAACCACCACCACCGCTGGGTGACTGGAACATGGTTGCATCCCAGGTCCCAGCCACGCTTAGCCGGCTGCTTTTCCAAAATGACAAGCTCCCATTTTTGCAAAGTGGCTAGCTGAGTGGGGCTAGAATCCAAGTTGTAGTGGTCCAGTGGCAGCGGTAGCAATTTCACATGCAATAATATCCACTTTTAACTCCCAAAGTGACTGTATCCCATTGGGGATAAGTCACAGGGGTTGGCAACCTACGGCCCACGGGTCATGAAGTATAATAATAATAATAATAATAATAATAATAATAATAATAATAATAATAATAATAATATTTATTTGTATACCGCCCTGTGGAGAACCAATCTGGGCGGTTGACAACAATAAAACATAACAAAAATAAAATATAACATTAAAACATTATAATCCCTCCCCCCCTTAAGAAAGTATTAAACAATATGACAAATTAAAAACACAATATCAAAACATAAAACCATAATTAAAACAAACTAAAAACCCTGATGTCCCTCTGGAGGTCCTCAACCATCACTAAAGATGGGGCCACTCACAGTCCTATGATGCCCATTGAGCAATGGGACCCATAGTTCTATCAAGTTGGTTGCACAATAGGGCCCACAGCACAACAGGCATACTGCTGGCTCCACTTGTGTAATGGTCCCAAAGCATAGCTATGTCTCTGCATCCCTCCTGAGGGTATGGATATTGTGCATTGTCTCAATACACCTTTACATGCTTATAAGCCAGTTTGTTGTTCTTGTGTGACTTCAGATTGTTTCCGACGTAAGGCAACCCTAAAGCAAGCCTATCACACGGTTTTCTTGGCAAGATTTATTCAAAGGGGATTTTGCCAATGCCCCTCCGAGGCTGAGAGAGTGTATGATGTAAATGCCTAACAGGACACCAGGCTTAGGTTGGACTGATTGATTTGATTTGATTTGATTATTGCCCCTCAACCCACCAGGGCTCCTAGGGTGATGTACAAGGAATAAAAAAATATATAAAGTATTAAATACATGATTAAAACAATTTAAAACAAACTCACATTCCTCTTTTAAAATTATTATGGAACCTTAAACAATTAAAATATGTATCAAAATAGCTACTCTCCATCTTCTGAGAATGCTGAAGGAATGGAACATATCTTACTTGAGAACCCATACATTTATGAGGCTTGGAATGTCATGAAGGAAGGTGAGAAGCAGGAATGTGCACAAAACCATGAGTACGTTTCAAAGTTGGGCACAGAAAACCACATCAACTAGAATCCTTTGGTATCTTGTGTATTCCGTTCATGATTGGAAAAGTGGAGTTGTACATGTGGTGCGTCACAGGGTAGGGTATCACTATGCATGTCGATGTGGGTGTAGTTGTTATTTGCCTTCAAATAATTTCTGATGACCCTGAGGAAAATATATCATGGGGTTTTCTGGGGCTGAGAGTGTGTGACTTACCCAAAATTATCCACTGGGCTCCCATGGCTGAGCAGGGAATCAAACCCTGCTCTCTAGGGTTATAGTCCAATGCTCAAATCACTACACCATGTTGGATCTCAGATGTGGATGCATACATACATGCACATGCATGTGCATGTGCATGAAACAATGTGCATGTTGAGTTGCACTACTTTACCATTCAATGCAAGAATTGTATAGCACAATCAATGCATAACTTCACATGTGGAGATTTGCAATATATCTCTCTGATGTAGGATCTCAGCCATCTATGGGGGGGGGGAACACACACACACACACACACACAAATAGGTACAGATTTCCATGGGGAAGTGTCTCACAACTGAATAAAGAAAGCAGTCCATGATGGAGTTTAGAAATGGGGTGCATTGTCTGCTTAGAGCATGGGCTGCCTTATAGGTCAGAATGAGAATTATAGCAGAAAAAATAAGAAAAATCTAGAGAATGGGAAACACAGAGAAAGTTGCAACACCCATGCTCGAGGAAGTCCATGTTTCAAAACTCAGCCCGGGAATAAACTCAATAGCTGGCTTTAGGCCAGTGTGTCTCAGTTCCCCAACTGTAAGATGGGAATGATGATAGGAATAATAATGTTGGCTAGCTTTGCAAAACTGGTGTAAAGATTTCCAAAACACTACAGTCCTCAATGGCTTAGCACCAGGATATCTGAAGGACCATCTCCTCTAATACAACCATTCACAAGAAGCCATTCCTTGCATCTTACAACATCAGGGGTACATTTGGGACTCTCCTATGGCTACAAATGTCCAGAGAGATTGATTATTGTAAGAAAGCAGCTAAAAGTAAGAATCCAGTCCAGGACATGCACTGGTGATTCAGAAAGATGAAGGCAGATGCAGAGGCAAGTCTCAGCCAGCCCAGAAGTTGTTATATAAAGCCATTAGTTAGACAATGAAAGCCAAAGAGAGGCAAGACAAGAAGTTGTTAAACATAGCCAGTCCAGAGATTTAAAAAAAAAATCCCAAGAACACATCAACAGCAAGGGCACTTCCAATTGAAGAGAGTGAATGGTTAACAAAGAGGATTCCCAGCAGCTATTTGGAGATTTACTACTGGCTACCCCTGGATACCACCTACTCAATTAATCAATGGCTGCATCTGCACTGCACAAATAATGCAGTTTGACACTGTTGAACTGCCATGGCTCAATGTCATAGAATTCTGGGGTTTGTAGTTTTGGGAGATTTTTAGCCTTTTCTGTCAAAGAACTTGGTGCCACAACAAACTACAAATTCCAGGATTCCATAGCATTGAGCCATGGCAGTTAAAGCAGTGTCAAACTGCATTATTTCTGCAGTGCGAATGCAGCCACTTTTTTCTATTTAACATATGTTGACTCCTACAAAGCTGCTCCTTCCCTCTTTGCTGGACTTCAAAGAATGAGGGTGCCTCTTTGGTGTCTATCAGGTCCTGCTTCAGCTGCTTCAGCCTCCAGCTTCTGGAATTTAAGGGCAAAAGCTGTCATCTAGAGCAAGAAAATCCTTGCAATCTAATTCTGTGTCAGATTCATCAGATTCCAGAGGGTGAATTATGAAAGGGATGAGGATGAAAGAGAGGGGTTCCTGGTGGCTCCATCAAAACTGTGGAATCTCCTTCACTAAAGGCCATGTGTCAATTTGTCAAGACCTTTCTGCTTAGAGATGCCACTGGCTTGTCAGACAGTGACCAAAATTCTATATTACAGTGTAAATATCCACTGGAACAGTTACACAGAGCTGGTTGTACTCAACATCCATACAGAATAGCAACACTGTGCAACATATTTTCAGGAATATTCCTTGTTGTGCAGTGTGCAGTGCTCAATGACAGGCACAGATGAATATACTGCTTTGAATATTTGCACCACAAAGATTCCTCATGCACAACTCCTCTGCTCTTGTCATCAGCTGAATACAACCATTTCACAATATATTTTTAAGAAAAATACTCTTCATGTATTTCATACTTACATTAGCAGGCAGGAGGATCATCTCTCTGAACCTGTTTTCTGTATTTTTTAAAACGAGTTCAAAAGTCATGCAGAAGAAAGCAGCAACCATGCAAGGCAAATAGTTTTTCCTGCCATGCTTCTGGCCCAAGTGGATTTATCAGAAAGACCCTTGATAATGTGAATATGTTAGGCCTACAGCTGTTTCTTCAATGTTTTGGGAAATCTGCTAGCTAGTGATTGAAGATGGTACTGCATGCTATAAATGGTTACAAATGAACAAATTCAACAAAAATCCACCAAATTTGCTAAATGTCAACACATCTACCCCTGCGTATTTTCTAAATTAACTAAAATTATTTTTAAAAACCAAATGATATGAAGGGACACACTTCCAATGTCTCAGTGGTATGAATGACAAGTTTATGGTGTCAGGTTGTATGGCCTTGGAGCTATGGTGGAGAAAGAAATGCATACTCACACACATTTTAGTACAGATGCATGGTTTACTTTTGCTGGTTGGATGCTTAATGCATAATGGCAGGATAGAAATTTAAATAGATGCTAATGAGGGACACAAATAAAATGTGTTATAACATTGTAACTTTTTATTGGCCAACATTCTACATCATGATCTATGTTGCATAATTCTTTGTGGAAGCTGCCTTGGGTCCCACCTTAGGAGAAAGGTGGTATATAAATGAAACACATTTAAATAAACCCACTGGGTGACCTTGGGCAAGACATATGCTCTCAGTCTCATATTTATTCAGCCTCTGGACAAATCTTGTCAAGAAAATCTCATGATAGATTCACATTAGGGTTGCCATAAGTTGGAAATAATTCAAAGGCACAAAACAACAGACTTTACAAATCTGTAGCTACATTGCAGAGGTGCAATGAAATGGTTAGTGAAATACAACAATGCACTCCTGTTGGTGCACATTGTCTATTGGGCCATGGCACTTCAGTCACTCCATTATTGTGCACCACATGCCCAGACATATTAATGTACAGTGAGCCCTTAGTATCCACTGGGGGTTTGTACCAGGATCTCTGATGGACACCAAAATCCATGGATGCTCAAGTCCCATTATATGTAATGGCAGAGTAAAATGGTGTCTCTTATATAAAATGGCAAAATCTAGCTGGTTTTTTGTTTTTTTTTTTGGGTTTAAAAAAAATATTTTCAAACCATGGATGGTTGAATCCATGGATGCAGAATCCGTGGATATGGAGGGCTGACTATAATTAATAGCAACACCTAGGTGAATGTAGGCATTGCAAAACTTCTATTTTCTGCACATGTAAATCCACTTAGGAAGACATAAGTCCCATACTGAATTCCACACATTGTTTATGGCACCAGAAATTAGTGGATTCCCATTGAGAACCAGCATGGTGTTGTAAGAAATTAAAATAATGTTAAAAAACCTACAAAGCTCATGGCCAATTCAGGGCTGGATTGGATGACCCATTTTCTATGTTTAAAACTGTGCATTTGCAGAGCAGTTTGTAAAAGGCTTTTCTTTTCTGTTTCACTGTTTATGATAACAAAGGAATGTTGTTTATTTTACCTTGAAGACTAGGCAGACAGTTTTACAGCCTAAGGAAGAAAGCCAGATTCATTCATGCATGCAAGAAAAGTATAACATAACAGGAAAGGAGGGGATTTGGAGTTATACCTTGTAATCAATGAAAATGTTGAATTATGCATGTGTTAATATAATTATAAACTAGCTATGTAAGATGGTATATAAGGATGTTGATTAGCAGGGGGAGGGGCTCTCTCTAGTCCATTGACAGATCTGTCTTGAGAGGCCCGTTGAAGTGAATAAACTACTTTCCTGACTTCTGAGGTTTCTGTTCCTGTTTATCCACAACATTTCAGTGGTTTGAATGTTGGACTTTGACTCTGGAGATCAGGCTTCAGTTCTCCACTCAAGAATAAAAACCCACTGGGCAAATCACACTCTCTCAGCCTCAGAGAATGTCAATGGCAAACCCCCTCTGAAGAAATTTACCAAGAAAATCCTATGATAGGGTCACCTTAGGATCATCATAAGTCAACAGTGACTTGGAGATGCACAACAATACCAACATGAAGTTTAGGACTCACATCTTTTGTTTTTGACAGGACAACAGCCCTTCCAACATGACATTAAAAATGCCCCCTTCAAGGCAGTTATAATAAGCTTTCCTAGGCTGAATCTGCACTGCAGAAATAATGCCATTTGATGCTGCTTTAACTGAAATGGCTCAATGCTACAGAATTCTGAGATTTGTAGTTTTGTGGGCTATTTACCCTTCCTTGTCAGAATGCTCTGGTACCACAACAAATCTCAGAATTCCATAGTATCAAGTTATGGTGGTTAAACCTGTGTCAAACTGCATTATTTCTGCAGTGTTGATTCAACCCTGGTTTCTATATGTATCTTTAGAAAGTTCCTTTATTCCACAATATGAAACCAAAGCTTGTGGCTGCTTCTTTCCACTCCCCTTTTTCTTGTTTTTCTCTCCCTCCACCCCCATTTTCCATTTTACCACTAGAAGCACTTTGAAAAGAACGGCAACATTTCCTTTCATCATTTATTCACATGTTATTATTGTACAATAAATTTGGCTAAACAGATAAGAAGAGGCTTCAAATTAAAAATTTAATCTCTGAGAACAGCAAACAATGGAGGCAAAAGATTTTTTGCTAAGTAGCTTTTTGGGCTCAGCATTTGTTTCCCTGTCAGCTTCGGATCTCATAGATATGTCTCCTATTGGCAGGGCCATTTCTAGACAAAAAGGGATGCAGAAGCATCGAGTTGGAGACCCATAATTTCTATCAGTACCATTGAGTAACACACTCTAAGATTCTTTAGTCTTAAACACATCATCGCTTGCTTTTTATAGGAAGAGAAGGAAAGGCAGCTGGGAGAGTCTATTCTCCATTAATATTAATGTGGAAAAAATACAATGAGGCAGAATCCCCTGCTTCTTGTGAAATTATTTTCTTTTATATTAAAAAAAAAGAGGGGGGGGAGAAAGAAAGGAAGATAGAAAGAGAACCTAAGTGGCTGTTTCTGTGGGATTCTTGTTGCATATTCATGCAGACATCCACTGCTATTTTGGGGAAGCACAGATTAAATTTGCATTGTATTTTCAGTAGCTATTTTATTGATACAAATGAGCTCATGAAGAAAGAATGGCGAAAATTAGGTCTGTTTTGAAGTTGTAGTTCACTCACTCATACTGTCAAAAAAAAGGGGGGGAGTGGGGGAGGTAAACCTGCTCTTGAAACAAGTCAGGCTGCTTCTTTCTGAAAAGAAGGCCATCAAATACTTATTGGGACCAGAAGTGAGTAGCTTTCATCTTTCTTCTTGGCTTTCCTCTCTGTAAATAATGCCCAGAATCCTATTGTCTGTTCAAATTAGAGTACACCCACTGTATCAAGGGAATTTTTGGAAAACTTTAGAAGGCTCCTCCAATGTGCAGCAGGGACAGGCTTCTGAGTAGTCTTTAACCCTTGCCTCAAGCCCATTGCCTAACATGTTTGCTGCTTCTGGATGAACTTAGGCCAGCAAGTCAGTTGCTAAAAATATACAAGTCTTGAAACAAGTCAGTACACCATTTATTACCAAGTTGAGTCCAAGTTGAGTACAAGGGCTAATGGAGATGGCATGTTTGGGGCAGCAGAGAGCTGCCCTGGGGAGCAGTGGACTGGGGCCACAGCAACCCCATGTTGCATCCCTGATCCTTTCTTTTGCCACCATAAGAGCCAGCGCCACGGCTCTTCCACTCCCTTTTGGTGCAGTGTGTCTGCATGCTGTGCCAGAAGGGCATCCTGATGCCACATGCTGTGCATACAGCTGCGCAGCATCAAGATGGTGTCAGAGTGGGTTTGGGATGGCTGGTGTGTGGCTGCCCCACCCCAACTCTACCCCCAAGCTGGCCTTTTGGGTCAGTCTGCAATGGTCCCAAGTTGAATCATTGAAGCAACTTGAGTCCAAGTCAAGTCTGAGTCAATCAACTCACATCTACATCTCTGCTACCTTCAAATTTCAAGTTGAGTCTCAAGTCCTTGCAAGATACTTTCAAGTCAAATCTCAAATTGAGTCTCAAATCTGGGGGCCAATTTTAACAGAAAAAAAGGAGGTGGGCACCATTTTTCAAAGGGGAACAGCAAACATGTTAGTCAATGAGGTTGAGATCTGTTTGACAGTTTGTGCTTGCTGCTTATGAGAGGAGCCTTCTAAAGTTTTTCAAAAGCTTTAGAAGTATCTTTCCACCTCAAAATCACTGCCTAATGC
>CM034706.1:10385517-10395760 GCA_020142125.1 Phrynosoma platyrhinos
GAGGGACAGCAACCTGGCTCCCAGCTCAAAAAGGTTGCCTACCCCTGGACTAAAGGATACCTACAGTGGTCTAGCCAGTATGTTGTGCATTAAGATCCATCGATTACAGTGTCAATCCTGCTTCTATCCCACTATTGAAGAACTGTGTGGTAATAAAAGTCCAGATGTGATTACAGTAATGATACAATAACTCAAACAAGATGGTGACAATGTCCATTCTTGGAATCTTGAACTATACATTTTGACCCAATAGGTCTTCTTCAGATCATTATGTTCAATCAGCATAGCAGAATTCTTTCCTTTTCATTCACTAGGACTGCATAGTAACTGACATTTACACTGATAAACACACACACAAAAACTAATAGGGATATATTTTTAATCTGAAACCATAAGACATTATCTAAATGAAATTACTTATAGATTCAGAACTACTCAAGAGTAAATTACTTATGGATTTAGAACTCCTCAAGAGTTTTTGTATCTTTATAATTTCACAGTACTTTCCTTGATCCAGTTGGAGGTTATTGTATTCTGACTGTATGTCCCACCATTCAGCTTCATGGTATTATGCAGTGAGGGGAATGATCCCTATCTACTTTCTCCAAATCATGTACAGTTTTATATAACCTTATCACGTCTTCCCTTGTTTGCCTGCTTTTTTATAAGCAAAATAAGACCCAGATGAATAGAACTATGCCACATGAAAAAACAAACAGCATTCTTTACCTCCTAAAGTTTAGAAATTCCCAAATGTTAGGGGCTATTTCTAAGTAAGCAGTTTGTTTGTGACACTGACAGTGGACTGATTTGCATCAGACAGGAAATTAAGAATATTTTTAAAAGCATTAAAATTGAGCTGTTTTTAAATAGCAGGCTTTCATTCTTAATTTGATTTTTTTTTAAAAAAATAACAAATGTGTATGTGAAAGCCTGCTCCCCCCCCCTCCACCCAATGCTGCTGACCAATGCTAAATGTGAATTGTTCAAGCAATTTACAGCAATCAATCCTTAATGGGAATCTTCTTTCTCAACCCATCTATTAATTTATAATTTTGCTACTTCCAATGTCAAAAGCAAAATTTGCTGTTTCTCTGATGCCTTTCATGGTATACTATTGCCTTAGGGGCTATGCAGACAGGCAGCTCTGGGCCGCCCATTAGCTGTGGATCCGGGCCACAGCAACCACACGCCGTGGCTCCGATCCTCCCTTTTGTCATCCCTGAAAAAGCGGCAAAATGCCGCTCCTTTCAGGGGTAGCAAAAGGCTGCCCTAAGAGCCGCCACATGGCTCATCAGCACCCTTTCCAGTGCACCACATCAAAACATTATGCCAGAAGGGCCTCCTGACATCGCGTGCCATGTGTAATGGCGTGCGGTATCAAGACATCATCAGCGTGGGTTCTTGGACTCATCAAGGTGCAGCAAAGCTGAAGACACATTGGCCTTACAAGAAAACCATATGTTTTGATGCAAACTCTAAGCACTGCTAAACAAACTGGGATTCTGGGACATACGTGGAGCCTTCTTTTCTGGCAAGGGGGTTGAGTGTTGGGGAGCTAGCATCCTTTCATGAATGTGTCTTCCTTTTTTGGGAAGCTGCCTTTCTGGGCATGACCTCCCATCATAGATAAAGATGAAGACAGCTGGTCAGTCAACAGTTTAGATGCTAGCAGTGGGATGTTTCTCTTGGGGGTATAAAGGGTGAGCCTGGGAGTGCCACTGGCTAGTAGAGTTCCCAGGTTTCTGAGCCTGGCCCTTTTTCTTTATTTCCCAACATGAGGAAGAAGAATCTCAGGGTGTTTGTTCTCTTTTGTTAGACTTGAATACTTGTTTATTTTAATAGCATCCTTTCAGCAACCGTGGCTGATGCTTAACATTTCATGTTTAATGAGTCCCTTTATTGAGAGAAAAGTGGAAGATAAGATAAGATAATAATAATAATAATAATAATAATAATAATAATAATAATAATAATAATAACAATGACATCATCAGGGTCAACCCTTTGTTACATCAGCAGAGGTTTCCTTTGTGACCTCATCAGGCACCCACCCCAAATTTTGCCCCTGAAATCTCAAGGCCTGGGATGATAGCAATGCTGGCAACCTTCCTGGGAAGTCCTTGACAAATGGCATTCTCCCACATCTTTCTCTAAGCTCCCTATGGTCTATGATGGCTTAATGTTGGATTTGGAAGTACAGTAATGTAGTTCACTTTTCATTCCATTGGTATGGAGTATGGACCCAGTTTGGAGGAAAAACAGCTTACATGCTTACATATCCCCTATTTACAAATTATCTCCCAGCTGCATGGAACTCACAACATAATGCACAGCAGTTTTAAAAGAAAAGTAAAAAACAAAACAAAAAACAAGCAGAGAAAACATTGTTTTGAAGCAGATTAAAATTATTGTACAAAATCTGTTTTAACAACAACAACAACAACACCCAAACAACCATGGTTTTAAGGCCCAAAGGCCATGAGAAATTATACAGACTTGGCTGCTTACTGGAAGATCAACAGGAATGGAGCCAGCCAGTGGAGGGGATCAATCTATTCTGAACTTTAATACAAAGTTTAAAGAAGCTTGGATGATAGTGAAGTTATATTGGTGCAGTGACACCATCACATCCACTATAGTCAGCCTAATGTCCCTTGAGAGGGAGTTCCATAAGTGGAGGGCTGCTATAGAGAAATGTTGTTGGGATGCAGTGGCTCAAGTGGCTAAGATGCTGACTCTGGCAGTTCAAGGCCCGGGTGCTGCATGATAGGTGAACTCCCATCACTAGTCTCAGCTTCTGCCAACCCGAAGTTTGAAAGCATGCAAATTCAAGTAGATAAATATGTACCACTTCGGTGGGAAGGTAAACAGCATTCTGTGCAATCATGCTGGCCACAGGATCACAGAGTAGTCTCTGATAATGCTGGCTCTTTGGCTTAGTGATGGAGATGAGCACCACACCCTAAAGTCAGACATGACTTGACAACCTTGTGAATGGGGAAAACCTTTACCTTTACCTACAGAGAAAGCCCTGTCTCATATACTCACCACCTATCCTCTCACAATGGTAGCATGTATAACAAGGCCTTCATTCTCAAATTCTAAGTAGAGTCATATGGGAGGAGGCAACCTTTCAGATGTCCTGGCCACAAGCTGTTTGGAGTTTTGTAGGCCAAAGCCAGCATCTTGAACTGGGCTCAGAATGAAACTGGGAGTCAGAAAAGTTGATTCAATACTTATGACATATACTCTTCAACGTGAACACCAAACAGTTGGGCTCCCACATTTTCTACTATGTCATGCCCTGCATTCAGGAACCTGAGTCTGAGAATTAAGGCTCTGATATAGAACCTAAGAGCCCAGAGGACATGCCAGGTCTGCAATTACAAGAGAAGAAGAAAGAGAGCCTTAAGCAACCAAAGGAGCAGAGTTTTCAACAGTCACAAGAGCAGAGTTTCCAACAGCCACCACCCTAAGAGGAAAAGCCAGATTCACCAATAGTTACCCCACAGAGAGACATCAGGAAAGAAAAAGATGCAGATGCTTGCAGTGTTTATATAGAAAGTGAACTACAATTAAGGAGCACCTGGAAGACCCAAGCAAGCTATAAATAACCCAATACCTCCCTGGGATGATCATGGCTGACAACCAACCTTTGAGGGATGCAGACAGGTGGCCCTGGGCTGTCCTGGGAAGCAGAGGATCCACCCTTTTTCCAGCCCTGAAAGGAGTACTAAAATGCCGGTCCTTCCAGAGCCGGCAAATAGAGTGCCCGAAGAGCCACTGTGCAGCTCTTCTGCGTTCCTTTCAGCGCAGCACGTTAAGATGCTGCGCCAGGAGGACATCTTGATGGCACGTGCCATGCGTAAAAGCATGCACCATGATGATGTCCTTGGGAAGGGGTTGGGGCGCCCGGCGTGTGGCTGCCCCTCCCTTCCCTGGCTCCAAGACGGCACAAAGTACCATCTGTGGAGGCCCCTTTATCTTGGGGGAAAGCTATGCTAGTGCCATGTTCCATGACTGATTGCCTCTTTGCTTTAAACTCTATCTGGCCTTCTGACTACTCTTCTGAACAACCCTTTGGACTGCCTGCCTGGACTCAAGACTGACCCGCAAACAACTTGGACTGGAATGGATTACCTCTGCTTCTCAGCTGACATTTTGGTGAGCTCAGACACACACACACACACACTTTAAAAGCTCCAGGATGCTGAGCCTTCTGGTTTGCTCTGCAAGGGCAAAACAGGACACGCTAGCTGTGGCTTTTGAATAGTTTTCAAGAAAAGACTCACACTCAAATGCAGTGCAGTGCAGCAGACTAATCTGGAGGTAATTAAGGCATAAACAACTGTGATCATAGCCACCTTCCCTAGGAAGAAGCACAGCTGGAATGCCATTTGAAGCCAGACAAAAGCACGCCTAGCCTTTTCTCCACGCACAGAGCTATTCATGTATTAATCATACCTTCCAGCTTTTCACAAAATGAAAACTGGGACAAGTGAGGCCAGGCAACCTCAGAGTGTGGTCAAGATGGAAAAAGTTATTAATAAGGGTAGAGGGGATCAGCTAGGAGAGGCTGCAGCAGTTTGCTTTTTCCTTAGCCTACTTGGAGCAGTAAGATTCTACTCCCTCCTGTCCTTTTCCTCCTTCTGAGTTAACTGAGTGCAAACTACTATTACACTTTGTACTCATTTTGCAGCAAATTAAGTAAAAGGAAAAGTGGGAGGAGGAGAGAGAAATTGGGTCGTTTAAAAAGCAGCTGAAAAAGTGGGACAGCAGAGAATTAACTGGGACTCTGCAAAATTGGGACAGTTGGATGGTGTGATTAATGTATACTAACATACACACACATACACATTGACTAAAGGATGTTTGTATTTTTGTGTGTTGCAATTACACACATTTTAGCCATTTGTATTTTAAAATGTACATACTGTCTTGTGTGCTCTTCATTCCTCCAAAATATCCAGTAGGCATTTCCTCATATGGAACATGAAGGTAGTACAGGGGCACAATCGGTAACCATATGAGTTTCATCTAAACAACTGAGACATTCCAGTGTCTATCTTGTTCTGGAAATTTGGTACTGCAAGATGCACACTTTTTGAATGAAAAAATGGAGCCCTGAGGGTGAGCATGGCTTTGACCATCAAATGGTAGACAAGCCAGAGGATCCAAAGTGCCTGAGTAAAATTGGGATTGTAACAGCCAGAGGCCATGATCAGAAAACAAAAGAAGTTGAAGAGCATGGTTCCTTTGATGATCATGCAGTGGTGGATGAAAAGGAACTGGAAGTTTTGGCAGGAAGGCCCCTATATAGGACAGTAGAAGTGGGCTGGGCTACTGCCAAAATGATATGTAAAGCTCTAGAAGGTGCCAAATGATACACTATATAGGATAATCCATTTGTGTGAGTCATAGAGACCGCAAAGATATATTTTACATCTTTTGGTTGGCCCAATAAGGGTCTTACAAGAGGAAGGATTTTAGATCTTGGTGTGATGGTAGCGATGGTTTCATGGGCAGCAGACCTGCTCTTGTAGTGTTTCCTGAACAGAAAATACCAAATTTAGCCACAACCAAATGGATCCTACACTTGAGAAGGTGGGTACTATGTCACTGTGTGTTAGGAACTGCTTTTCTGAAGGTTAGCACAGGTGAACAACTGTTGGAATCTGGGGCTGCACTAAAGTCCCCAGATAGCTTCTAGGGTCACACACACTTGACAAAAAGAAATCAGATTTTTGCTCCCAAGTGGAGAGAGGGGGGGAAATTTTGCCATATCCCTTCTCAGCCAATTCCAGAAGAGACTTTTCTAACAACAGAACGTTCCTGGGAAACAAATTGATTTGGGTTTATTAGATAGCCTTGAGGAAAGTAGCCTTTTTGCACCTCAAAACTTAGTGTGAGAAGAAATTCACCTTGATTTCATGGGTCTGCTGCCCATGAAACCATCGCTACCATCACACCAAGATACATTTATTGGGCCAATGGCAAGGCATAAAATGCATCATGAACCCACTTCCTGTTCTCTTTCTGTTTTAGAAAAAGGTCTCTCCTGGACTTAAAATGGACCAGGAAGGAAAAAAAATCTGGTAAAAATATCCCCATGCTACCTAAAATGTGTTTGGGGGCATATAAGGACAACTTAAAATTGACATCTGGGAGGTCCTGAGGGCCACAGAAAGAGCCATGAGGCCTGACCCATGGTTTAAACTCTCAACATCAGTAACACAATCTGATTTAGCCTTAACTGATAGACCAAGCGACATCAGAGTTTGCTTTTGCCTGAACATACTGGGAAGGGCATGATTCCTTCCCCTCTCGCTCCCAGCTGAGTTAATTGACAACAACTTTTGTATTTACAATTCAGTTTGCAGCAACTGAAGTGAGAGGAGAAAAATGGAGAAAGTGGGAGGAAGAGAAAAATACTGGGACATTTTAAAAGCAACAGAGAAAGTGGGAGGACAGAGAATTAATTGGATACTGTCCCTGTCAGACTGAGACACTTGCAGGGTATAGTAACATCACATTATTATTTTTTTAACCATCTCTGCCAAATGAAGAAGCCTGAGAAGCTTTATGATGCTTTTTATGCCTAGCTGTTGGCCCAATAAATGTACTTTCATGGGATGGGTTGTGGACCTTGTCATTCTGAAATCAAGTGAATTTCTTCTGACACAAAAATTTGAGGAGCAAAAAGGCTACTTTCCTCAAGTCTATCTAATCAACCAAATTCAATTTGTTTCCCTACCCAGTGTATGTGTAACTATTTCTCCCCATCTCCTTGGTGTGACATTTATATCATGTCTATAAAACTGTGATCCTACAAGCAAAGGATATTTAATCTTTTAATATCTGAAAAGCACTTTTTGGCACTTTATAATGCCTTACAAATATTACATAAATAAATAAAAATGTGATGCTGTCTCTTTCATGGCACACCTCTCCAAAGCCCTTGAAGACTATTCCCCCCCCCCCCCACACACACATGCTTGTTTTTTCACACATATGTGTGAAGCATATTGAAGACCCAATGATGCAAACAAGTGAGATAGATGCAGATTATCGGTGGTTGGCGTGTTTCCCTTTTCTTTTAACCAAAACACAATTGTGACAAGGTGTCTCTCTCTTGAAAATATGAACATGTACAAGAAATTGATTCAGTATGGGCTGTAGCAACATTAATCCAACTCCAAATTTTCACTGAGGAGACATAACCTAATAAATTTCAGCAACTCTATAGCATCAGGGATGATGTCACACAATATATGGCTGCTTTTCTCTCTTTTTAAAAGGACTCTTACTGATGAGGAGATGCTATTTTCACTGTAATTTAAGACCACTCATTGACAGAAAGAACTAAAACCACTAGTGGATTTTATTTCAAAAGTAATAAGAATAACCCACTATAGGACTGCAGCTTTTTCATTGATGAATCAGTTAGATTACTTAATTTTAAATATTTCTAATTGACTAAAATGTCATCCGCACCTAATTAAGCAACATTTTTCAAAGTTGCATGTTATTAATCATAGGGCAATTGTTTACTAAATTAATTAACTTTAGCTATATCAGTGGCAAAACCATATCGGAAGATGCATTCCTCTTCATACTCAGAGAGGTCAGCATGACACTTGTCCAGGTGTTGGGGATCTATTATTCTCCAGATGCTGATGGATGCCAGCTCCCATAAAACCCAACCAGCAGTGTCAATGGGCAGGGATAATGGGAGCTGTACTCTAACATCAAGAAAACAAAAGTAATGGCTTAATTTAAAAGAGGATGGTGATAATGTTGAAGAATTAAAAGTTTTTCTGCACCCAGTCATCAATGAAAATAGAGACTGTACT
This sequence comes from Phrynosoma platyrhinos, assembly GCA_020142125.1. NCBI lineage: Eukaryota > Metazoa > Chordata > Lepidosauria > Squamata > Phrynosomatidae > Phrynosoma > Phrynosoma platyrhinos. Next base: position 10,393,374 of record CM034706.1, read on the forward strand.
GAAGAAATCAGAAGACTAGAACAACAGAATAATAGAACAGAATAATAGAATACTAGAGATGAAAAAGGTACAAGAGCCATCTAATCCAACCCATTACTATCCAGGAGCAAGCAATTAAAGCACCCATGAAAGATGCCAGCTGACCTCCAAAGAAGGGGAGTCTATCACCCTCCATGGCAGTCTATTAGACTGTTGAACAGTTTTTACAGTAAAGATGTTTTTCCTAATGGAATCTCTTTTCTTGTAATTTGAATCCATCATGTTCTAATCTCAGGAGCAGCAACAAAACAAGTTTGTTTCATCTTCTACATGACATAACTTCAGCTCTTAGGGCCTTTGCAGACTGCCAGAAATAGTGCAAATTGAGTCCACTTTAACTGCCCTGACTCAGTGCTAGGGAATCATGGGAACTGTAGTTTATTGTGGCACCAGAGCTCTCTGACAGAGAAGACTCAATGTCTCAGAAAAAAATACAATTCCCATGATTCCCTAGCACTGAGCCAGGGCAGTTAAAGTGGACTCAATTTGCACTATTTCTAGTCTTTTCCCCTTGTTAAACATATTCAGCTCCCTAAGTCTTCCTCATAAGGCTTCCTGCTAGATGTAGTACCTCACATTTACTCCCAATGATGATGATGATGATGTTGATTACCTTCTATTCCATGATCTAAATCAGGGGTAGGCAACCTGTCCCCTTTAAGGGCCGAGGGACTTCAGCTCCCAGAAGCCTCAGCCATGTTGGCCAATAGTCCCATGTTGGCCAATAGCTCCTGGGATTCTGGGAGCTGAAGTCCCTCGGCCCTTAAAGGAGACAGGTTGCCTACCCCTGATCTAAATAATTATCTATGAAGTTGTCGACCAACACCTGGGTCAGGACAGAATCCTGAGGCATCGCAGTAGTAACTTCTCCTCTAGATGAAGAGCAACCATTGGTAAACTCTTTCCGTCAACCAATTATGAGTCCATCTAACAGTAGCACTGTCTAGCTCATGTGTCACCAACTTGCCTGTAAGAATATCATGGGAGTCCTTTGCAAAATCCCTACTGAATTCATGATTTCAAGAAACTACATGCACAGTACTCCTTTGATTTATCAAGCCTGAAAACTCTATAAAGAAAAAAAGAAGAAGAAAAGAAATAAGATTAGTTTGACATTACTTCTTTTTTAGAAGCCCATGCTCATGCTGGCTATTATTAATCACAGCATTTCTTTCTAAGTGTGCACAGACTGACTATTTAGTCATCTGTTCTACGACCTTTTCTAGTATCGAAGTCACATTCACTGGTCAAGTTGCCCAGGTCCTCTTTGGAAAGACAGCTACGAATAAACTAGATGAGGTCCTGAAGTGCAAATATCAAAGTTAGGATCATCCATGCTTTAGTATTTTCAATTTCTATGCATGATTGTGAAAGATGAACAATGAAGAAAGCCAATAAGAAAAAGATAAACTCATTTGAAATGTATGTAGAGAGATCTTGTAGCACCTTTGAGACTAACTGAAAGAAAGAAATTGGCAGCATGAGCTTTCGTAGACTTCAGTCTACTTCCTCAGATGCATTTGAAAGTATTTCATTTGAAATGTGACATTGGATGAGAGTTCTGCTGATCCCATGGAGTGCTGAAAGGATGTATAAATGAGTCCTAGAGCAAATCAAGCCTAACTTCTCCCTAGAAGGCAAAATTACTAACCTGAAGCTATTATATTTAGGACAATAATGCTATTCCATTATTACACTTCATTACTTCAACAGCGGACAGTCTCCCTTTCCCCCTCCTCTCCCTCATTCTTATTTTTACATTTTGCCCAATGAAGAGATTTGAAGATCTTATAGATTATAGATTTGTCTGCACGTTTGTGCACATTTGGTTGGTTCCAACTAAAGCATTGTCCGATCACAGATTATGAAGAATCTATTTTACTATTTTTTAAAATAATATGTTATCTAGAGAAACATATGCACACTCTTTTTCCAAAAACATAGAAAATACACCACCCTCCTTCAAAATGATTGTTTTCATCATGTGCAATATTTTTTGTGCAGGCGTAAACTATTAATTAATCATTTACTTTAAATTAGATAATAGGAACAAAGACAATGCATGAAACTGAAAATCCTGAGTCACTGCATTTTCTCTCCCTCTCCCTCTCTCTCTCTCTCACACACACACACACCTCCATAGCTTAGAAAAACTACCCTCATCTTACAAAGTGAATGAAGTATTAATGCTGAAAAGAAATTTTTTAGCTTTCTAGAAAGACAGATATGGAAGTGACAAGAAAAACACACTAAGGGCCTCTACAGATGGCACTTTGCACTGTCTTGGAGGCAGGGAAGTGGAGGGGCAGCCACATGCCAGGCACCCAACCCCACGCTGAAGACGTCAT
>CM034706.1:10429228-10443605 GCA_020142125.1 Phrynosoma platyrhinos
GCCCCCGGACCTTAGGTTGCCTACCCCTGGTGTAGTGGTTTGAGCACTGGGATATGACTCTGGAGACCAGGGTTTGATTCCCAGCTTGGCCATGAAACCCACTGGGTGACCTTATGCAAGACACACACTCTCAACCTCAGAAGAAGGCAATGGCAAACTTCCTCTGAACCAATCTTGACAAAAAACCATGATAGGTTTGTTTTATGATTGCCATACGTTGGAACCAACTTGAAGGCATACAACAATAACAACAACAATTGTTTAATAAGGTTTTTGCCTGTTTAAGGCTGCTGCCACACTACGGAAGTAGAGCAGTTTGAGACCATTTAACTTCTGTGGCTCAAATCTATGGAATTTTGGGATTTGTAGTTTGATGGAGCACCAATGCTCTGTGACAGTAAAGGCTAAATAGCTTTCAAAACCAACCAGATTACCATAACATTGAGCCATGGAAGTTAAAGTGGGATCAAACTGCTTTACTTCTGCAGTGTGCTAACAACCCAAAGCATTTTAATTGTAATTTAATTTAATCTGGCAGCGACAATCCTAATTAATCCTCCATCATTCCACTTTTTTCAGCTGCTTTTAACATGTTCCAGTTTCTCTTTCTTTTTTCTACTTTCCTTCTTGTCCTCACCTTCCTTCAATTGCTAAGTTCAAAGTGTGAAAGTAGTTTGCCCTCAATTAACTCAGCGTGGGGAGGAGAGGCAAAATCTTGTCTTTCCCCATATGCTCAGGCAAGAACAAATTGCTGCATTGTCTATCAGCTTGCGAGTTCTTTTTCCTTAATAACCTTTTCCATTTTGACCACACTCTGATGTTGCTTGGTCACATTGTATCTTGGTTTTCATCTGTGATATGGTGAGGAGTATGCACAAGTTTAGATCATGGGAAGTAATAGCCTCACTCTCTTTTGCGTTGGTCAAGTCTCACCTGGAATACTGTGTCCAGTTCTGGGCACATTTTAAGAGGGATATTGACAAGCTGGAGTGTGTCCAAAGGAGGGTGACCAAAATGGTGAAAGGTCTGGAAACCATATCCTTAGTGAGGTGGATATGTTTAGCCTGCAGAGGAGGAGAAGGTTAAGAGGTGACATGATAGCCAAGTTTAAATATTTGAAGAAATGTCATCTTGAGGAGGAAGCAAGCTTGTTTGATTCTATGAGTTTACGTTCCTAAGTTTCAGGTTTGGTCCTTGAACTCTCAGGGCCTGGGATAATTCTGACCTGGCAACAATTTGCCAAAGTCCTATTTTAACACTCAAACCACTGCACTTTGCTTTACAATAAAAATCAGAATAATTTTCCCTTTCACAGGTTTTGAGTTCTGAAAGAACATTGGAGGTTGTTATGCATGAACGTCTTATGACGGGGAAGACTTGGCTTGGCTGATGTGGATTATTTAAGTAGGAACAGGTTATCAGATTGGCAATTGTCCTTTCTAAATGAGGACAGGTGGAGCGTGTGAGCCACATTCTACTTAATCCCATTGTTCCATTGTTATGTAAGAACCCTTGGATAAAGGTTAATGTCTTTGCCAACAACAAAAAATAGAACTGGGGAGATGTGCTGCTTCACCTTGCTGCAACCAGAAAGGCAGTGTGTTTTGCTTTGTTTTGAACACGGACAAGTCCTAAATGAGATGACTTCCAAATGGACATCCTAAATTATTCTGGAGATGCAAGCCCCATTTAAACTGGACTTGAAAACCAACGGTTGCCTAGTTCTGTCTATGGCCCATTTCTTTGCATTCTTAATTGCTTTTAAAGATAGCACTTGGTATTGGTACACACTGGGACACATAGATCCCTAGAGAGAACATATTAATCAAAACCGCAAATAATCAAATCCGCAAAAGTCAAAGCTGCAAATGTGGAAGACCAATTGTAGTTCCATTCTAGAAGGAAATTCTAGTTCTGTAGGTTAGGTAAAGTGTGGCCTGTGGGTTGAATGCAGTCCCCCAAGGCTTTTTGTGTGGCCTCTAGGTTCTCAGAAATGTTTAAACAAACATTTTTGCTACATTTTAAGCCTGCAGAGTCATTTTGGGCTCAGGAGGCCTTTTTTCTAAATCAGGAAGCAATACCCAATGACTTTTGGTAACACCTTTAGTGGTGCACAAAGGGAAAGGCTCAAGGCACAGCAGAAGGAGGGTATAGGAGACCTTGGATGCTTGGAGTCAGTAGATTTTGGGCCTTTGCAGCTGCAATAGTGCAAATTGAGTCTACTTTAACTGTCCTGGCTCAGTGCTAGGGAATCATGGGAACTGTAGTTTATTGTGGCACCAGAGCTCTCTGACAGAGAAGGCTCAATGTCTCAGAAAAAAATAAAATTCCCATGATTCCCTAGCACTGAGCTAGTGCAGTTAAAGTGGACTCAATTTGCACTATTTCTAGAAGTCTGCAAAGGCCCTTTGTCTGTCTTTCCTTGCCAGTGCTCCATGGCCCCGGAAAAAGAACTTCTAACATAATGCATCCATATGACTCCAGTCCTGGTTTAAATGAACATCCTGCTCGGGAGATCTGAGGGAAGAGAGCTGGTTGGAAATTCATGTGTGTGCTTAGGACAGCATCAGGCAAACTGCCTATGTACCCAAAAACCTTGCTCCAGAGGGCTAGGAAACACACCAGTATTTGTGAATCTGCATTTGCATTAACTTTTGCAAGTTGCCTTGTCTCAGTTCTGGGGAAATGTTGGGATACATGTTTTGTGATGATGGTGGTGATATCATCCTGTTAGATGTGCATCCAAGGTTAACAACACAGCCTTTCAGAAAGCAACTTCCTCTCCAAATTATTTATGTACTCTTTTCTCCCAAATCCAAACAAACACAAGCAAGCACGGTTGGGCAAATGCAAAACACTCCTGTACCTGCCCTTAGGAGCAGTCAGATCAGCCATATCCCTTCTATCCTGAGTGGGAAATTCTGGCAGACCAGTGGCAAACCTCGTCTATAAGAAGACAAATGTATTTAAACATCCATGTTCATTAACTGTTTCTCACACATATTTTGATGTTTAAAATGCCTATCTATCTGTCCACTTGCATACACTTGCTGTACATAGGACAACAAACACAGTGTCCATGCAAAATGTGAAACTATGCTCAGTCACTTTAGTTCTTTGGAGAATTAGGGAAGATTTAGATGTCAGTTTTCACTAACAGCTGAAAAGTCCTGCCACATGGAAGTTATTAACAGAGTGCAAGCAATGGGCTAAAGAAGTGGAACACTCAACTAGCATTATTGCATGGCCCAAGTGCTAGTATGCTAATGTTCTATGACTTTACGGTGGTTCATGTGGACAAGACACTAAATCTACAAGCCTATTAGCCACTGATGCCACTGAAAGCCCCACTGAGTTCAATGGCTCTTGTTTCTGAGTAGATACAAAAAGGTTTGCACCCTTAAAACACTGTAGTTCCTTGTACAGATTACTTTTAATGGGAAAATTTTTCCAGAACCAATTACTGTACAGATTAAGCATAATCTTCAATTTTTGAGCAGGTGGTAGTATAACTGTAATTATTACAATTATGAAGCAAAATGCTTATTTTGTGTTCAGGTTACACAAGTGATCATTGCAGCAAGTATCTCAGAAGATCCATTTCTTCCTGTTGATAGAAAAAGGTGTAAAACTCTTTAAGGTGTTGCTTGCCATCTCCACCCATCCCCATATACTTGCATTGAAATTATGGCTGGATAATTTGAGGAACATTTTAATAAATGAACTTGATGTTGTTGTTGTTTTAAAAAACAAAACAAAAAAACACCAAAATGTTTTAGTTATTTTAAACAGTGTCACCAATGTATACAGACCAGAAAATAATGAATTCTCTACCCCCAAAGAGCTTATTGTAAAAAAAAAAAAAATGGAGCACAAGAGAATCCCTCAAGGGAGTGAGGAATGTGATGAAGTAAAATTGCAAACAAAAAGTGTGCTTGGTGTAGTTACACATACCTTTGCCTTGTTTCATCATCAGAAATTACATTCCACTGCCTATTTACATTTGCAGGCAGACTGACAGTATTATTGAAATATTGTTCTGAGTGTAGATTTGCACACATCTGCTTTTTGTAACTGAGCTTTCCTACAACCTCCTCTCCACTTGCATTCTGTCTCTCCTGCAAAACTGCTCTTGAAAGGTGGGGATTCTCTCAAACAGCTTGAAGTGTGGGAGCTATATGTGGAGTAATGAAGTTGACTACAACCATACCTTCCTCCATGTGTGAGCAGAAGAGACTTCCCCACATGAGTGTGTGAATTTCAGTTTGGCCCATATGTTGGTAAACTGACACTTCTTCCCAGAGCACCATGTTTGAAACTATTGGATAAAGTAGTTAAATTCTACTGCCTTTCTATAGTTCTTGGGATTTTAGCTGCTGTTTCTTTATACAGGTTGAGTCTACCTTATCCGGAATTCTGAAATGCTCCAAAATTCAACACTGTCCACATGTGTGACTGAAATCGTGGTACCTTTGTTTTCTAATGGTTCACTGTATACATACTTTGTTTCATGCACAAAATTGTTAAAAATATTATGTATAGAATTGCTTTTAGGCTATGTGTATAAGGTGTATGCAAAATATCAATGAATTTCTTTAGACATGGTCCCATCGTCAAGATACCTCATTATGTATATGCAATTATTCCAAAATCGGGGGGGGGGGGGGGGGAATTCAAAATCCAAAACACATCTGGTCCCAAGCATTTTGGATAAGGGAGACTCAATCTGTACCATTTTCAAAGAGGGATGTATGAATGAAAACACTCAAATAGCTTTTGGAATCACCCAGAGTTGAAAATATGTCCTTTCCTACAGGGAACCTGTGCCTGAGCCAAAAATAAATGGGAAGAGGTGGCAGGGCAGGGGCTGGAGAGAGCAGAAATTATGAGTTATGGACATGAGGGAATACATACTTCTAACTTACTCATATTTTTCTAAGAATTATGGGAGGCCATACCTTCCCAGCTTCAATCCCAGCACCTCCAGAAAGGATTGGAAGAGGGAAAAACACATTTTGCCAACAGCTTTCCAGGGCTTCCAAGTTAAGTACTGACAATATCAGGCCAGACATACCAGCACCTTCCTAGAATTCCTATGCTGTGCTGCACAAAATGAAACTGGAACCAAGACCCTTACCAAAAAATTTGCGATTAAAAGGGAGAAGAGATAAGACACTGGGTTCAGGGAATAATTACTTTGGATACTCTCCATTTATAAGAGGCAAGTCTCCCATATATCACACAGAACTTAAGATGTAGGGCACGGTTGGCCACTATGTGATTCACTTGACAGGCATGCGGTTTAATCCAGCATGGTTCTTGGGACATTCTTATGGGTACCACTAGAGGACCAATGGTGAAGACACAAAATTATGCTTTAGTAATCTTAGGAATGGATATGAATAAGGATATATTTTGACCAGCAGAGTAACTTGTTCTGGGTAAAGAGAGAAGACTGATATTGGAGTAGGAGCCATGCACAGAACAATGAGCATGAGAAGGTGTACTGAATGGAAATGAGGAGTCAGAGAAAAGAGGCTATAAAGCTGATGCACATGAATTCCAGCCATGAAGGTTTGGTTTATGATAAGTTGTTCAAATAGCATAGGAACTGTCATATGTTTTTGTTTTGAAGGGGCTACTATGTGCTCAGATTCCAAGTGCATTGGCACATAGTAAAGGGAAGAGAAAAGAGACTGCACCAAACAGTACTGTGGTTTTATAATGCAATTTTTATCAGCAGAATGTTATGAGTGCCAGAAAGCTCACACAATGGTATGGAAATAAAATGTGGCTTCTTAGTCCTTCAGAAATCCTTTCCTGTGCCTTCTTGTGATGAAAGCATATCTGCTTACATTTAGCCAAAGTGTTTTCTGCAACACACTCCACTGTTTACTTTCCTTAGCTGCATACATAACCCCTAAGCCCCTTCTAGTAATGTGCAAACTGAAAAGGGACTCCTTCTCAAGGTTATTCTTACTCTAAAGAAACTAAAAGAGTCTGGTGAAGAATCAATCTTCCTTTGTACAAGACAATGAACAGAATAGCTTTTATTAACCACTTCACAAAGGTACAGCAGAAGTGAATGAAACATTTTTAACATTAAAACTGAGATCTGAAAAGCTATACATACTATAAACTATGCAGTACAGTGAGTAGCATTAAAAAAGAAATCCAACTGAAGCTTCATATAGCTGCTGGCTATTGTTTCCAAGGCACATTGGTGAGAGGAGTATATTGAATCTGTCCATAGTGAAGTTCCTGGAAAACAGAAGAACAAAAAAATAATTTAAAAAATACAGATGCATATATTCTTGGAACTAGTAATTATTTGTGACTCTCTGGGGATTATCATGTTGCAGGTGGTGGAGAGCAGCAATTAGAAATGTTACTGATTTATGTGGAAAAGCCTATTGTATGCCTTTCTAGAGAAAAACAAAAGAATGGCTTTGCTGTTAAAATATAAAAGACCCGTAGTAGTTTTGACATTCACAATGGCTAAGTTAACAATGCATTTTTAAAAGTAGAAATTTGTCACATATTTAATGCAAACTAGATGTGGTATCACCTGGATAAGTGATTTAATTTAAATTTAAAAGGCCACAGGTTCAGCATTGATAAGATCACAGAATTGGGTGATATAGCTCATAGAATACTGTGGCATAAGAACAGAATAGCAATTTTATAATTCTGTGGTATATAGTGCACAGAACTAAGTGTAGACCTGTATTAAACATATGGTACAGGGTAGCATGTCACTTCAGGCTACAAACGTGTAGTGCCAATACAGACTGCTTCCCCATGTGAGCAAAGTAAAAAAATTTTCCCCCATTCTGAAAACAGCAGGTTTTTACTCTGCAAGTAAAAAATAACCAAAACAATGTCTGAGATCCTACATTGGGGTTGAGTAATGTAGATCTCTTTATGTGGAGCGTACAATTTAATGTGCAAGGGAAAATATTTATGTTAAACAGCAATGTTACACCATGGGATTAAGACACCAAAAATGCAAACAAATGCAGAACACAGCTTCTATCACCATAAACTGCACATAGATGCTGCACACCAGGGGAAAACATCCAACCACTTTCTTGATGGAATTTACGTGTGTGCAATTCCCAAGAAAATCTTGCCAAAAATAGGGTTGACTTAGGGTAATCATAAATTGGAAATGACATGAAGGCACACAACAAAGACACCAATAGGATTCCAGTTGTTGTTGTCACCAAGCCTTTTTCCCAGTATGGGAACAACAGTTAAAACATATGGACAAGTTTCTACTTCTAGGTAAGTATTCTCTTTAAAGATTGGGGTAGAATTAATGTCCTCCTATCTGCGTATTTCCTGCATGAAGTGGGACCCTTCATTCCACTGCATAGTTCTGTTACATGCACAGATCTGCTTGTAAAAAAAAGGCCAAGCCATGTCTTCAGATAGCAAGCCTGTCTGAGGTATTATCCAGGACAGCTGAGTTAAATCCGGAGAAGTGATATGTTGGTTTTATTGGTGTAAGTAAACTTGTGAGTGGATTGTACCAGTTCAAATTGCAAATGAGGGCTCACATGACTGAATGCTTTCCCATACCCCAAAAGCAAACAAAAAGGTACTTTCTGTAGAAAGTTACAGGTAAGAGAAGAACTTCATTGAAAACGTTTAGTTTACAACAGGGATGGAAATCACATGACCCTCTAGATGTTCTTCGACACTAGCCTCCTGGATAGGGCTGCTGGGAGGTGCAGTTCAACCACATGCAAGCAGCCACAATTCCCACCCTGATCTAGCAAATAAGTCATTAAGAAAATGATGCAGTCTCACATAGAGACAACTTCAGTTAAAAGTAGCCTATGAGGAAAGGTAGCCTATAAACACATTTTTAAAAAAATTAAGAGGTTTTAAAATATCCAATTCTAATGGCAAAGTGTCTCTTAAATGATAAACAGATCAACACTGAAGCTTTTAAGAATGCAGGTCCTATAGATAATACTTAAACTGAATCAATGGCTGCACTAAATACACTGAGTTAAAGGTGGATTCTTTATGTAACTAAAGAACCAACTTGATTATATCTCAGATGCTAGCATTTATGGTTTACCTACTGAAACACAAGCCCTGTATTTTCCAATTATAAACAGTTATATTTTGGAACAGTTATATTCTAGAACATGGCCACACAGCCCGAAAAACCCACAAAAAACTATGGATGCCGGCCATGAAAACCTACAACTTCAGAGTTATATTTTGCCCCGTAATTATCCATTCTTACTCCTACTTATAGTTTTTTACCCCTCTTTAGACTCTGGCAGTCTTGAGAATTTAAGCAAAAACTAATTTTAGAATTAGCAGCAAGCTGCTGTAGCAATACTTTAATCTGATTAATGCACAGATATATCTGGTAAACATGTTTATTGCTTCTAAGCTTTCATTTGCAGGTTTTAATTCTGTAATTCCTTGGAGTTTGTGTTTTTGAAATTTCTCTTGGAAAACTGATATATAAAAGCAACAGCAGCTTAATTATATTGTAGTGTTAAGCGATGATGTCTGAACATCTTTGTCAGGTTCACCCATCTGGACTCTTTATGCAGTTTCGCCAACTCACTGCTCTCTAGATGTATTGGATTACAACCCACAACCTCTCAGTCAAGGTGGCTGGATTTTATGCCTTCAACATAAAGACTACTTTCATTTTCAAGAGGCTGATTAGACAATGAAGTCATCTGCTAATAAGGTTCATGAATACAAATGAGAGGTAGCCTTTTCAAATTAGTTTCCATCAGGATGCCTTCCTCAAAAAGTCTATAAGGATGTTCTGAAGACCCATTTGTTTCCAATAGCTTTTCCTTAGGCTTTTGGGTCTTGGTTGGCAGTGTTTGTATCTTGTACATCATTGTGGTAGGTTCCATTCTTAAGGTGCCCTGAACATGATTTTAAATAACCAAAATAAACTGAAATAAACAAACATTATGGCTGAAAAGCTGCTGGGAATTACAGTACTCTTTACAGCTGTACTCTTTACTCATTTGTGTAAGGGGTATCCAATAAATGGTTCCCCATTTGTCTGCTGCTTAAAAAAAATGTTGGACAAAAAGCTACTCTGGTTCAGACATGTCATTTCGGCTTTCTAGTGCAAGCAATTGAAATGCACACCTGGAACATGGATAAATGTGTGAATCATAGGGGCCCCATTGATCACTGAGTTCAAACCCACCCCCCACTCCAGGGGTAGGCAAACTAAGGCCCAGGGGCCAGATGCAGCCCTCCAAGGCCTTGGAACCGGCCCCAGGCCGGTCCTGCCCCCACCACCCGGCATGATGATATTGATTATTGTCGTTATTACTTGTTCTTGCGGTTTTCTTGGCAAAATCTTCACAGGGGTTTTGCCATGGCTTTACTGGGGCTGAGAGAGTGTGCATGCATATTTTTTTTATTTTTTTAAAAAATATTTTTTAATATTTATTTATTTTTGGTGCTTCGGCCCCCCAAATTGTCTTGAGGGACAGCAACCCAGCCCCCGGCTCAAAAAGGTTGCCTACTCCTGCCCCACTCAATGCAGAAATTCCAGTGAGAGCATCCTCAGTGGGTAGCTGTCCAGAGAAATAGACCCCAACCACCTCTCTAGGTAACTGGTTCTATTACTATCATGTTGCTCTTTCTAATGTTCAATTGAAATCTGCCCTCCTGTAACCTAAAACCATTAGACCTGGTCAACCCAAGGGAGCAGCAGAGAACAAACCAGCCCCCTCCTTTTTATGACAGCCTTTGAGATATTTAAAGAGTACAGGCCTCACTTCATATTTGCAGGGCATCCATTCCAGACCCCTCCATGGATTAAAAAAAAAAAAGTGAAATCTCAAGTCCCATTGATTTTAATGGCAGGTGTGAAATGTGAGCAACCATGCACGTACCCCATTGAAAACAATGGGGCTTGCTTTCTGTGAATGGTTAAATCTGCAGATATTGAGGGCCCACTGTAAGTCAACCCTCAATCTTCACTAGACTGAACATACCAAACTCCCACAATCTTTCCTCATATGTTTTGCTTTCCATAACTCTTATCATCCTTGTTGCCCTTCTCTGAACTTGCTCCAACTTGTCTATATCCTTCTTAAAAAGAGGCACCCAGAACTGAATGCAGTACTCCAGATGAGGTCTAAGTGCAGAATTCCTTCCCTTGTCTTGGAAATGACAGTTGTATTAATGCAGGCTAAAATATTATTTGCCTTCTTTGTGGCTGGGCCACATTCAACTCATGATCAACAATAACTTCAAGGTCTTTTTCATATATACTGCTGCTAAACCAATCAAATGTTATGCAGAACACCTACAAAGTCTCCCAAGTGAAATCTGAATTTTGGCTTCTTAGTGTATTTTTTCATGTCCATATTCCCTTGGAACAGATTTGTTTTTGCAGATGACTGCCTCTGCAGACTTCCAGAAATAGTGCAAATAGTCCACTTTAAGGGTTAGGGTTAGTGCTAGGGAATCATGGGAATTGTTTTTTTTCTCTGAGACATTGAGCCTTCTCTGTCAGAGAGCTCTGGTGCCACAATACACTTCCCATGATTCCCTAACCCTAACCCTAACTCTTAAAGTGGACTAAATTTGCACTATTTCTAGCAGTCTGCAAAGGCCCTAAGGAAGTGATTCAAGGAACTGGAACTTCCACCATGTCAATAGTCTATACCAACTGTGGCTAAACCATGATCATATCAGAACATAGTTGTCTCTCCAAAAGCAACTACAGTAGCTTGTTACCTTCCCTCCAACCTAACAAAAATTATTGCCTATTTTCTATTCTGCACTGAAATTGGGCAAAGGCACATTGGGAGAAAGGTTTTGAAGTTCTCTTGACACAGTCTGGCCATAACTAAATTAATTTGGCCACAACTAAACTAATTTACTTTGACTTTATGCCAATATGGGCATACCTTGAAAAAAATTATCCACTGCCAAGTCAAATCTTGTCAGTGTGAATCACTATGAGTGTTATGTGTGGCACATGGAAGAAAGCAGTACAGTAACCTACATTTCAAATACATTATTTCTCAATGGGGGCAAGCAAAGAATCAAATCTACTCAAATAATGAGTAGAAAGGTTTTGGAGGACTAAAAATTGATGAACTGACCCTCTGAACCTATCTATCATCAAGTGAAAAGATACTTTTTCCTGCAGGTTTGCAGTCAAGGCTACAACTCTCTCTCCCCCATTAATCTATCTGCCTAAACACACCTGTTATTTACCATGTGTGGGATATTTAAAACCTAGAAAAAGGATAGGAAAGTGCAGGTGGTGTGGTCATTTATTCTTACTCCTAGATCCAACAGGAGTATCAACATTCTCAATGGGGGAGAAAATCACAACCAGAACTACATTTGGTTGTGATTTTATTTTTTGGAGCTTAGAGTTTTGAAGGCTGTTTCTTGCAAAGCCACCACTGCTAGAGTCTTCTATGTAAGTCAATTTACCACTGGCTGGTTTTTTTTTTGTCCTTCCAAATGTGGAAGAGGGAGACATGGGGTCTGGGATGAGCCAGGAAACAAAAACAAAAGGCCTAGGGAAATCTCAAGAGCATCCTTCCGAGGTCGCTAAAATGAGTACCCAGCTTGTTGGGGGGCAATCAGCTCACAGTTGTAAACCGCTTAGACATCCCATAGCGTGATATGAAGCGGTATAAAAATAATGCTGCTTTAAAGCTGCTTTTACTTTACCCACTGTGGCCTAGAAAAAGCATTCTTTCTCCATTTAACAGTAGAGATTGCCTGAAGACAATTCTTATTTGCCACAGATGACTGTGTGAATGACTTCCAAGCCTGTATTTTGATATATTTTTATTGTTGATCTCAGACACAATACATTGATCAGAAGAACCAGATGTTTCAAGATTCTGAAAGTCAATCACATGACCAGACACTCTTTTTCCACCTTTTCTTCCCCTAAGGTGAAGAACCAGGGAAAGATTTAAGAGTGTCAGGCTAGGCTGAAGGAGGTCTGAAATTCAAATCCTCATTCAGTATTAAAACTCAGTGGGTGGCCTTGGGCCTGTCGATATCTCTGAGTTTAACCCCTCACAGGGTTTCTGAGAGGATGAAATGTCTGTCTATACCATCATTAGTTCCTTTGATGGATGGATATAAACAACAACAACATTACTTTATGAGTGAATCTAGTAGGAAACACACCATTCTAGCAAATCTTCCAAGTGTACTGCTGTCATACTACTGAAGAAAAAAAGAGCATGATAATGCTCTCGTGATATAAGATGTAAACATTGTGCTTTCTTTCTTTGTCAAAAAATAATCTTTATTCAAAACATTTTCAGCATTAAACACATTTATATACACATTTCTATAGATGTCATCCACTCTATGTTTTATTTCTGGAGGGCAGTGATGTTACACATCATGTGCTTCATTCACATAGAAGAGTGAGCAGGAAATAGGTGCAATTTCACCAGGGCATGAAAAACCTATAGTGTAGCATATCAGGTCTTAGACCCTGGCATTCTGAGCCTCACTATTTTTGGGTCTTTTTTAAAAGGCCTCAGTTATGAATACATAACTAAGTAAGATCTCCTGCCCCAATAACCCTCCTTCTAGCCCACCTTAAGAGCCAGCAGTTGCACTGAGCAATGGAGATCTGTTTTGCTGTTGACCAGGGTGCAGCACAATGTTTCCAGCCTCCTTCCACCAGCAAGGGTGCTGTAACACTGTTGCGATTTTGTTGCAGAATTTTCCACAAGCAAAAGTGCTCTTGCAATTTTTCATCACAGCCTTGCTTGCTGGTGGGAGGAACAGAAACAACATTTTGCTGCACCCTGATCATCAGCAGAGTAGATTTTCATTGTTTGATGTGGCCAAGGGCTATTACAGTAAAGGGGGCATTTAGGATTGTGGAACCAGTGTCACAATCATAAATACATAATATTAGGGACTACGGACTGGTTTTGGATCCATAACTCTAGATTACAAACCTGTAATTGCAAAACAGGATGCTAGCCAAAGTTTCTATTTTCATTTGGTTCAAAACTACACTTTAAATTAGGGGTAGGCAACCTTTCCCCTTCAAGGGCCGAGGGACTTCAGCTCCCAGAAGCCTCAGCCATGTTGTCCAATAGTCCCATGTTGGCCAATAGCTCCTGGGATTCTGGAAGCTGAAGTCCCTCGGCCCTTAAAGGGGAAAGGTTGCCTACCCCTGCTTTAAATAATAGATGCGTTATGCACCCCTGCATACCTCACACTGCATTTTGGGGTTCTCGTATTTTGATATCTCATATTTGGAGACAACATGCTTTTGAGATCAATGACCTTTCAGGAAGAATAAAAGACCAGATTCCCAGGAAAAAAGGAATCACTTCCCTAGGCATATGGACTTCCAAGTAAACCAAACTATCAACTCAAATGCTTCATCCTTTCTCCAAATATCCTACACTTTCTTTCAAAACCAGAGACAAATGAACTCTTTGCATTTAAAATAGTAAACCAGACACTCTGCTTACCCCCTGTTATGATCCCAGCCCAACTTCTCCATCTACCCTTCCCAGGGCCCTTCCAATCCCATCATTGCTTTTGTTAAAACCATCAACCAATCTGGAATCCCTTACCATGGAAGTCTAGACTGATTCAGACAGGATTCAGCCATATGTCCTCAAAACCTAGCTGTGCACACACCCACACTCTATGTATGTTCTGTGTCTCCCTCAGACCTCCTGTCTGAATCACTCCAGACTTCCATGGTTTTCTCTTGAGACAGGTAAATATAACTTCATTGCAATCCCTGAAACTTTGCTATCCCCTTTCACTCTTCCATTTCAGTTAGCTGTGTTAGAATATGGATGGGTTATACAGTCAAAGGTGAAATGTAGGGATGTGTGTGTGGAATTTTCCTCATGAGAGCAACATCTAGAGAAACAAAGTGAATCCAAGCACCAGATGGCTACACAGTCATAAACATGAACTTTCCCATGGGTGCAACTCATAGACACAGATATTGTTATGGGAAGGAAGAGAAACTAAAAGAAAACAAATATATCAACATCATTAGATCATGGGAAAGGAGTCACATGGGGGATGATGGACAGCAAGAGGCTGGGTTAATACACATCATACAGGTATTATCCAATCAGCATAAGGTTAACACCCAAAAGGTGGAGTATGGGAAGGGCCAAGAGAATCCTTTGTCTAGTTTTGTTTATAAACACAACATCGTGTGTGTGTGTGTGCGCCCTGGCAGTGGTTTTAACCATGGAGCTTTTGGCTTGTAGTTTTTAGTATGTTTATACTGCTTTTACAATGTAACTCCTGGAGCTGAAAACACGGATCTGTTCCTTCTTCTTAACTTTCAACAACAACAAGTTGAGATCCTATGCTTTTGGGATTGTTA
>CM034706.1:10455446-10475629 GCA_020142125.1 Phrynosoma platyrhinos
AAGAATTCAGAATTGCTTGGAAAAAATATAGTAGCCATTGTAATTGAACCCTACCTGTCCACTCAAAAAACATTGCTGAGTTACTACTGGAGCAGTCCATAAAGGATTTAAGCTGTGCTCTGTGATGCAATGAAATCTAACTATGGGCCTTTACAGACTGCCAGAAATAATGCAGCTTGAGGCCACTTTAACTGTCCTAGCTCAGTGCTAAGGAATCATGGGAACTGTAGTTTATTGTGGCACCAGAGCTCTCTGACAGAGAAAGCTCAATGTCCCAGAAAAAAAAAAATCCAGTTCCCATGATTCCCCAGCACTCTGTTCTACTGCTGACAGGAAGGGACTTTTATTATTCACCAAGGCTTTTGGACACTGTGAAAGAGTCTTTCAGTGAGCGTGTTGCACTTTTTCACTTTCCCTTGTTACATTTTTAAAATGTTTTAAAGGTGTTTTGGTTTAGTACTTGGTCATAGCATGATATTTCATTTAATTGTTTCTCATTGCTTTCAAATGTTTTGCACAGAAATAGTTTGGCCTGGATTTTCTTTTAGGTCTTGTGGTAGGGCCCCTGATGCCCTACATAGGATATTTGATATATCAAACCCTACGGTTGGACACAACGTGACAACCTTGTCAATGGGGATTAACTTTACCTTTATAGATACAGGGAGATAAAGATATACAGTCTGTCTTCCACATCCACTTGGGTTAGGGGCACAGGACCCACTTGAAAGTGGGGGAAAAAACCAAATAAAAGAACAGTATTTTTTTAAAAAAACTGAGAGAACACCTCTCTAGAATTTCTTCAGACTGTAGTCAACAGTTGAGGTTGACCATAGAATTGTGCTGAAGGATATACAAATGCCTAGAGATGTGTTTTCTCTAGGAATCTCTTAAGTTCTCCAGTGTGACTTTATGTTCAACTTCAGGCAGAGTTGCACTGGAAGACCTAGGGATTCCTAGAGATAACGTATTAATCAGATCTGTGCATAATCACACCCTCAAACATCAAGACCACAAAAGTGGAGTGACAACCGAAGATATGTAAGCTGTCTCAAGGACTGCATGGCCAAAGTGGTAGGTGCCAGCCTGCAGATAGCCCTCCCTTACCATCTGAACTAAGACCAGAAACAGAAAATGCAGGCCTGGACTAACATCTTAATTTTTTTTCTCCTGTTTGCCTGATGAAGAAGCCAGTGTGACTTCAAAAGCTTTCAACATGTAATTGTGCACTTTGGCCCAATAAAGGCATCATTATTTGATATTACTGGATTTGCTATATGGCCAGCACGGTTACCCCTAGATGTTTCAAGGAGGCTTAGGGCCTTTACAGACTGCCAGAAAAAATGCAGCTTGAGGCCACTTTAATTGTCCTGGCTCTGTTTCCCTTGGCCAGCTAAGACTCCAATGGAAGGGAATTTTCATAGTCAAGAAGCAGCCATCAAGAACCCACTTCCTCACCAAATGGAGCTGAGAAAAAGCCTTCGCCCAAAGATCTCAAAAGCCAGGCAGGCTCATATGGGGGATACAAACAGAGGTTAAAGGGATCAATGATCTGGTTCAGTGCAAGACAACTTGATATTGGATCATAAAAGGTACGCCATTTTAAATGAATCTTATGAATAGAAAGTTGTATGATGCAAGTAAGCCCTGATGAACAGGTCTTGAAGTCCACATCCCTGTCCTGCTCCACATCTCTGTCCTGCTTACTAAACAGAGACTTCTCAAACAGGTACTTGAATCCATTCTAAAATCTCACATTCCTACCATTAAACTCCAACATTACTCTACAATTCAATGTAGGTTCTACACTAAATGTATAATTTAATGTACATACATAACAAAAGCATACTAGCACTTCTACTTTATGGTGCGCTTGCTATTATAGAATGCCAAACTTTCTGTCCAGACAATGCTTTCCAAAGGCGAATACACTGCACAGGATCATGTTTTTAAGGTAAACATTCAATTTGTTTGGGGTACAGGCAAGGCGCTTTGGGGCTTTGTAGTCAGGCTGCACATGAAAGACTGATAAGAAGCTGGCTGTGAGAGACCCTTGTCCACTATTGCTGATCTTTTCATTGAGCAACCCCAAAGTTATATAAAATCTGAAAATAAAATGTTCTCCTACTTACATCAGGCCTGCACAACTTGGCAGTAGGTAGCGGCCAAAATTAAAATAGGCTAAACATCTTTGGGCCACAGATAAGTTTTAATTAATAGTATTAATTAATAAATAATATTAATTAGTTAATAATACTATTAATTATAAATAATAATAATATCAATCCCCCGCTCTTCCTCCTGGGCCCCTCCTCAGGAGAAAGCTAAGTAGCCGGGGAGCCTTTCCTGTCCTTGTCCTCTTCTCAGAAGTCCGAGTGATGGAGGAGCCTTGAGGGGTGAGCATTTGCCCCTCTTCCTCCTCTACCACCCAGCCTTCTTAGAAGAAAGCCGGGCAAAGGAGTAGACTTGCAGGGCGAGTGTTCGCCCATCCTCTTCCTCCACCGCCCATCCTTTTTCTTAGGAGAAAGCCAGTTGACAGAGGAGCCTTGCAGGGTGAGCATTTGTCTTTCCTCCTCTTCCTTTGTATGAATTCCTTTGGCGGGCCACATGTGGCCCCCGGGCCATATGTTGTGCAGGCCTGACCTACATGATCAGAAACACCAGGTCATTAAATCCCAGTAGAATCACAAGTGAAGCATCTTTCCTGGCCAGCTTAAGTTCTCCAAAAGTGTACGCATACACACACATACACACTTCTGACATTTCTTCAGAGAATTTTAAACTGACATTTGCCATCATTTCATACAGTTTCTGATTACTTATTGTAGGACTCATCAAGTCTAGATGCCTAGAGCAGCTGAGCCCCTCATTCCCCTGCCTGTCAATCCTGTCAGAATTACTTCGGCTGGGCTGCATTTTATAAACCTAAGTGCTGTTAAACTAAAAATGACTTGCCTTTCATGGCATGTAAACAGCAAAACCAATAATCCTTGGGAGGGAGGGAAAATCACTTATTTACATTGAAGGTATATGAGAAAGAAAAAAAAAACCCACCCTCCTCAAATGTTATTAGCTGACAGAGCCTTCAGCACCAATAATCCCATCAAAAAGTTGTAACACGAGGTGATTGAAGCTGCTTGCCAGGATGCAGACTGTATTTCTGTGGATCCTTGTCTGTTCAAGCAATGGGGTAATTGAATAGTCCTCTTGCAAGTATTCTTTGCCAGGAAGAATGAAACTGACTTGACTGCTTATTAAATATGAAACTTTCACAGAAAATAACCATAAAAACAGGAAACAGTATATCTAGTGATGGCTGTGTGGATCAAAAGGGGCAACCAAGCCAGCTCTCCAGGTGACTGGGCCATCATTTCATCTTCCTGGGCTGGCAGGATGCAGGGCTAAGAAAAAAGAAAATGATATATATATATTGGTGCTCAAACCTCCAATTATTCCCCTGGTTTTGGGGAAGTTATGATTTTAAGATGGCACCTGTCATGGAAGAAAACATTTTGTGTGACACTCAAAGGTATTCTAATTGCCCTAGCAATTTTAGGTGCTTTATAAAGAAATAATGGTTTGCTTTTATTTTTAAAAAAACAGCTTTCTGCCAGAACAGAAGCCCATTCTTTGCTTGTGTTCAGGAACGATCTTACTTTAAGAACCTTTAAATTATTTGGAACTTTACCTGAGCTTTTGGAAGCATAGACACAAGTGTTAACAGTGGTGGTGATTGAGCAGAAGGATAAATCCACTCTTGGTTTTAGTCCAGACTTTAAAGGAGGCTTCCAAAATGCCAAACCCTATATCCTATGGTCAGAATAAAGCTGCTGCCACAGTACAGAATTAATGCTGTTTGACATTGCCATGGCTCCATCCTATGGGATCCTGGGATGTGTAGTTTGTTGTGGCACCAGACTCTCTGAGGCAGCTAAATAGCTCACAAAACTACAAATCCTAGAATTCTATAACCGTGAGCCATGGCAGTTAATGCAGTGTCAAACTGCATTAATTCTACAGTGTAAATGCAGCCCAAATACCAAAGTGGATTCATTGCTCCTCTAATAGTGGATTCACCGGCTGCCAATGGTTTGCAGACATGACCCACTAGCACTCAAGTAATATAAATCTGCAAATCTAGAGAGATGGGCAAGGTACAGAGGGAAGAAGACATAACTGGGCACTGGAAGGGTGCCTGCAGCTGAGCTTGGAAAGTTATGTTTTTAAAGTCCAAGGATCTTCCAGCTGGGATGGTCACTTGTTATGCTGACTGAAGGATTCTGCAAGTTGCTGTCCAAAAGGTAACTGTCCCAATTGTTGTAAACAGCATCCAACCAGCCAGCTCCTCTTATGTGACTATCAGCTTCATCCTGGCAGACGGAACACGCTGTGAAAGCCCCTCTGAAACCACTTTCTTTGGCAAACAAAATGTGCTCTTGCTATAATGCAAAGCATTGCAATTTAAGGACGGACAGCAAGGAGGATCACTCCAAGGTGAGTGCTCCATTTCAACAATAAAACCTGGCATCCTCCTGCAAGCAGAGGAAGGGATGCGAAAAAAGAGCAGCCAGGAGAAGGGCCAAAGGAGGAACAATAGGAAGAGGGGAGAAAAAAGAGGAAGGAAGTACCAGAAAACACAGGGGCTTGAAGGAGATATGGGACCCAGGGCTAGTGCCTCCCTTGATCTTTTGGAGGTACGCAGCTGCCTTCTCCTCTCAAGGGAGGAAGAAAACTGGTGTGCCTGGGAAAGGTTCAACTCCCCCAGGAAAAGACTGAAGGTAGGATCTTTTCCAGTCATAGCAAGAACCTTTTCCCATTCCAGAAATGCATTAGTTTATAGTAACCTTGGCACAGCAGGGGCAAACAGCTTTTCAGTGCAAAGAAAGGAAACAGGTTACCTTTTGGATGTTTCAAGACTCCCTGTAAAATGTTCCCAGAAGCTTCAGTACACATCCTGTAATAGCCCTGGACTCAGATTTTACAAAGTACACGTACTACACATTGCAAGCCACACAGCAGATAAACAATTCTTCTGAGGGCCAGAGTGAAACCTAGAAATGGCTCGTGTACCTTTAATGACTGTGTAGAAGAGGAAAATCCAGCATTTTCTAGCATGG
This sequence comes from Phrynosoma platyrhinos, assembly GCA_020142125.1. NCBI lineage: Eukaryota > Metazoa > Chordata > Lepidosauria > Squamata > Phrynosomatidae > Phrynosoma > Phrynosoma platyrhinos. The sequence goes on from CM034706.1 coordinate 10,460,564, forward strand.
TCCTCAGTGCTATATTAATTATCTACCTTTTGATTTCTACTCTTTAAGGATAATTAAATTTAACCCATCACATAAGAGCTTTTAACATCATTTTTAATCAAAATGGCCCACTAATGGCTTGATGGTTTGATTAAGGGCCCCCAAAGGGTTTGTGATTTGATGAAATGAGACTTGAACCCTAGTGTGTCAAGTCCAAACTCAAGTATCCATCAACTGAATTTTCTGGATTTTTCAAATCCTTCAATCTTTTGAGCTTTGTAAAACGGCCTCAAAAGCTACTATATCTCCGTTATTGATCTGTCAATATCAAGAATAAAAGTATACTTAAATAGCTTTAATTTTGTAAATGGAATATTCTGTGTCCCAGTTTATGATAGTGCTGAAATACTATGATGATGGTGTTATATGAACTTAGAACTTTATAAGGATGTATCTTTGACAGGATCACAATAATGTTTTTGACATTTTTATGAGTAAGTGTGTGCGTGCATTTAAAATCTATGCTTGGCAATAAATTATTGGTTGCCTTTACTAGAAAAACAAGTAATAGAGATAAGAGCCAGCGTTAATGAACCATCTGCCTTCTCTGTCCTTTGAAAACATGTCTGTTCCCAATAAAGCAATGCTATATTAAAAGTAAAATATGCAATTTGATTTTCTCAGCTCCACATGGCAGATGCTGCCCTGTGGATAGAGCAGGATCTTGTTCAGTTTTAGTCACAAGAAGTACTTCAAATTTCTAGCAAGTATTTTGCTTTCATGATCACAGAAGGCTCAGGGGACACATGGCAAGTTTTCAGTTGTCCTTGCTAGGAATGCAAGGAAAAATTGTTGAGATCTAATCTCCTTCTGATGCTCCAAGGCTGCTACTTACAAGTCAGATCTGTTTTCTTCACACAAAGTTGTTCTGTTCACTTAGAAACCTTGTGCAAAATGACTTTTCGGGGGGGGGGGGAAGGAAAAGGCTTTAATTAGGGCTTTTTATTTGTGCAGAGTGTGCTGTGAGAATGAAAGCTTTTCTTTTATACAACCCCATGATAGGTTTGCCATAAGTCAGAAATGATTTGAAGGCCACAACTTCCACACAGAGAGGCAGACATTCTCTCTCATGGATCCCGTGGTGACAGAATGGTGGGATACAGGCAAAAGAAAACAAATGAATAATAAAATTCTCTCTGAAAAATTGGTTTTGTATTGTTGTAAGCAAATACTAAAATTAATTCAACAGGTGCCTTTGCAAGTCGCTCTACTTACTTTTAACTTCCAATACTACTAACAGTGTGTTATGTGAATAATAATACTAACTTTCCTTATATGCTTTTTTTAAAAAAGAAATTTAAGAAAATTTAAGGAGCTAGTTGGACTAGGACTCAGACCAGGGTTTGAATCCTCAAACTGTTGTGGAAGCCTACTAGGCAACCTTAGAGGAAGGCAATGGCAGGCCTCTTTTGAAGAAATCTTGCCAAGAAAGCCCCATGACAGGATCTCTAACACAGAGTCATGTTGAAGGAACATAACAAACTGAGAAAATCTTCTGAAGCAGATCACTGTATTCACTATATAAATGAGTATATATTTAACTCTTTGAATGTGCAAATATACAAAAAGTGCTGTTTTAATGCATTTAGCTTTCATACAAGATACTATCTCTTTCAGTCATTAGATGAAACCTGTTTTCCTCACACATAGATGGAGATAAATGGGGAAGCCATTCTGCATGGTAGAAGTCTGTGTAAGATTCTGCTGTTGAGGAGAGAATATTTTGCACCTGCATTGCTGTTGTTCCATGTCACTGTCCATGACAACCTGCTGGCTCATAGTCTCTATGTATGTCCTATTGCCTTTTCCTCCCCAAGCCTCATTATTTAGAACAGAACAGACAATTGGATCTCATGTACACAGAGTGCAAAGTTTAGTTTAATTCTGTTTGCATAAATCAGCATATATATTTTTGTAAGAAATGTGAACATAGTTTTACTTGTCTTGAACCTCCATAGTCTGCACTCAACACATTAGGCAAGTAAGCCCAGTCTATAAAAGTGTTGCTCATTTTGTCTTTGCTGCCATTCTGTCTCCCAAGTGTGATTGTCACACTGGACAGTGTATTTGAGTCCACTTCCTTGAACTAGATATATCCTAAATATTTTTGGCATTGTGCTAATATAAGGAGATTTAGAATGGATAATCTAAAGGATTATCTCATGTAGATCTAACAGTGTTTCATAACAGGATCAAGAAGAAGGATGTAGAATGCTATTCTCAGGGAGGAGAGAACCATGTGTGTGTGTTTTTGTGTATATGTATGTATGCCTGGTTGGTGTTATCCTACTCAAGTGAATGTTCATAGTTTATGGAAGAAACAGTAATTCTAGGTACAGCTGGGATGGATAACTTGTGGAGGCTCATAGGAGAACCCTCCAACATACCAGCAGCTGGAAATCCACAATCCACTATGGCGCCACTGCAGTTCCAATTTGTTGGGTGCTGTGGCAAATGGCAGTGAAATGTGAGATGGAAATTTTCCCAATGCTATATTTTTCTGTAGAAAAATTTCCACCCTCACCCCCCACATATACACAGATGGTTGTCTGGGCTGTTGTGTTGCGATCAATCATGTTAGGTGTAATAAATGAGGAATGTATACATTGACAATCCCTAGTGCTTACAGGAATAGGCTAACAAATGAACACACTGCTAAGCTTGGTTTTGTTTTGCAAAATCTCTTACTTCTCAATCAACCAGAAGTACAAGTCAAGACAAAATGTGATAGGTTTCCTGTGCTCACAAATACACATCTATAATGAAATAGACTGAATCGTCACTGGATCATACTGAATAATTTCAGCTTGAAATTGAACTGATAAATTGTGCAGAGTGTGGGGGAGTGAAGCGGATAGTACTACAGTTATACCTCAGCAAAAGGAAAGTTGATATATTTGGTATAGCTCTTTTTAAGCAGCTGTCAAAAATTAGCTACCACTTCTGTGGTTGTGACAGCAGTTGTTAATGAAAATCACTGGCTTTCTAATTCAGGAGTCTGCTGGACACAGCTTTCTTCCTCCTTTTCAGAAGGGGAGACCAAAAGGGCTTCTTGTTTCTTGTACCACCACCAGTTTTCAGCATTGTAGTTTTCTTAGCAGTTGAAAGAACACTGTCAACTTTCACTGCCAGTTTAGTGTGTTGAGTAGTCTGGCAAATGACAGTGATAGCAGCAAAACTTGTCATGGTGGGTGCAAAAACAGCCTTGAGGGGACAATATATTGCCTACACTTCCTACAGGGAATAATGGCTTAGTTGAATTTCTGGTATAGAAAAAGAAGTGGGTCAGTCTCCATGCTCCTGATTGGTTTACAGATTGGTTTACAGATCTTTGTTTCTTTTAAGATACTTGAGTACGATGGTTCAAACAATATATTAGAGAAAGTAAAGTATGAACAAGTTAAGACAGCATTGTCTTTACAGATATATATTAATCATACACAAACACACTCATTATTAGGGAGTCAAGATTGGTTGTGACTTTCCTCAATTTGCTGCTGTATAATGTGTGAAAAGGCCCTTGGGATGAATAGGGAAATGCAGGCTTTCATGTTCCACAGAATTCCATTGGGCAGCCAAGCTTGCCCAGTATTTTGCCTAGTTTGTATCTCCATGGCTATTGATTTAACATGATTAGGCAGTTCACTTTCTATTTGACTAGATGCTATGAAGCTGCGGCTTTGTTCAGCGGAATACTAAAGATTTTATCTTCAGCAGCCCAGTTGTCCTACGTAAGTGATCTGTGTCAAACATGACATGGAGGCCTTTTCAAAGGTCAAGAAGCTTCTATATGAATGGCACAGTTGACCAAGGAGCTTCTTTCATTGTAATATTTAATGTAGTGTCAGACTCTCCCAAAGCACCTAGATTAGCAGCTGTTTCTTGAACAGAATGCCCTTTGTCTTCTGACCAAATTACTAGGTTGCAACAAACCATGTTTCTCCCAGATCACATGGTCTTTATTTGATGTATTCTACATTGTATGATTTCTTGGGTATAGAGTATTTTATTTTTATTTATTTCAAGGATTTATATCCTGCCTTTCTCCCAGAACGGGATTCAAGACAAGTACAGAAAGTCATGCTTGTTTCCTTTTTGTCATTCATCCTGATGACTGCATTTGTTGGGTGATTCAATTTGTTGGGAAATTGTTCTTAGCTTCTGTATGATGTTTTTATCTTGTTAGCCGCCTCGATTGCGCTCAGAGAGGCGGGGTATCAAATAAATATTATTATTATTATTATTATTATTATTATTATTATTATTATTATTATTATCATTATCATTATCATTATCATTATTATCATCATGGTTTTCTCCCTGAGAAAATGGCATTGTTTGTCCTTTGGATGCAAGGTGACTGAGAGTCTTTATGCACTTGGGAGTGTACTTACTAGATTACAGTAAACTATAGTCCTCTAATATGTTGGCAATATTAGAGGACCTGTGGATGCAAGATAGTAGACAAAATGGGCCTTACAATCCTTCTACAGTTACAGTGCCTGATATATACTGTTAACTCTTTCACACACAGTCTCTCCAAGGTTTATCTCTTTTAGCTGCCCATGAGTTAAATTGAACAGTGAGGGAGAATATGGAAAGACTTGTGTTAGGAAGAAGGAATGAACTCTTTAACTTTCCTAGTTCAAATCAGACTTACAGCCTTGTCGTTTCCTCAAAAAGACACTTGCTTATTCCAGGGTAGCTTTGTTGGAGACACTGGTTTTATTCTGATCTCTGGCCCACGTTAGGAAAGGCAGCACTTGAAGAACGAGTGAAATCTCATAGGTGTCTGATAGGACATTTCTCAAGAGTTTTAAGGGTGTTCTTTCTGTTGTGAGACAAAAAGGGCATTCTTTGTTTTGAGGCCATCCTTTGAATTCTAGTAGGCATGTGGAATGTGCAACCCACCAGATGTGTCATGGTATTTGATCAGTGACCAATTGTGTTGGGCACCTGAGACTATGGGAACAGATACTTGACAGAATACATTATGTGACTGGTGAGATTTGTGCAGCTTGGTAGATCACAAGAAATGCAGGCGTACCTAGGGACTTTAGATGGTTATGCTTCTTCCCTCCTTCAACTTCTCTGAAATCTTTTTACACCTTTGAGAAGTCTATGGACTGGACAAGACAGCAACAGCCCCCCTGCACCAGTGTTTCCAGTATTGAGAGACATAATATGCCCACAGATGGTAACACACTGATACAGATGGTAACATAATGCTACTGATAGCTTTGACTTTTCTAAGCATCTTGTCTCCTTTTAAAAATCTCTGATCAGTTTGGGCCTTGAGTTGGCCTCATAACCAAAAACATCTCTGGAGCCCAGAATGGAATAGCTGACAGCCAGCCAGCTATGACTGGTATTACTGCCTTTCCAGTGATGTTTCTTGGAAGCCTGGTTAGCATTACAGTTGCCAGAGTGAAAACTGGAGAACAAACTCATGTCCTTTAAAGTTCAGCTCTGGGCACCACAATTCAAGAAGGATGTGGACAAACTGGAACATGTCCAGGGAAGGGGACCACAATGGTGAAAGATCTGTAAACCATGTCCCATGAGGAATGGCTTAGGGAGCTGGATCTTAGCCTGGAGAAGAGAAGGTTAAGGGGTGACATGAAGTGACATTTAAATATTTGAAGGGATGACATATAGAAGATGGAGCAAGCTTACTTTCTGCTACTCCAGAGATTAGGACACGAAACAATGGATTCAAGCTACAGGAAAAGAGATTCCACCTAAATGTTAAGAAGATGTCCTGACACTAAGAGCTGTTTGACAGTGGAACACACTGTCTTGAAGAATGGTGGAGATTCCTCCTTTGTTTTTAAACAGAGACTTGATGGCCATCTGTTGGGAGTGCTTTGATTGTGTATGCCTGCATGGTTGGACTGGATGGCCTTTGTGGTCTCTTCTAACTCTGGGATTCTGTTATTCTAATGGTTCTGTAGTAAAGGGAATTCCAGCAGGTATTGCTTGTTAGTTAATTGCATCCAGCGTCCACAAAAACTCATGCTGCCAACTTCTTTCTGTTAGTCTCAAAGGTGCAACAAGATCTCTCTACATACTGATTCTACAGACTAACATGGCTATATCTTTGAATTCTTCAGTTATGCTTGTATTCCTATACTCTGGTGCTTGGTACAACACATTCTTTATGCTGTCTTTCAATGACAAGTTTGGAAGGCATCAGCACACTGTCCAAGTGATTTGTCCAATTCTGTGGTGACTGCAACACTTACACAGAGTGTCTTGGTGTGTTTTCTCAATTTCAAGCACATCACTTCATTCTGTACAGACACTTCTGGGGGGCACTTTGTTTGGCCTAATGTCACCAGGCATCATATTTGAAACAACAGCGAAGCAGAAAGTACACTTGCACTTCATCTCCCCTTTTGTTCTTTATCTCATCAAAAACAGAACTTGCATAGTGACTGCAAAGTGCATGAAATATACTCCCCTCCACTCAGCTGCAATAATATCTGAAATGACCAATGCTTCAGCAATTAGTGTCTGTGGTTTTGCATGTGGGCATTATTGACCTCCTTATCTGAAAGAACATGGCATCAAGAAGCCAGCGTCACAACTGAGTTATATAAAGCTGCCAGCCTAAGCACACGTGACCAAGTCCCACTGAAGTAACAGCCAGGCATTTGGTGCTGGAATGAAAGAATGCCTCTAGTCACAAAACAATGGGTCATTATATCATTACACAGATCTGGGAACAGGTACTGCTGCAGGGCAGAGGGCTTAGCTCTTCTAGCTAGGACTGAGCCTCAAATTCCTAATCTTAGATACCAAGTTCCTGCAGGGAATTCAATGGGACTTCAACTGCAGGCAAGACTGCATACTTAGTGCTCAAACAGAACATTTTTAGGTATGCCCTAAAGACATTCAGTTGACTTAAATATAACTCAGAGCACTGGATGTATGATGCTGGCAATTAAATTTTAGTGCAACTTTTAAATCTCAACACTACCACTTCTAAACATCTGCCTCCAATGAATATCTCCAAACTTGAATTTTCTAATTAAACATACACAAACAAAAAGAAAAGATGATTTTTTCAAGATGCCTTTGCAGCAGCAGAACACCAGCCAGCCGGTGATTGATAACTGCAGGATAGTACACCACAGCTCTGGTGCGCTCAGCCTCTCAAATAACTAGTATGGCTTTCATGTATAAAATAATCTCTCTGCAATATGCTTGTTTTGCTTTAGCCTACTATCATTCTTGAGAGGTCTCAGGTGCTTAACTTAGTTCAACTGTATGAGCCACTGCAGCTTCTGAATTCCACTAGAATTACAACATTTGCTTATATGTGCATTTGCAAGAGACAATTTTTTCAAGTGGCTCTGTGATCACAAAACAATAAAAAACATAACCCTGCACATGAGTATAACAGCTAAGCAAAGGGCATTGGGTCATAACATGCCAAAGAATCCACAGTGGGGGGGGGGGGGGAATAGGTACAATGCATTTGAGAACAAACAATATTTTGACTGATAATTTTTAAGAAATAAGAACTTAAGAACCATGATAGAGTGCTCAAAGGCATTTCAAGTCCAGCATGCCAATCACACAGAGACCAACCAGCTACCATGGGAAATCTACAAAAAGGACATGAGTGCAACTGCAACTAGACACTGAGTTTCCCTAGCAATGGGCATTAAGAAGCATTTTGTCACTGAGCTATTGTTGTTATGTGGATTCAAGTCAATTCCGACTAATGGAGACACTCTACTGGCAGTAAAGGACATTATGACTAGTAGCCACAGGCTGCCCTATCCTCCACAAACTCTTCCCATTACCTTTAAAAACTATTCACCACCACTTCTTGTGAAATTCTACAGTCTAACTATGAGTTGTGTGAGGAAGCACTTCCTTTTAACAATTCTGAACCTACCAGTACTCAGCTTCAGTGAATAACCCTAACTCAACCTTTTGCTAAGCTGCATTGATTTGAGTGTTTGTCTACAACTCTGGACACCAGGGTTTGATTCCCAGCTCAACCATGAAACTCACTGGGTGAATTTGGGCAAGCCACATGCTCTCAGCCTCAGGGGAAGGTAATGAAAAACCTCTTCTGAACAAATCTTGTCAAGAAAACCCCATAATAGTTCACCTTGTGGTTGCTATGAGTCGGAAAAGACTTGAAGCCACATAACACACGCACAAATAAATGTGAAACAATGCTTCCTCAGACTGCAGTGTTTCCAGCCCCACAGCCATCTAGTTGACCTTCTGTACCTTCTTTAGTGCTACAATAATTATCTTCTGGTGTAGTATTCCTAGTGCAGTTACACCATAGATTAGTTTAAGACAATGTCAGCCAGTACAATACTGGCAGTTTTATTCTAATTCAATTTCTGATTATGCCCAACAAGGAATTCACCTTTTTAAAAAAGTCATTGTGTTGACATGTCCACCCATCACAACCCCTCTAATCTCCCATAAGACCAAGACCAACATTTCTTTGTCAGCCATGGCCAGTTGAGGACCCCCTATGTTCACAAGAAGTAAAGATTTATTTTTTGCCCAAATATGTGTCCTTTTGTATTTGCTAACACTGACTCTTATTTGCCATTTTATGTAGCTATTGTAGTTATACTTAGATGCCAATACCAGCCATACCACGATCACGAAGGCAAAAGACTTATCAGATGTCTTTGTGTGCAGATTCATATCAGAAACCGTATTTTAGACAACCTCAATTTTCAACTAACTGAGGTCAACTATACAGAACTTTACTTGTTCCAAAGTAGTTCTGAAATTGTCTTAGTGTTTGCAGTAGACACTGACGTCAAATACTCCATGCAGTTCATATGCAGTTCATATGTTTTAAAATGCTATAACCCGCCCCGATTGCTGAGCAGAGGGGCGGGCTATAAATAAAATTTATTATTATTATTATTATTATTATTATTAACTGCATTGTGCAGGAATGAGGTATTGAGCCTATCAGTAATGAATACTAAAGCTAGAAGCAAAGACTTACCTTGTTACAATTGCATCAGATTGCTAGTAAGAATACTAATCTACATTTTTCTCAGTCACTGCTCAAGTCTTTTTTTCAGAAAGCATATAGCCTTAAGCAAAGTGACCAACTCAAAAACAATTCTATAAAATGCTTTCAGAATCTTCTGAAATGCTGTCAGATTGCTGGAAACGATCAAGTTGAAAGGCAGAAAAAGGAAACCTCCACATGGTACTGGGCACAAAACTAACTGCTCCCCTCCCCTTTCCCCTGCAACCTTGTCACATAATCCAACTTTTAGTAACAAACCTCATTCTCTGCCATGCTAACTCTCTGCAGCATCTGTCACTGCTATGAATGGTTGATCATAAGTACCTCAGTAGTCATCTCAGTGCTATTAAACAGATGGCAGTGCTAAATCCAAATGATGTAGTACATCTCCCCGGTGGACTTTGTTTCCATACTCCACCATTATTCCCCAATTCCTCTGTGATAAATCTTATGTATTCTAGAGAACATTAAATAGTAAACTGACATTGACAACTGATTTATTAGCAGTGGGTTGCATTTGCTCCTGTTATCATTTCCACAAACACTTGTGAGGACGAAGCCTCAAGGCACATAGGCCATTGGCCTAATTTTGTGTAATGCATTGTTTTTAAAACAGATTCTGCCAATTCAGCACTATTTGTCTTTACAAAATGTGTCTAATCTCCCACTTGCAGAACTTTTAAAATATGCTTGTTAAAATCCTGTCCTTCCTCTGAGGGGGATCTAATCAGGCATTGCTGGAAAAAAGACACAATTGCTCTAGTGCTGATGCTTGACACCAGAATTGTTGACTTTCAGCCACAGTTTGAAGAACTGAATTCTTCATACTTTAAAATCTGAATACGATTACTGGGTGGTAATTCAAGGAGAATTATAACATAACATAATTCTGCAGTGTTCCATAAATAAATCCTGGGGACAGGAGTTAAACAAAAGCATAAAGACAGTCACAGTGCATGCATTAACACAGGAGCAGACACACAGAAGCTAGTATTTATGGAGCATTTAAATATCAGAAATTCAAAGTCCAGCCTGACAGAACCCACAAAAAATCAAGACACTTATCCATCTAGGGTAGCTTTTAAGAGACGACTGCTCAAAGCACTGGGCAAAAGGTGCCCTGCTCATCTTTGGTATAGCCATCTGGACATTCTGTTTTCTTAGCACAGTGTTCAAAATCTAGCTTTTGACAATTTGATATTCCAACAGCTTGCCCAAAATCAATATAAACAAGCATTCAGTATCACCCAGCCTTCAAAACAGACTTCCATATGGCTGGTCTCTATACTCACTGTGTCACATTGGAATGGCATAGCACCAGTTTGTACCATTAAACACTTGTCAACTGAAGCAGCTAATTTCTACTAAACATCATCCCTCAACATTAGAGAATTACATCATCTTTCTTAGTTTAGGCAATGGAGTACAGTGACTACTGCCAGGACAAATCTCAGCAGGTTCAAAATACATTCTAATCAGTTTCAAATATAATTCACTTAGAAGTCCACTAAAGTGTCCATAAAATATAATTTCCTCAGGACCAATGAGATTTTTAAAAATATCTTTATGGAGTTATATAAGAAAATTCACACATAACTTCTGAAAACATTGTTGCCTTATTTTCAGTGAAAATTAATGTCATGCCTTGGATTTGATGCATAATACCCTAAAGGCACCCAATCCCATCCTATCTTGGAAGCTAAGTAGAATCAGCCCTGGTTGGATGGCAGACTGCCAACAAATACCAGGAGGTATTTCAGAGGAAAGACTTGGCAAAACTACCTCTGAGTATTCCTTGTCTGAGAAAACCCTATGAAATTCATGGGGTCACCACAAGTTGACAGGCGACTTGGATTCAATAGTTATCTGCTAGTAAAATGACCAATGTTCAGCATGGTGATTTTGGGAACAAAGATGCAGCAAGATCTGAGAAGCTTTCAACAGTGTCAATTCCTGAAATTGTTGACCAAGTTCATGACCTGATTTTGGCAAATCAGTGAATCTCAGGTAAAACAACCGCTGAAACACTAGAGCAGGGATAGGCAACCTTTTTGAGCCAGGGGCCAGGTTGCTGTCCCTCAGACAATTGGGGGGCCAAAGCACCAAAAATAAATAAATAATTAAATAAATAAAAATAAACATTTTTTTTTAAAAATTAAAAAATATGCATGCACACTCTCTCAGCCCCAGAAAAGCCATGGCAAAACCCCTGTGGAGATTTTGCCAAGAAAACCCCAAGAACAGGTAATAACAACAATAATTAATATCATCATGATGGGCAGCGGCGGTGGCGGGGGCAGCAGGACCGGCCTAGGGCCGGTCCAAAGGCCTCGGAGGGCTGCATCCGGCCCCCGGGCCTTTGGCTGCCTACACCTGCACTAGAGACATCCCAGGAATACCTAGGCTAGGCAGAAGCTCAGCCAAGTGAGTGCCAAAATGTTTGAATGATGACCAGAAATGAAATCGAGTAGATATCTCCAAGTTGATTTTACAGCATTTTGAATGATCTAGTGGTCATTTTTTTGAACTCATCACTATTGATGAAACATGGTAACATCACTATGATCTGGAGAACCAAAAATAGTCTTTGCAGTGGTGGCACTCAGGTTCTCCACAGCCAAAGCTCAAAAAGGTCAGTAGGAAAAGTCATGACCACAGTTTTTTGGGAGAAGGAAGCTATTTGGATGACTTTCTTCAGAAGGGACAAACGGTTAATACAAAATACTACTTTAACTTGCTGTGTTGATTAAAGGAAGAAGAATGTCAAGGGAAGGAAACATGTCAAGGGAAGCTGTGGAAAGATGTTCTCTTTTTGCAGGATAATGCACCTGCTCACAGGGCTGGCAAGACAATGAATATTTTGAAGAATTTGGGGTTTGAGTACATAGATCATCCACCCTACTCACAAGTCTTGCTCCATCTGACTATTTCCTATTTCCAAACAGAGTTTGGAAGGAAGGACATTTTTGCATGATTCAAAGATGATCACAGCAGCAGTGCAATATATCAGTGACCAGACATCAGAAAATTGGTTTTGGAAGAGTTACCAAGTCTGTTGAAATTTGGGGTGAATATGCATGTAAGTTTCATGGCTCTAAGTTATTCACGTATTGGTCAGGCTGAGAACTTTGCAGCAGCCCTTTGTATATGCCAGATTAATTTATTCTATGGGTGTATTTTAACTGGGTCTAACAATTGGATTTAGACCAATGCAATTTAATTCAGGAAGGGACCAGAGCTCATTACTCTGGTACAGATTAAATCTCTTGACAGTTTTAGTTGAAACGATCAGGGTGAAGATGATGGGAAACATTTGTGAATGAGTCCTCAGAGAGCTGCTACTACTCAGTAGGCAATAGGAGCTAATATAGGATACTAGATGGACAAATAATCTGACCTTATACTCCTACACCAAGAATCCTACTCCTGTCAACAAAAACTGGACAGTACATTCGTACCTCCTATTTTGCAGACTTCCTGCTGTGGACTGGAAGCCAGGAGGTAAAAAATGGCCTGTGCACCCAAGTCGTGCACAGCAGCATGCACCCATTCAAACCAATGGAGCTTGAATATTTGGTTGTTGTTTTTTTCATTTTCATGGGAGGAGGGTCCGGAACAGATCCCTCACAAAAATGGAGGGACAACTGTAATCCTGAACCAGTACCACTTGTCTCATTAAAACATCCAAATTTTAACAATTACTCTAAGATGCACTGAACATTCTTCCTTACCTCTGTGCAGAAGTATTATAGCTGTTATCATAGGAATCATAGCTCTGTTCATCATACGAAGTGCCATATCCATCGTCATAATCCTGGAAAAACAAAACAGTATTACAATCCAAAGAATGACTTCAGAACTCTTGAGAACTCCAACACTTTGCAGTGCGAATAACATTCTTTCCTGAACCTTAAATTCACTGACAGTACTGCAGATACAGATTAATACATAGGCAAAAAGCACTGAGAACATCCAATAGGTCTTTGCATCCTGGCTCAACAATGGAGGACAAAGTTGAGCTGCTGAGATAATAATTAACAACCTAAAAACTTGCACTGCAGGTTACTATTGTCCAATCTATTTTTTATCCAATTTTTACTGCCTGTTATTGAGACAAAAAGGTTGACTGTTGAGCCTTCAGTTTAGAAGGAAACAGACTATCTTTCACACAGGTGGTGTCCTTAGAGAATTTCATCCATAGCTGTTCTTCCCATCTCTCCTTTCAGGTTCCTACTCCTATCACATACAACCTCTTCTCATTTCTGAACTCTTTAAAGAAGTCATATGTGTTACAAGAATATGAAAGCATGTTTCAGTTTTCTCTCACAACCAAAGCTGTCCACCCCCTCCAACAAAGCTAAGAACAGGCACTGGTCTCTCCAATGACTAGGTTAAGCCCCATGAAACCTGGTGAATATGATAGAACCCATTTTAATTGCCCTTATGATGTGCTCACTCTCCATGAGGCCTGATTCAGCAAAAAGCCAAGAGATAAGGTAAGAGCGCTTGTCTGATCTCATCATCATTCTGATTTAGCTGCTTAAGTGGATCCTTTGAGGCAAGTTCCCCAAAGACTGCTTGCAGTAAGTTATAACAAGTGATTGCAACTGATCTCAGAGATCAGTAGATACTTTCCCCCACTTAAACATTTAGAGGAAACAGCCAAGACCACAGTGGTCAGACCAAATTTTAGGACACATAAATACAGAGGAGTCTTCTGCTTTTCTCTTACCTGGAGAAAGACACACTCAGTACAGTAATCTTCGATGCTCATCTCCTGCTCTTACTAGATACTTTGTTAAGTCTACACCTTGCCTGATTTCCCCCATTCATTTCTACCTTGGATTTTCATAAGACGACCTATCTTGTGAACTACTTATGGCTTGAACACGCAAATAAAACTGACACACAAAAAATAAAGTAGCCGTCTCATTAAGAGGATGATTTGACTTAATGGTACACTTGAACTACAGCACCAAAACAGAAGGTAAGATACTCATCTCAAATTCTCCTACAACCCACGGATTCTCTTTAAATAGCAATCATCAAGTGGAGCTCAAGAATTCTTTAAAGCTTGTCCTTAATTAGGTTTGACATCCTCATGTTAATGTTTTCTGTGTTTGAGGTTTCAAGTGCTGCACATTTATTCTAATTTGGCTACTTCTGAATATAAATTGATATCCTCTGAATTTTAAATAAATTTCAGAGATATGCATCTGAAGAGAAATTAGGGCCACCATTAGTTTTTGAAATGCAAAACCTCCCACAGTCCTAGAGTTCTGTCTGGTCACGTTACTGTATATTATGCATTTCTTTCTTTTCTAATTTTATGGGAAAGGGATATTGTGCCCATTATAATCATGCCTCTTTGATTACTTAGAGTAGGTTTAGTGAAAATGTTTAGCTACATTATGTAAGTAGTCTACTAGAATTCCCTTTTTGATAAGCATTACATTACTTTATTTGGGCAACTGCTAGAGTAAACAAAACAACAGCCCCAAACACCTAAAACGTCTGTGCTGGGAGTACTGACTTAAAAGACATCAGAGTAATGGAACAGTTTTCAAAAGGCACTTCCAGATTCATCAGAAAATTTCTAGGCAACACCCCTGGTTTGAGGATCAATTCACACATTTTTGTTTTTTATGCACCCCAAAAATATTTTGATCTATAAACATAAAACATTTCTGTGACCAACAGGTGTCTAGTTACACTACAGTACATTTGTCAAAGAGTAAGAAGTGGTTACAATTCCCCAAGCACATTATACACATTGAGTAGAAGTCAGTTTTGTTGCTGTCTCATTTATGGGGACAGCTTTGGGAACAGTGCACTGGGGAAAAAAAGACTTGGGGCTGAAGGGCTTAAGGTGAGAATTTTCTGCTTTCTGAAACTACCTCAGGTATCTAGGACCACAATGAGACAATGCCCATTGCCCACTACAAAGAATATAATGGCAAGATGAAAACTAATCTGCTCTGCCCACATCCCACCCT
>CM034706.1:10492148-10509325 GCA_020142125.1 Phrynosoma platyrhinos
TGTAAGCCGCCTTGATCATATCCATGGAAAGGAGGGGTAAAAATAAAAATTTATTATTATATTATTATTATAATGTATAGTTCAATTAACAATTCATTAGAATTTTATTATGCATATGAAGATTTCAGCAAGAATTAATATTTCTATCAACTGTTAATGACTATTTTTTTTAATAATTATTACTACAAGTACCTTGTAAGGATCTGCACCAAAATGAAGGTTATAAAACAACATATAGAAAACTGAACTTAATTGAATCAATAGTCTCTACTAACAATACAGGATTTGAACCCATTGTCATGCGCCTACTTGGCCAGCGTCAGCTGTTCTTTCACAGAATCACTCAGGATAAGGGGAATACTTGGCAACTGCAATAACATAGCGGTTCATAGGTTCCACTGGTGCAGAATCAATTTTCCAATTTCCCAAAGAAAGAAGATATGTAGCTTCCTATTGAAACTGGTATGGCTTCCCAGCACTCCTGCTTTAGACTGAAGGTTTTTTGTCAGCTGAATTTTATCTATCTGGAGGTCCCTCTCATCACATTCTGGTTACCTGGGCTTTCAACTTGTGAACATAGTCCAAGGAAGAGAATTTAGCATCAATGCGCCACTTAAGCTCTGTCAAATACTGGAATTACAGGATATTTAAACAGGGGAAAATGAACAAATAGCTTTGTAACCTTTTAGGCTCTTTTATTAATATAAAGATAAACAAAATAGTACACACACTTGCTTTCAGGAGGAAAATAGCTTTTTCCTTGGTTAGATACATAACTTATATATTGACCTTTTAAAGAAGACATCAAAACATCTCACATCATATTCGAGTAGCATATTCACCTTAGGAAAGATCAGGAAGAGGCAGCCATACAAACTTACACCAGTTGAGAAATTCTATAAAGCATCTTTTATAGAGCCAGTGTGGCACAGTGGTTTGAGTGTTAGACTACAACTTTAATGACCAGGGTTCAATTCCCAGCTCAGCCATGAAACCCACTGAGTGACCTTGGGCATCACATGTTCTCAGCCTCAGTGGAAGGCAATGGCAAACCTCTGAACAAATCTTGCCAAGAAAATCCCAGGATAGGTTTACCTTATAGTCACCATCAGTTGGAAACAACCTGAAGGCAAACAATAACAACAACAACAACACTGTGGGAAAAGTTAAGACTGCTGCTTTGGTATGATAGTGCTTAGTTATTTTGTGATGGTTGTGAGTAAACACACTGTAGGGTCACTGCAACCAGATGGGCCAATTTGTGTTGACCAGGAATCTGCTTTCTCATTGCACTTAATGACTACAACACTAGAAGAGAGGAATTAGTTTTCTTCTTGGTAGGTATCAGATTATGGCCTGGATCTTCCCCTTTCTAATGTAAAACAGACAGATATAAAGAAAGTAGAACCAAAGTGAGTGGGAGTACAGTGGGCC
This sequence comes from Phrynosoma platyrhinos, assembly GCA_020142125.1. Taxonomy (NCBI): domain Eukaryota; kingdom Metazoa; phylum Chordata; class Lepidosauria; order Squamata; family Phrynosomatidae; genus Phrynosoma; species Phrynosoma platyrhinos. Next base: position 10,493,583 of record CM034706.1, read on the forward strand.
CGCCATATTGGCAGGCTTCTGATCCATGGATTGACCATCCTCAGATTGCAATGCCCCATATTATTCAATGGCGACGACATGAACACACACATGCTGAAGAGTTTGTCTTCACACCAGCGCCACTGAATATAAAGTACAATCGTCCATGTTTTTTGGGATGGGGGGGACCGAACTCCTGCCAATATGGAGTACCCATTGCACCAGAATGTTTTAAAGAGGTGGCTCTCTTCCCCAGCTATGGCCCCGTGAGCAAGATGCTTCCACTTTTACAAAGCACAGCCAATTTTAACCTGTAGACTGGTGCTTTAAAATCATTTAATATAAGAAAGCACCTCATTTGTTTTGAACTCCTCCTATGTCATGGTAAGATACTTTAACAATGTTTCTAGTTCTAATTAGCAAGTGTTAAAAATACTCCCGCGCTAGCACCTCTCTTTCCAAATAGGTTCACAAACAGAAGTCTGACTGCCTGACTTTTAAAAAGCTCTCCCGCTTGCTCTTGGAATGCTATAATTATGCATTACTTAGAAATGACAATCAGTACCAGCTTATTACCACTAATCTTTTTGTTTTAAAATTTAGAGGATTCAGGCTGCCTAAATTGGTTGGAAAAAGCAAAGCAATCTGATTATTTGATTAGCAAATTCAGAGCAGGGAGAATTAACACACCATAATTAGCTGTCTGAAACTTGTCAAAGCTGGTAATAAAAACAGCAAATATATATATATATAAACTACAGCCTTCCACAATATCCCGCTTTTAGCTGTTGTTTTCTTCTTCTGTTTGTGGAGCTGAAAAACACTTGGGCTTCAGATTTCTAGGCAAGAGTTTTAGCTGCACACTGTTTTATTTGCATGTAATGTAGCAGCCTTTTCAAAGATGCAGAAAAGTTGTTACTTATGAGTAATTTGAGGAGGTCCAGAGGCTGAATCAGTTGGAACAGAAAGAAAGAAATTTAAATGGAGAAATCTAAGCCATCTATCACAAAACCTTCTTGACGGTGAAATCTGTTAGATTTTAATAATCTCCCTTGAGAAACAGCACTAGTCCCAATCTACTGAATAATTTAAGACTAAACAAAGAGAAAAAAATACACAAGCTTATTCAAAAGCAGCATGCAGAATTACAACACAGAACTCTGCTCATAATTATGTCATTGCTAATGGTTAAATATATTGAAAAGAAGTGTTCCAAACACACTAGACATGCTCATGTAATAACGGTATAAAGATCACCAAGAGAATTTGAGTTGACATGTGGAGCAACATACTGTATATACTCATGTATAAATCTAGAAATTTTAGTCAAAAAACTGACCCAAAAAACCTGAGTTGACCCATGGGATTACTGTACTTTAATTCTTATTTTAAAAGGAGCCATCCTCTGGTGAAAGGCAAGAATGCAATCTGTCCTGAAAGCACCCAAAAGAAGTACTGACACCTCCTTTACTCTCTCATCCATCTGAACACAAACAGATATGCCTGCTGGAACTTTTTAAGTTCTTTGACATTGTTTTCCTTTGTTTTATCCTTTGGATTTCTCTTACATGCTCTTAAGTTTTACCCTCAACCTATCCATGGATCATCCATGATTTTGGCCCCAAAGCCTGCCCTCGGCTTACACATGCGGTTGACTTATACATATATATGGTAAGAGGTTCATTTCTGGCAGGAAAGTTTTGGCACCAAACAAATGTAAACATACTGTTTCAATTAACTCAGTAAGAAATTTTTCTACTGCATGCATATAAAAGATGGATTTTAAGATGATCAAGAATTTAGGATAGTCGAAACCAAGGCAAAGGCATACCTTCTCTGAACAAATCTTGCCAAGAAAACCCAGTGAGAGGTTTGTCTTAGGTTTGCCATAAGTTCGAACACTACTTCTAACCATACTGATGACAACTCACTGTTGTTCTTATTGTAATTTACACATTTACTTGTATAAGCTGGAGCCTTCAACATTTTGATTCAGAGTCATACATGGAGAAAATTCAACTAAACTGCAGACTTTAGCATTCTGAGAATCTCACCATGTTTCCCAATTGTTAAAAGAAGCAAGGCTCCTGTCTCCTGTTAGAAATCGAATTATGCAAAAATGTACACACCAAGCCACATAATACAATTTGATGCATATTCCCAACTTTTGTTGGATTTTATTTTTAAACCCATGGAACATTCAAAATCTTGAGTTAACCCCATGCCCAGTGGCGTTGGTTCTGTCTTCATAGCAGATGGCTGTACCGTCATTAGAGCCAGCCTTCGAGGCTAGAATTTCCATGGACACAGCCTGGAAAGGTTGTGCTGCCGTTTCTTTGTAGTAATGCCAAACTGGCTACTCATATGCTCTGAAAGGAATCAGCATGAAGCACTATCTTCTGGCCATCTTCTGAGCATTTATATTTTAAAGCAAATTTACTTTATAGTCAGTGTAAAGTAATTCCATGTTCTCCTTGTGTTAGCCTATATACTGACTACAGCCACCCTCCTGAAAATTCAGCTAATGTTTGTAGTTTAGACATATTTTATTCTTCATTATATGTAAGGATACTTTCTGCATTTAATGTTGCTTTTAAAAAATCCAAACCATAATCTATTTTGAACCTTTATAGCAATCAAGGAAATAGAGGCAATGTGCAGTTGGTCTTAGATCCTGTACACCAAAATTTGATTTCTCATTCAGTTTTTTTGATTTTTTAATTTAGTGTGTGTTTACACCCTGCCTCTCAGCTAAAAGGCTCTAAGTGATAGGGCACAAGTTCCATCATCAATTTGGCAGCTCCTTGTTCTCAAGCTTATAAGCCAAATAAGACATGAAACACAAAGAAAAGGGAATGGCAGTGTGGGTGGGGAAAAAGTCCAGCAGATGCTCAAAGACATGGAGGGAGGACCTCATATCAGCAACTGGACCAATGCGTGATGGAACTTGTGCCCTATTATTACCAAGGCCAGGCTGGTTAATTCCAACAACTACAACAAGGGTGACAATAGACACACTCTCCACATATTTAAGTTGCTAAGAAGGCCAATGCTGGAGATCATGGTGAAGATGACGATGATGGGAGTTGTAGGCCAAAAAATTTATCCGTCACTGTTGTTAACTGAGGATTTACCAGTGATCTTTTAAATGTTAGCACTGAGTCAGTTATAAAACATCATGTGATTACAAAGAACTGATTATTCAGGAATTACCCAAGCCAATCTGATTATCTGTGTATTACTGAACAAACACTAGTACTGGAACCTCATGATTGTCCCTAAAGATTTTCCAGTAATATTTCATACTAGATTAATAACAGCACATCTTTGCACAGAACACAAGAAACTTAGCATAGAACGCAGTATCATACAAATAGATATCTCTTCTGCCATCCCTATGTTCCCCAACCCTCTAATGAATACACTGAGTTCACATGGGAAGATTAAGGTAAACCACCTTACTCCCTACTCCACTGATGGGAGCTATTCCATCAGCAAAAAGGATTAACTAGGTACAACTCTTCAGCCTACAGCCCACTTCTTCATTAATTCAATTGTCCTAAGTCAACTGAGTTGAACCTGGGGAAAATATTACATAAATTGCCCTGGTTCGATATTACAGTGGGCCCTTGGTATCCGCTGGGGTTTGATTCCAGAACCAGTTGTGGATACCAAAACTTGTGGATGCTCAAGTCCCATTAAATACAATGCCATAGTAAAATAGTGTCCCTTATATAAAATGGCAAAATCAAGGTTTGCTTTTTGCAATTTATATATTTTTGAATATTTTCAAGTTGTGGATACTTGGAACCGTGGATAAAGAATCCATAGATAAGAAGGGCCAACAGTACATGGAGAACCATGACTTGACTCTGAGTCATTAAGACCTTGGAATTGGGAAAATTGGGCAATGAATTATGGCCATTACTTGTACTGTGGGCCAAAACCCCCTGAAGGACAAAGGACAAAGTGACTGATTAGTTCCAAGTCGCCTCTCAAAAACAGAGTTCAATAGGGAATGATAGATCATTCTAGCATTGCCTGCACTGTGCTTCTGATGGGTCTGAGGTGGCCTGGAAAGTGTAACAAAACTAGATTTCCCAATCCCATTTCTAGCTAAGAGGGTGAGGGGGTGTTGGCTGCACTGAAGTGAAGTGCTTTCAAGGATCCAATGTAAAACTCTGACCACAATGTAACTGTTGGAAAGAAGACCACCATCATGGATGAAAGGGGACATGGCTGGGACAGATCACTCTTGTTGGTTGAGATTTCTGATTTGCAGGACTGTGTACCAAAGTGTTGACATGTTGAGGTGTATTTAATATATTGTAATATGATTCAGAATTAAAGAAACCACATTATCTAAGGAGATGCTTAATATTCCAAAATGTTTCAAACAGACTAAAATTTAATTTCTGGGTTCCACAGAGGCGCACAAGCATAAAAGATAAGTAGCTAATTTTCTTTCCTCTCTCCAAAAACCACCCAGTCTTTTGGAGAAGAGGACTTTTATACTGAAAGAAAGGAACTAATGAATGAAAGAAAAGAGAAATGGTACAGGCACAGCATTCTGAATCCCACCAACATCCAGGGGATTGACATAACTTTCATTTATTATCATGAAACTTTATCCTGAATTAATGAAAGAGACCTTGCAAGGTTTACCCAGTTCAAACTACTGAAATGCAGTATCTATCAATCTAAAGATGGACTACTATTATTTGCTTCAACAAAAGTTACTCTGTCCTGCCTTAGACACATAAGCTGACTGCAGATCAATGACACTTTATTTTAATAGGAATGTAGGACTGTGGGTTTGTGACAGGTTTTTGGTAGCTTACTTCTGAAGAACCGAGGATATGTATCTGCAAATTGAAATGCTGACATTTCCAATTCTACTGATATAAAAGATCTGTCTAAAATGGCTATTATTAGATGTCTCCATCTCTAGATATAAAGTAATCACTCCAAATAGAAGTCAACAATGTGTAACCTTGCTGCTTGGTCCAGTATGAGAACCAGTGAGGTGCAGTGGTTTGAGGACACTGAAAACCAGGGTTCAATTACCCACTTGGCCATTCAAACCCACTGGGTTACAATGTGAAGTTGTAGACTTTCATGGCCGGCATCCATAGTTTTTTTGTGGGTTTTTCAGGCTGTCTGGCCATGTTCTTGAAAAGTTTATTTCTGACGTTTAGCCAGCATCTGTGGCTGGCATCTTCAGAGAATGCTCTTCCATTCCAGCATTCTCTGAAGATGCCAGCCACAGATGCTGGTGAAATGTCAGAAAGAAACTCTTCTAGAACATGGCCACACAGCTTAAAAATCCACAAAAAACCATTGGGTTACCTTGGGCAAGTCACACAATGTCAACCCCAGAAAACCCAGTTAGTGTTGTCACCATAAGTCAGAAATGACTTGAAGGCACACAACAACAACTTGGTTCATTTACTTGTTTCTTCCCATTCAAACTCTTGTGTAAGTATTTACTAGTTGTTGTTTTTCAGCCCAGAGTACCTGAGAATACGGCAGCTAGAGAAATTTCTACAGAAGAAAACACACCAGATGTATACCAACATATGCTCCAGTTGTCCTTATTCACCAGTAAAATTCCTATTTTATGCTAAGCAGCTCTTTCTTGGAGCTTTCTGTAGAGATTTTCACAATGTGGTTTTAAAAAATGTTTTGATTATATATGTGTAACATTAGAGATGTATAAATAAATAATGTTCAGTCAATCAATCAAAATAATTATTGTTTTAACTTATTCTTTTAATCTAATTTTATGTAACCTATTTGTACTTTAGTCAAATTTTATATTCCTTATACTATTTTAAGCTTTTGAGTGGCATGTTGGGTCCACTGACTGTAAATAAAGATTGACTGATTGATTGATTTGGATTGAATAACATTCAAGATAGGACAGTTGTAGTTAGCTTTTAAACTATTTCTATTATTTAGTCTATTTTGTTCAGGGAGGCATTCCCTGGTATTGTTTGATACATATTTATTTGTTTTCTCACTTGGGTTTTTCAGTGGGTGGATGTTGTTATTAACTGTTGTAATTGTCTTTGTTATAATTGATTTTTATTATTCTGCTCATTGTTTTAACTTAGATTGTACGCCTCAGGCAGGTTTTATTTATTTTATTATTTGTTTTATTCTTGATTGTACAGCGCTGAGTACACTGACAGCGCTCTATAAATAAACTTTAATAATACATACATACATACCGTTTAAAATAATAAAATCTCCAGGTGCAATTCTTTTACAGTGAGAACTGAAATCATGTGAACCTCGATACATTCAGTGGTTGTCTAAATGCAAAAATACTAGTGCACTGCTTCTCTGGTTTCCTTCACATAGTTATTTATCAATGTGGGAAGCTCAGCCAGATCCATTACAAAATCTAACATTAAGGATCCTCTTTCTAGCACACTTTCTGTAGAAGTCAGTGATAAACAGGCCATTGCAAAATAAAGGAACACAATATACAGCAACTGGAGAACAGACAGCAAACCTCATACTGTAGAAGCAGAAGCACTATGTCTCTGTACATCTGATGCTGGGAGCATGCAGCTGTACACATACTGGGCAAGTGGGCTTTCTACAGGCAACTGAGCCCTAGTAGCAGTGTGGTTAAATGCTTGTACTGCAGCCACAATGTTGTAAGTTCGATCCCAGAGAAAGAACGGCTCCAAAGTCCACTCAGCCTTCCATCCTTTCATAGGTCAGTAAAATGAGTACCTAGCTTGTTGGGGGCAGTTGGTTTACACAATGTAAACCACTTAGGGGGTGCTTAGTTCAATGATAAGCAATATAGAAATGTTCCTGCTATTGCTATATAACTGACAGAGGAGACTGGTTGTACGTCTGACCCAGCAGGGCTCTTCATAGGCACTTATGCTTCACATTTGCAGATACTACGAGAGAAGGGAGAGGATAGAGGCGAGGTGATCTTTTTGAAAACTGTTATGTTCTAGTCAGTGGCATATTTCCCCACTGTGTTAAAATCAGTGTCCATAAAGAAAACATAATAACTGGGGATTCCCTTTAAAGACAGGAATACACTATAGGATGAAGTCCAGCTAGCAAGGAGAACATAACATTAGACAGGATAATTTATACAACTTGATTTGTGTTTACTTTGATTCTCCCCAGATTACACTAGGATCAGAGAAGAAAGACACACACAGCAGTACAGTGCACACTAATGATCTTCAGCTCAAAATTTTACCTTTGCTTTGTCCCTCATGGATCCTTTTCCCAATATTGACATTTTTGTCAATGTCTCTTCTTGTAAGCGCTTCAGAGAATTGCCACGTGGGCCCAAAAGTTTCCCCACGAAGTTGAACTGAAAGACAAAATAAGCAAGAAAAAGAGCAATAAAAAACTACCCATTGTGCTGAGGAGCAGTAAGAGTGACTTAACATTCTTGCCAGGTATGAAAAATGTTGCTGAAAACAGCATTTGGCTGTTTCTGCAAAATAAAAAAGTGTATTGGGTTATAAATTTTAACAACCACTGAAGAAGGGAGGAAGGAAAACAGACACAGAAAATAAGTTACCACAATTGCTTTGGTTATTCCACACCAAAAAATAAATGCATTCAAAAATATTGGAGACAGTAGAAAGCTTCTTAAAAGAAAAGTAGATAGAAGTAAAAAGAAAAACACAGGCTTGAAAGGAACAACAATATCCATATAGGACAACAACTCTCCTTTAGACAAAATGGGTTAATCCACATCCATTTGCTTCATCAATTTGGATGAGAAAAGGACAGGAAAAGGACTGAATCTCAACTACTGCTAGCAGAAGGAAGCTCATGGAGGGGGTTTTGCCCTTTGCTCCTAAATTGTCTATATGCTATTTTTTTTCTAGATTATTTGGGGACTCTCCTAAGGAGATGCAGAGGATTGCTGGTGAAGTGTAAAACTGAGCTCTCATAAGATTCTCTACCCAATCTGGAAACATTCCTCTCTTCTGCCCACGGATTTTAGGAAGTGAGCCATTATGTTCTGCTCTCACTCCCACAGTAGGAATCCAGTTTTCTTCTAACTTTGCCATGTGCACAACAGAATCACAAAATAGTGAATGAAAAACTCCACAAAGTCTTTCCTTCCACTCATATTTCATGTGGGATACTAATATATTTTTTATTCTTTCGAAATAAGCAGCATGAATGTTTTTGTCCTGTCATACTGGATTGAGAAATGCGAACAAAATGAGTAAGAAAAAGCAGTGTTGCAAAATTCTGAAAGAGATCTGATCTGCTACTTTGGGAGTTTGGGTGAAAGCTTTGTGGAGGTGCAGGTGCATCAATTCCAACAACTGGATTTACCAGAGGATTCCCCCCTATTCTGTCAAAAACTTGCAGATCCCCATTTTTGGGACCTAAGAGGTGCTGAATAAGCACAAGAGACATGGCATTTTCAGTTGTGATGCCTAGGTTTGTCACTACCAAATGATTACATTGATGCTTGCCTTTTGCTAAGTTTTAGTCACTTCAGTGGGACTTTGGGCTGAATGACAAATGATTTTGCTAAGAGCACTTCCTTGCTGTGGTCTAGTATTGAAGGCAGAGATCCTGTATTGTTGGATGTAGTTGCAATGATGGAGCTCTGTTGTCATAGCTAACTCTGCCAATACCACCATCAAACCTACCTCTTAAGCCAGGCAGTCCCCCCCCCCCGCCCCATAAAGGGTTTCTGAGGTGCTGCAGATCAGGATGCTGGAAAATGATGACTGCAGAGCTCTACTGTTACAAGGTGTGTTGAGATGGCCAGCTGGAAGCCACAGCTGCTAGTCTCAATGGACCCTGTGACTGAGAGTATTGTAGTTGTCCTTTCCCAGTGCCCTGATTTGCAGTTCCTTGAAAACCCTCCAGTGGGGTTCTGCCTGGCTTAAGAGTTAGGGTTTGGGGGTCATGCTCATTTATTAACAACCATAAATATGAATCTCTAAAGGTATGAAATCATTAAGCCCAGCTTACCATCTTGTAATTACTAAACAAGATGCCAACCTAAGATTTTTAAAAATTCTTTCAGCTACATGGGTGGCATTAAACTGAATAGTGAGATTAAAATGTTTTGATTTTTAAAATTAAATTAAATTATATTATTATTATTAGCAGTAGTAGTAGCTGTAGTAGTAACAGTAGCAGCAGCAGCAGTGATACCCTGCCTTTCTCCTGATGCAGGCACTTAAAACCACATGACATTGTGATCATGGATTTTGCTTGTCTCATTCAGGTCTGCCTTTAATCCAAAAGATATCAAGCAAGCAACCAGAAATATATAGAGTACAACCAAAAAGGAGTTGCGGTGTTTATATGTTGCTGAGATCAGAAATTTTAAGGTGTTTTCTGCATAAAAACAGCACTACCTCCTTCATAAGAAAAAAAAATGGTACCCACAATGTACAATATACTTATTGCCCAAGTTTATAATCAAAGAAACATGTAGAATGCCCTTAAATTCAATCTTCACTAACAGAATTCTAGAAAACTACACTTCTAGTGCTTAGAGGCTGAGCCTGGATTAAAAAGTAAGAATGAGGAATAGATGATACAGAGACAGGAGGAGACAAGGTAGATTCCTAGATAGACTTCAATTCCCATTTGCCTACTCCAGCAAAGCTAGTAGTCAAAGATTGTGGGAGGTGAAGGCTGAAGGCTACAGAAATGCACATACCATGATTTCTGGCGTATAAGACAACTTTTTAACCTCCTCAAATCTCCGCAAAAGTCGGGGGTTGTCTTACATGCCGGGTGGAGGAGGAGGAGGAAGATCTACCTGGCCTGATCTTCTTCCTGGCTGTTTTGCCTGGTTTCTCTCGAGGTGCCCATCCATCGTCATGCCCTCCTCCTCCTTGGCTCCCTTCTCCCTCGGCCCTTGCCCTCTCGCCACTGGAATAAGCGGCTGGCTGGCATCATAAACTCTGCCAAGGGGAGAGGGGCTTTGCTGGCTGGCTGGCTGCTCACCTGGTGAAAGATGGAGGCACCAACCCTCCTCCAACTAGGCAGGAGCCCCTTTCCTATCCTGACATGCATCTAGCTTCCTGACGCCCAGCTCCAAGGGGCTCCAAGGGCCCAGGGGGCACCAAGCATCAGGGAGGCTGAAAGGGCAGGATGCCCATATGCAAAGCTGGCCAGGAGGGAAGAGGGCAGGCATTGGTTTCATCCAAGTGGAATTGGAGTCTGGAGGGTTTCTCAAACCAGGGAAACAAGGGGAGATGACAGGAAAGTCCTTTTGTTTGGCATTTTTGAGCAAGAGGGAATATATAGAGGGAGAAGAGATTGAGAGAGAGAGAGATCCTGTATATACATATCCTATATACATACATACACACACACACACACACACACACACGTGTATTTGCCGGCTCCTGTAGCAAACATGCAATGGATTTCCATCCCGAGGAGAAGGAGAAAATAGCGTGCCTTCTTTATTTTTTCTCCCCCCCCCCCCCCCCCCCCCGTGTGTGTGTGTATGTGTGTTTTAAGCCATGGCTGCAAAAGGATGCCCAGCCTGGCTTTTAAGCTACCAAGGTGCTTGGTGCCAGGCGATGCCCCGGCACTGGGCATTTCAGAGCGGTGCCCAAAGGAGGGAAGTGGATGCTGGCAAGGATGGGGGGGCTGGGGCACCCTCCTGGATTGTCTTGCCCACATCTCCTCCAAGTGGGGTGACATTGGAGACAGGGTGGACACCTTCCCTGGTCAGAGTTGGGGGGGTAGGGCTCGGAGCCCTTTTCTTGGAGGAGGACGTGCCTGGCGTTTTGCGCCCCTTTTCCAAAGGGAAGGAAAACACATGGTTTTGCCCACGGCCATAAATGCCAAGAGAGATCTGAGCCTCGTTTGGCATCCCTTCCTTTTGTGGGAGAACAAACCCAAGTGGATCTATGAGTCTTGGTCTCTGGATGAGGGGCTTCTCTGGGGTCCCAGGGGCTAAAGGAGCTCCAGTTTTGCCCCACAGCTCCAGAATGGGCTTGAATGGGAGCCATTCCCACCAAAAAGGAATCCGAGGATTTGGTTTGCAAATCCCAGTTTCTCAGGCTTTCCTGTTGGCATGCATGCCATCTCCCTCTTGTCAGCCAAGTGGGGAAGGAATCCTATTCCTGGATCCCATAGGAGGAAGAGTGGGGAGATGAGGAGCTTTCTTTCCAAATGCAGCTTTCCTGAGGTTTTGAGATTCTGTGATTTTTATTTTTGAATGGCAACAAAGTGAGGAGACTTGGAGAGATGGAGGTTTGCAAGATGGCAGGTTTACAAGACTGCAATAGCCAAAAGAGTGGTTATTATATCAGGAAAAGTTTTCATCTCATATCATCAAGTCATGGCTTCCCTTCCTCCCCTTTTATCCATAAGGGGCAGGATGTCAGTTTCAGGGGAAAAAAACATGTGACAGATCAGCATAGACTAGCTTCTCCCTGGACTAAGAGGAGCAAGAGAGAAAATTCACATCACATTCATAACCAAGCCCAAGGCTGGACTTATTAAATGGTGGCAAGTGATGTTGGTCCATAGATTTCAGAAAGGCCTTTCCCCCTAAAGGTAAAGGACTGTAAACTTTGGAACCTTAGGCTACTTGGGATGACCCCTCCCCCATAATATTTAAATTAAACATTGCATAGGCTTTCTCCCTGACCTCCCTCCAATGTGTTTTATTGTTTTGCTGGAATCTTCATTAGGTGCTAAAGGAGGCTATGAGTTTTCCTAATTCATTCCGCTTCCTTTCTCTCTTGTTTATGCTCTCTCTCCTTCCTTCCTTCCTTCCTTCCTTCCTTCCTTCCTTCCTTCCTATCATTTATCTATCTGTCCTTCTTTCCTTCCTATCATCCTTCCTTCCTTCCTATTGTCCATGTTGGCTCCTATTCTCGGGGACATCTAGGAGAGACCACATAACACCTGTATTGAAGTCTCCTCAGTGGCTGCCTATTAGTTTCCGGGCCCAGTATAAGGTGTTGGTTATGACCTTTAAAGCCCTAAATGGCTTGGGTCCATCCTATCTTTGGGACCGCCTCCTCCTATACAATCCACCCCGCACACTCAGGTCCTCTGGGAAGAACCTGCTGCAGCCGATGAAAACTAGGCTGTCAGCAACCTCCCAGAGGGCCTTCTCAGTAACCACTCCCAGACTATGGAATGGCCCGCCGGATGAGATCCATCAGATTACAAACCTTAAGCAGCTTCAAAAAGGGTGTTAAGATGGATCTCTTCTGGCAGGCCTTTCCTGATGAGATCCCAGCCTCAGGAGTCCTCTTATCTCTGTTTTCCTTGGCTGCAACCACTGCTCTGTTTATTATGTCTGTTTGTTCAATGATTTATTATTTAATGTTTAATTATATGTTTTAATGATAATCATTGGTTTAATACTTTTTTAAGGGGTGGGAGGGTTTTGGGCTTTGGATAGTATTTTAACATGTTGTATGGAATTTTAACTATTGTAAGCTGCCCCGATTGTTTGACAGAGGGGAGGGATATAAATAAAATTTACTACTACTACTATTACTACCATTATTATTATTATTATTATTATTATTCCCATGTACTGCCTATGAAACAATTGCAGACTCTTTTGTTGTTCTTGTGTGTCTTCAAGTCCTTTCCGACTTATGACTAAGGCAACCTTATCATAGGGTTTTATTGGCATGTTTCTTCAAATGCGGGGTTGCCATTACCATCTTCTGAGGCTGAGTGTGTGACATGCCCAGGGTCACTTACTTGGCCGCAAATTGTACATACCCCAGAATGCATCACCTAGTATACTGGCAGGCCTTCCCCCCAACACTTTCTCATCCCCCCCCCACCATCTCATAGCTGGGAGATGGAAATAATTTTTAAAGCAGCATTTAAATCTGGACTATTTTTAAAAAAGTAAGGTCCAAAACACACTGCAGAAATAAATGCTAGGGAACATGGGAGCTGTAGTTTGTTGTGGCACCAGAGTTCTCTGACAGGGAAGGCTAAATGTGTGTTGGAAGAGGGATAGTCTTATATGGCCAGTATATCCCAATCTCTGTATTTTAACTGGAAAAGTTGGGGGTCATCTTATACACCCAGTCATCTTATACACTGGAAAACACAGTACTACCCAATGTTGACAACTTCACTACTACTGACCAATAACTTTCACAGCTGTGAAAGGCTCTTTCAAATTTTGGTTAATAACCATTTTATCATTTCTATGTCCATTTCAATTAGAGAATAGATAGATAGCACCCTACATTAACATGCCATGAGTGAAAAGCTAAGCTACACATTTAACAAGAAGATAAAACAACCCATTTTGCCCTTGTACACTTGAGTTTGTCAATGAGATCATGCTTCTGTCATGATGTGAGTTTTCAGATACAACATGTTTCAAGTCAGAATTCTACTTGTCTCCAGTGACAGAACACCTAGGCCTGTAATTACCTAGGCCTGTAATTCTGGGAGCTGAAGTCCCTCGGCCCTTAAAGGGGAAAGGTTGCCTACCCCTGGTCTAGTGCATGGGCCTTCCTACAAACTGCTTCAGTGATTCAGTTCAAGTCCAAATCAAGGTCATTTAAACTGCTTCAAACCAGTTTGCAAACTAGTTTAAAACATAGTGGGAATGAGGCCTGGGATAACTTATGTGCTTTCATTGTTCCTCTAGCACTGGCAAGGAAACAAGTCCTGAAGCCTGCTAAGTCATTACCGGATTAGCAGTACTCACTTCAAATTGTAGCTCATACACCAATACTAGAGGGAGAATTTTTTTTTATCTGGTTTAAAAGATTAGGAAATTCCTTGTACTGAAGTTATTATGCTGTTTTCTACACCAAGTCTTTTAAGAGAGACTGATACTGTGTAGATATTAATGGGAGGAGGAAAGTGACTGAATTCTAGAAGGTAGCACTGAAAGATCTCTGTAGCCTTAATCTCTAAAACCATTCCAAAGGACGTTCTCAGGAAAGAGTGACACTCTTAAATATCTGCTCCATTAACAAATTAGTTGTTGTTGTGTGCACCTTCAAGTAATTTCTAGATCACTATCTATCGCAGGGTTTTCTGGGACTAAGAGTGTGTGACTCATCTAAGATCACCCAGTGGGTTTCCATAGCTGAGCAGGGAATCGAACCCTGGTATCTAGAGTCATAGTTTAACATTTAAACCACTACACTACACTGGTTCTCGCTGTTCCTAACTGTCACCATCAAGTGGACTTCAACTTCAGAGCCGTGGCTTCCTTGATTGAGTCTATCTGGAATGCAGTCTTACTCTTTACCTACTGCCTTCCACCTTACCAAACATCACTGTCTTTTCTAGTGAATCATGTCTTCTTCTGATATAACCAAAGTATGAGAGCCTCAATTTAGTCATTTTGGCTTCTTGGGAGAGTTCAGGTCTGATTTGCTCTAGGACCCATTTATAGTCGCCCCTCTGTTCTCGCGGACTTCATGTCCACGGTTTTATATATTCACAGAGGGGCAACCTCCATTTAAAGCAATGGTGCCCGCACCCACAGGGGCACACCCCATTCAAGCCTATAGGGCTTGAATATTCACAAATCTCCATTTCTGCAGGGCTGGTGGGGGGTGTTGTCCAGAATGGATCCCCTGTGAAAATGGAGGGGCAACTGTATATGTCTTTTGTAGCAGTCCATTGCAGACGTAGAATTCTCCTCCAGCACCATATTTAAAATCAGTTTATTTTCTTCCTATCAGCTTTCTTCACTGTCCAGCTTTCACAACGATACAGAAATTGGGAATACAATGACATGGTCAATCCTAACTTTAGAATTCAATGATATATCTTTACACTTCAAGATCTTGTATTAATTGTCTTAACTGTCTACTAATGTTACATAAATTATATGTGGTCATTATTTTTGTCTTTATGTTCAACTGTTAGCCTGCCTTTTTACTTTTCACCAAGTCTAATCCTGATTTACGTATACAGTAATACAGTTGCATACAAGTTAAACAGATACTGTGATAAAATGTAGCCTTGCCTGACCCCCTTACTATTTGGAAACTAGTAGCCTCTTGTCCTGAGTACAGGTTACACATCATGACAATCAAATGTTGTAGCACACCTATTTCTTTAAGAGCAACTTAATTTGTCATGATCTACACAATCAAAGGCTTTGCTATGTACCAATGTAGATATACACAATTAAAGAGAAAACACTCTTTAGCACCAATGACAATGACTGACATTAAAGTTGACAGAGCTAGATCACTGTAGAATGGGCCCTTCTGAAATGAAGTAATACAATTCTGCCTGGCTGTTAACTTCATTCCTTGTCAACTTCAAGAGCAATCCTATGTACAATATACTGCAGGAATATCATCAGGAACTCACTAGCATATGAAATGCTATTGCCACATCATTCCAGTCCCATGCCCACCAAGTCTACCTGAGCTACAACTAAGGTGCTGATCAGGAAGAAACCTAGCACTATACACTTGATATTTCAGAGGAAGTGCAACATGTAGAACAGGTTATCTTCTTCCCACTCCACAGAAGATGCACCAATCCAAGGGGCCTCCACCCTGTTGTGATTCAACTTCAGTTTAAAAATCCTCATCCAGATCATTATGAACTCCAGGTACTGGTTCAATATGTAGACAGTATCACTCGACTAAAGTAAGCATGGAGGGGAAAAGGAGCCAAGTATTAGGGCCTAAATACTCTCTAAAGGCACCAGATATTGTCTGATCCTAGAAGCTAAGCAGGGTCAGCCCTAGTACCTGGACAGGAGACCATCAATGCACACCAGTGGTGCTGTATTTCTTTTTTTT
>CM034706.1:10536480-10546583 GCA_020142125.1 Phrynosoma platyrhinos
GGGGGGGGGGGACTGTTGTCCCTTAGGATATTTCATAATTTGAACCTACAGAACTGATTACTTGGAAATGATGCAGGCTATACTTTAATCTGCATTCTGCAATACTACTGAATTGAAGCTAAAAAAATCAGTGAGGGGGTTTAGATTTCTGTACATAAATAAGAACACTGCACCTACCTGTGATATGTTTGCTTTCAGCAGGGGAAGGGGAAACATCCTTGTGTACTGGGTTATTCCTCCCATTACAGGAGGCTTCCCTTCCACTGCTGGAAAACATTCGCATTTATGAGGGAACATTCACTTTCTCATCAGATGTGCACTAGAGATCAAGCCAAACAAGGTTACTCCTGCGTCCTTCTGAAAGCCTTTTATCTGGCTACAGTAGAGGCAAGGATGACAAATTGCCCCTTTGCCATCAGTTCTACTGAAAAACCAGCTATATTGTTCTCCTTTTTCCTGAACTGCCTGGGTTCTCTTCTTTATTGTTATGTAAGCTGCCCTGGAAGCCTTTTCAGATAAACAGAAGGATAAAAATGCTTTAAGTAAATATTACTTGTTATCTAAGAGATCATTGAACTCCACATGTCTGCATCAATCTCCATTTGTATTTGTATTCTAATCATAGATATTCAGAATAACAGAAGCACAAAGATATGAGTGCTTAGCTCACTCACTAAACAAGAGTGCTGAAGTTGCTTATATAAACTACCCAACTTTTTAGCATGGAACAAGCTATAGCAGTTTGGAGGTTTGGCTGTGAAATTCCAGTTCAGTTATGGATTGTAGGATTTCCAGTGTGAGCTAAGAATATATCCGAGCTACACACATGCATTTACTAGCATTATGCAATGGAAACATCAGTGTCTATAGACCAGGGTTAGGCAACCTTTTTGAGCCGGGGGCCGGGTTGCTGTCCCTCAGACAATTGACGGGCCAAAGCACCAAAAATAAATAAATAAATAAATTAAAATTAAAATTAAAAAAAGAATTTAAAAATTTAAAAAAAAATGCATGCACACTCTCTCAGCCCCAGAAAAACCATGGCAAAACCCCTGTGAAGATTTTGCCAAGAAAACCCCAAGAACAAGTAATAACAACAATAATCAATATCATCATGGGGGGGGCGGCGGCGGCAGGACCGGTTTGGGGCCGGTCCAAAGGCCTTGCTGGGCCGCATCCGGCCCCCGGGCCTTAGGTTGCCTACCCCTGCTATAGACTGTTCATTATTACTCACAAAGAAAACAGTACTGTTAGAACTCCTTTTCAGGGCTGCATTTCTACACTACATATGTATGTCTGCATAAAAGCCTAAATTAAGCAAAACATTGATTTTATCAGGCTTACAACAGATGTTATGAAAATTAGATTTTATTTTTGAAATCCTGAGTAGCTCTCATTTTTGAGGTCACACAGGAATGCACCTTACAACACACGTACTCCATGAAGAGTTTTTAATCTTAACCTTGCATAGACAGACTAAACCTCCAGGCACTTGGGATAGTTTCAAGAAAGGCATATACAAGAAGATTTGTTAAATGAACTAACAACATTGTTTTCCTTTGTCACTTTTATCCAATTTCTACCCTTAGACAAGGATTATTACTAACAACTTGGGAATGTCTGATATATGTAATACGCAACTCTGGAACAAAGCTCAGCAGCTATTTGTGGTGGGTTTTTTTATCACTAATCTATCCAAATGCCACTCAAACAAAACCAACTCCACAGTATAGGACACTATACTATCTACAGACAACTTCATCAATTTCCTCTCCCGCTGTACTTGAAAGGGCTTCCTTTGTGTTTGAAAAACCTTGCCAAAGACCTAGAGTGAACTAGCTTCTCATCTTCTGTGATCTGTGTGGTGTCACAATGCTTACAGTTCAATACATTTTATATTCATAAGGAGATGAGCATACTCTGGACCTCTTCAGTTAAGGGACAACCTATGCTCTTGAGTAGTACCTTCCCATAGACGTTTGAGACTTAAAAAAGAGTTCAATCCCACCCATCACCCAACCTCCGGATGTCACTGTTGGATCATGGTGAGGTTTCTACTCTGTCTACTGCAAGTCAAAACATTTTTTTGCTAATGGCTCATGCCCAAGTTAGCAATTAGCATCTACTGGTTTGGACAAAACAAGTAAGAAGAAAGGCAGCATCATTAATGGGACAGTGGATTACAATTAGTGACTAAGCTTGTTTTTGAGGCATCTCAACCTTTCCTAAAGACTTTGGTGGCTGTGTTGCCCAACTCTCCTGCCTGGCAGTGCTGTTGCTGAGCACTAGATCAGTCAACATTAAAACATTACTCTGACATGACACAAATCTGGATTTGGGGCTGACCCTGAATACCTACCTGAGATCTAGGTGAGTGGTCCAAATTGCCAACCAGGATAACCAGTGCAACATCATGCCCAGTTTGAAGGTTGGGGAGGTGTTGCAGTAGTCCACAAGAATTCTGCCTTTCACACTGAAGAAAATTCAGGGGGCTGATGCAACAGACTGTATCTGACGTGAAGTTAGAGTAGTAGTTTTCAGATGGTGCAGGTGGGCAAGAGTTGCTCAAGGGCAGCAGCAAGACTTGAAGGCCCTGATCCCTCCTCCTCCTTCCAAATTTTATATGTAAAATGGGCAAATGTAAAGTTAAACATTAAATTTGCTTAAACAATGTTATTTCCTTATAAAATGTTAGAATATGAATATACATGAATACACAAATGAAAATACACATACTATATAAACAAAGTATTTTTATGTATACATTATGTCAAGTGGAGGCGCCCAATGTCTGCATGGGGGGGTTCCCAAGGGTAAAAAAGTCTGAGTACCAATGGGTTAGCTACATTCCAACATGTACACCCAGGAGTCATGTTAGTGAAGCCACCTCAGGGTCTCTTGGCCATCACAATTATTGTAGGGTATGTGTGAGACACACCTGAGGTTAATGTGGAAATAAGTAATTACAGAGCAGACAACTGACAACTTGGAAAAATCCTTGATTTCCAAAATCTGTGCATTTGCCAGTCTATCTAAGCACAGATTGATACCTGGTCCCTACATACTGTATCCAAGTTATGCCTTAGGACAGGTTATTTTATATACACCAAAAACCACAAGCAAGGACCCAGAAGAGCCTGTAAAAAACAACACAAGTATGTCATCCGTTCCATCTTTGATTGCCAATAGTGGCTCTCTCCCTTCTGTTCTGCAGGCAGAAATTTAACATGAATTATTTTCCCAGTTCCCATGAGAAAGATGCACCTGCTATGCATTTATTTGCATGGCGTGAAACCAAAATGAAAAGGTTGCAAGTCTAAAACGAAACTTCCATAAATTGATGCTTTATGCAAAAATGGGATGGCATGTGTGTTAAGTATACTACTTCAAGACTGTACAATTCTCACATGTAACAATTCCCTTACATGTGGGGACTGTTAGAACATCACCTCTTTTCTGCTAATACACTTCCTTAACCATTAGTGAGCTGGGGAGAAAAAAATCCACTTATGTTAACATTGGATGAGGAACATTTTTAATTTGTTAACAGTTGAACTTATACAATTAAGCTCCAGCACTAATCTTTTCTCTTCCACTCACCATCACCACCGGCAGCAACATGTATGCTGTGGGCTCAACCTTCACACTAGGAATTGAGACAGAATGGCACAAAACATGTTTTAAAATCCCAAAGAAAAGCATCTGAAAATGCCTAAAATGACCATTATAACTAGAATGCAACAAGACTAAAAACAAGAAATGCTGTTCCAACTTGTTAAGCTATTTAAAAATCACTGAGTTGGAAAGGAACATATGGGCCATCTTTCAGGAATACACCATTAAAATACCCCTGAGAGATGATCATTCAACCTCTGTTTAAAGATCTCCAAAAGACGGAGAGTCCACTACCCTCCATGGCAGTCTGTGCCACTGCTGAGCTCTTCCTCTCAATCAACAAATTCTTTATCCTGCTTAGAATTCTCTCTTTTTCTGTATTTTGAATCCACTGGTTCAATTCCTAGTCTCTGAAGCAACAGAAAACAAGCTCACTATCTTTTACATGACATTCCTTCAGATATTTAAAGGTGGCTACCATATCCTCTCCCCATCTTCTCTTCTCCGAGCTAAACAATAAAAAATTTCAAAAGGAAAACCCATTACACCCAGTTAAGGAAAAATGTGTTACTTTTACTTTATTACCACCAACCTCTGATTCTAAGAAATTATCACATGGTAGGAACAGTTTGTGTAACTCTCTATTCTTCTACTGGGATGGGAATGAGGCAGCCCTCCAGGTACTGATGGACTGTTAAGTCCCAGCAACCCTAGCCAGAATATCCAGGATCACGATTTCCACCTCTGGGCTTCTCCTAGGCATCTATCTGACTGCTGTGTAAACAAAACATTGGTCTAGACACTGATCTGTCCCCAGAAGGCTTTTCCTATGTTCCTAAATGGCAAGCGTATGAAAGTGAGACAAGCACACAGACATATCAGGCTGCAGTCTGAATTTTTATACCACAAAGCACACTTCCAACACAGAACATAAGAGAACATGACTTCAGAGAGAAACTAGATTCAGATATTAAGCTGCCCTCTGCTTTTTCTCCCCTTCACCTACCTTCAAGTTTCTCCTTCTCTCTCCTTGTACCCTATATACACTTGACTATCAGCCTAGCTTCCTGCAGTTCATCTTCTCTCATTCACCCCCATTCTGAACAATTTCACCCCCTCCCGTTTGCTTAGCTTTTTCTCTTATTCTTTCTGCAAAATGTTTTTGCAGCCTCACCAGCTCGATATGGATCTGTACACAAAAATATTTCTTCCCCAAAGAATGCAAAGCATGACTTCTGTAACTGTTTGACCAACATTATCTGTTTGGGGCAGTTATACATGGCCTATTCATCCTTGAAATGGCCTACAAAACAGACAATGGGCTGAGGAGGTGTCTACGTGTTCTTCCCTAGATCTCAGATGTTCCACCTGCATCTCTGCTCTATGGCAGATTTCAGAGTAAATGGTTGCTGCATCAACTTGATGTTAACATCTGACATAATGAGGTTACCCCACTCAAGCTACTATTATTGACATCAACTACAATTTAGACTCCTGATGGCCGAGACAAGAGAAAGCGCGAAGTTATTAAGTGCTTAGAAATCTCCTCTCTCACTACCAAAGCCTCAGGGAAATTTCAATTTCAACTTTTTCTTAATCTGTGGTCTAAGCAGGTCTCAGAGGAAAATGACTCTAGCCTGGAAATGGTTCACAGGAAAGTCCAAGGTTAACTTCTCATAGGGAAGGGCTTTTTCACCCAAAATGCTGCAGCTACTTGCAATTCTGGCTCCTGATACGGGGAGAAGAATCACAAGGAGAGCTAAAGGTGCTCATTTCCCAACTGTCTTCACATCTTCAAACTCAAAATGGACATTAAATTCAGGGAAAAACAGTCTTCACAGGGAAATTATGGTTGTTCTAAAGGAAACAGTTTTGACCTTTGAACCTTTAATGAAGTTGCTCTCTAATTTGGTCTTCCAGATGTTTGGGGGTTCAGGTCCCAGAATTCCTGATTGTTGGCCAAACTGACTAGGGCTTCTGAGAGTTGAAGTCCAGAACACCTGGAGGACCAATGTTTGGGAAACATTACTTTAATGGAAATCAAAGAAAAGGCTAACCGTAAGATCAAACTATTACTGACAGCTGCAGCACTTGTGGAAGGCATTTGTTCAATGATCATAAATACAAGGTATTTATGGGAAAAGCTGCCCTACATTCACCTCTGTGGTTTTAACACAACCCTGTGGACCATACAAGTTCACTGGTAGTTCACACATAAATTAAGTCATGAAAGGTTCTGAACTTGGCCATCTCGACTCTGTTGAGCTCTGAGGTAGCTCACATTTACATGCTTCCCTCTTCAAACATGTGTGGAGTTGCCAACAGGCATGTTTTTTGTTTCCACTCATGCAGAGCAGTCAGTGACAACCAGCATTTTGGTTGGAGATGACTGTGTCAATTGCAACTACAATTTGTTATGTTCACAGCAATCTGAAATTAGGATATAATTTCAGTAGCTATGCTTATAACTACACAGGTGGAGCTACAAATCTGTCTTACTATGAAATGAGCTTTATATCTACATGTAATAGTTCTGTATGTAACCACCATCCCCAGACACACATATGTCAAACTTGTATCCTTGCTTTGTTCAGCCAATAATTCTTAGGAGTTAAGTCTTAATGAGACTTTCTGAGCAGACATGTGCACAAATGCTCTAGTAGCTTCTTATAATACTGATCTCTAAATCTCCTTATCACACTAACTTGCCACCAAACCCTTACTGTGTAACATATCTTTGAGAAATGTAATTACTTTGTTCCATAATTCTATTAGAAGATGGGCCATTACTAAAGAGACAAAGAAGAATGAGCTTTCTACTTAGTTCTCATTTACTACCACAGCAGGTGACCGAGTTTGGAGTGTGCTTGACACAGTAAAGCCTTTTTGTAAAAATAAGTACTACTACTTCTTCAGAAATCTGAGTATTTAATATTTTACAATAATAATAAAAAAAATATTTAAGTATTGCTTGTAAGCTTGACCCTTAGCCACATTAGTTGGCTGATACCAGCTGTAATCCAAAACATCTCCTGGGGGGCACCAGGTTGCTTAATCTTGCTCTAAAGTAATGGAGAATGCCAGATAAGGTGTAAAAGCTTACAGAAGCAAGAAACCTGTTTCCCCCTTAATACAATATTCCCATGGTCAGGCAGCACATAAAAAAAACTTGTGGATGCAATATGGAAGTCAGAGGATGTACCCTGAGTTCCATTTTCAAGCCTCATCATACTATAGACTTAGCACTTGGAAACAAAACAATACATACAGGCTACAATCTTGCATGACTCAGTGTAGTGTAGTTCTGCATGTGGAACTATGCTACAGTGAGCCATTTACTTGACCTTCTACAAGACCACCAAATTCCCTCCCACGGTCATCCCATACCTGATGGAAAGTGGAAAGAGTGCAGAAGTGCCTGGCTACATCCCTGTAGCCCAGTAGTTCTCAAATGGTGGGATGGGACCCCCTGGGGAGACACAAAAGTTGCTCAAAGGGAGGCAAGAGACTTGGAGGCCCTGATCCCTCCATCTCCTCCTCTTCCCAAACTTTTTATGTATAAATTTTACATATACATTGTGTTGAATATTGAATTTACTTAAATGAAGCTGTTCTATTTTTGAACAATGCTATTTCCTTATAAAATGTTAAAATATGTATCTAGGTGAAGGTGCAAATGAAAATATGAACACTAAATATTTTTATTCACATACTATGCCAAGTGGGGGGCGCAACGTCTACATGTAGATGTAAAGGTGGGTCCCAAGGTTAAACAGTTTTGAATACCACTACTGTAATCAAACAGTAACTGCATCCTCTGCAGTGTTCTTCTGGAAGGAGTTGATAAGTTTATTTCACTTCCGGCTATAAGGACACAGATAGATGCTTTTGCAATCCTTCCACCACCACTACCTGCTCTCCTTCAGGCAAGGAATGGCCAGGGGATGTGTTTTGCTGCTGAAGAAGGAAAGGAATACCAGTCTCAAAAGTGACCACAAATAGGTACAGTGGGCCCTTGTTATCCGCTGGGGTTTGGTCCCAGGATCCCTTGTGGATAACAAAATCAGTGGACATTCAAGTCCCATTAAATATAATGGCATAGCAAAATGGTGTCCTTTATATAAAATGGAAAATCAAGGCTTGGTATTTGGAATTTATACGTTTTAAAAACATTTTCAAGCTGTGGATGCTTGAATCCATGGATAAAAAAAAATCCGTGGATAAGGAGGGCTGGCTGTATACGCAATCCTGTGTATGCCAATAAGAAGATATCAGTAAAAGAATGGTTAACTCAGTAATTTACCATATACAGTCACCCCTCCGTTTTCATGGACTTCAAGTGCGCAGTCTCTATTATTGACAGAGAGGTGAACCCCATTGGCTAAAATGGCATGTGCATGGGAGTACATGACCATTCAAGTCAATGGGGCTTGAACATATGCAAGTTTCCATTTTTGTGGGGGGGGGTGTCCCAGAACTGATTCCCCACAAAAATGGAGGGACGACTGTACACATATTTCCTATTTTGATCACCAGAAATGGAGAACTATCCTCTTCTCCATCTGTTAGCATTAATACAACATGACTTAACAAGTCTTCTAAAAAAAAAAGAATGCTGTTGCACAACAGGTCCAAGGAAGCAGAAATTTCACTGACTACTTGTTAACAAGACAGTGCTGCTTTTGATGGACCACTGGTCCTATAGAGACAGAGTGATTTCTTCTTCTAGATTATTGTGTCTATAAGGAGATGCTGACTACATTGAAAGGAATTCCTTGAGGATAGCTGCCCACTGTAACTAACAAGCAGTTATCAGAGGTATGCTGGACTTCCTTCTCCAGCTACACAGAAATCAAATAGTTCAGATTTCACATTCTTAAATACCACTGCACACATTATATAGATTTGCTATTGAGCTACATTAGCACAGAGATGCTCATAGTTTCAGTTTCTGCACTGATGTACTAATATGATATACACCCATGCAAATATTTTGCATGGTCTCACACATTGAGAGAAAGGCAGGGCACAAGTTATTCCAAAAAACCTACATCTTGAGGTGCACAGTTAAAATATATAATGTGTAAATTGGACTTCAAATTATCACAGATGACTATCCCTATCAGGTTAGCTAAAGGCATGTAACAGGAGGCATGGAGTTAAATAACTAAGGTAGCATTTTCATAACTTGTGAAATAATGTAGAATTACAGAGTTTTAAAAGAACACCAGCTTGCCTTCTCCACTCTATTAGGACTCTATTTTATCAGAAACTTGAGGTAGTAATAATTAAACAAAAGTCTGTTACAAACTGTTCTTTATCCATAGAGGCTACCCCAAGCCATGGTAATAGTGGCCTGGGAACTCTCAAATGTAGTAATTCTCATCTTCGCCACTTCTTAATTTAGTCCAACAACATTACACTGAGAACCTCAACATCTTGTGTGACCACTTATCAAAATATACTAATTATAGTTTTTTGTTGGTTTTTCAGGCTATGTGGCCATGTTCTAGAAGAGTTTATTCCTGATATTTTGCTAGTGATGCCAGCTGTGAAAGCCTTCAATTTCACATTATACCAATCTAGATTAGGGAAAAACCTCACACACAAACATCCTTTGTCAAAGAGGATTGATGTTCATCTACTCATTAGTACATCTTCCTCTTGCTGCCCAATTCTTTTTTCAATTTTGTTTAAAATGGTCTCCCAGAGATGTTTCAAATTACACTTCCTTTCATCCTGGAGCACAGCTCATGTTGGCTAAGAAACCGTAGCTCAAATAATCTGACCACTACATTAAAAATGGCACATTGATCATAACCCTTATCAGTCCAAGATCCCATGATTAGTGTTCTTTCATGTGAACAATCTTGTGATATACATGCAGACCAACCAATTCTTTTTAACTCCAAGTATCCATGCATGGAGATCCAGCGTGGTGTAGTGGTTTGAGTGTTGGACTAATCCACATTCAGCTATGAAGCTTGCTGGGTGACTTTGGGCAAGTCACACTCTCTCCGGCTCAGACGGGTGGGATTTGGGATTTTTATGTTCTGTTTAGATTGTATGGAAATTTTAATGTTGCAAGCTGCGCCGATTGATCTGCAGAGGGGCAGGATATAAATATTTTATTATTTTTATTTTATTATTAGAGGATGGCAATGGCAAACCCCTCTGAAGAAAATACCAAGAAAAGTCCATGACAGGTTCGCCTTAGGGTCACTGTAAATCAGAAACAACTTGAAGGCACACAAGAATAATCCACACAAGAATAATCCACACATGAATTTCTTTATCCAGTGTTGAAAGTAACACTCATTAAGTTTTGCTATGACTGAAGCATGTCTATTCTGTGTTTTCTCAAACTCATTCTGATGATGATCTTGTATCCCTTCACTGTATATTATTCTCAGAAACTGGAGCGTATCCAGAGGAGGGCAACTAAGGGGCTCTGCAGACGGCGCAAAGCACCATCTTGGAGCCAGGGA